>JBBMJY010000006.1:17327368-17349143 GCA_037833715.1 Toxotes lorentzi
ATAGATAGATAGATAGATAGATAGATAGATAGATAGATAGATAGATAGATAGATAGATAGATAGATAGATAGACTAATAATTTATTTATCTATGAGAATAATACTACAAAAATAAAAGTTCAAGTCACCTTTGCATTATTTTATCTCTTTTTCAGAGATAAGGTGACTGAGAGAAAAAGAGGCTACAGTTATGTGAGCAGCTCTGTGTTGTAGTAAGCACAGCAGATCTCTGAGAGAAATACTAGCATCAACATATAACCAAGCTCACAATGACAACACCTTAGTTTAACGTGCCAACATGTGCTGATTAGCACAGACCACATACAGCTGAGTCTGAAGGGAATGATATTACTTTTGCATGATATTGATTATAAATCAAGTTTTGGACAAACTGAAAGTTTGAACTGATGATAGCATGGTAGCAAAAATGTCATAACAGTTCATGTAATGATTGTACCAAACTTAAAACCATGGTTTTAACCAGCCTCATGGTGGTGCCAGAAGATAATAACTAGGGTCATTAAGATTAATTCTCTGGAGATCATTAATATCTTAGTCATATAATGTCCTATAGTTGTTGAGTTATTTCAGTCTAGGCCAACTGACAACTGACACACTGTTATTACCATCCCTAGATACATGTTGCTTGCTTGGCTGACAGGAAAAGTCCAAAGTCCCACAGTTAAAAGCAATCCAAATGAGAAATTTCAACAATCACCTTTGCCCCAATTTGTCTGAAAAGTGACCTTGCAGATTTTATTTCTCTATTTTGATTGCAGATACAGTAGTACAGCAACAGCTATTAGACCATAGTTCACTGGATATCAGTGTTTGCAAACTACAGTAGCTCAGGGCTGTGGGAATAAAAAATGCTGCAGAAGACTGCACGCCCTACTCTTCCTGCAGCCCCCTCTGGTCAAAGGGTGCGGGGTCAGCTGAATAAATCCACAAAACCGGCTTGAAATCACATCTGAGTGTTAGGAATCCCTCCATGGCTGCTCCACATTTTTTTCAGTGGCGTACTTCAGTGTACGATAAGGATACAGAGGTGGAGCCTGCCCTCTCACCCTCTGCATGGCCTCTCCCTCGGTGCTGCCGAGAGCCCGGGTTGACAGAGATGGAGGGTTTGCTGTTTGATTCAGCTCCCGAGGGTCTATTGATAGTTTCAAAGTGGAGTCCACCTGCCACTGCTTTAATCATCCGTGACCCCACCTGCATGTTGGAAGACCACAGAGGGGGACGGGATCAGCAGCTCCGTACGTGTGTGTGTTTGTGTTTGAACAGTCAAGAGAAAGAGAAAAAAGGAGAGACAGATACACGGAGAGGATAAAGAAACATTCAGACCTGCAGAGATAAGATGGGGAGAATGAGTCTGTCAAGCCACTTTTCAACCCTGTTGTCATCAAACCTTGTGTGGGTTGAGATTTTCTCCACACTTGCATTAAGATTTGATATAACACTTTTTTTGATTCCATCCAGCTTTGGGCCTCTTTTTCTCATGAAGCATTTCCGTCTGGTTTAAATGTATTATTAGTGTATTTAATCAGATTTTTCTCCAGAGGTGGAGCAGACTGAATCAGCATGCAGGCACAACTTATGGCTGCCAAATTAATTCAATTTATTCCAAAGCCTTTCTTAAGGCCAAGGTTGTAATTATGGCATGCAATTAGAGGGGATATAAATATTAGATAACTTCCCAATTCCCTGTGAAAGTTAACCCAAAAGTTTTTTTTTTGTTTTTTTTTCAGGTATTGATGATTTACATAAAGATCTCAGAGTGCTCCTGGCTATAATTAAAGCAAAATCCACATGCCACTACAAATATCACATCTATTGTTGAGTTTGGGTGAAAGCGTTGTTATAACTGTTTATCTTTGCTGATTGTGCCAGCAGAAGTCTGATAATTGGAGTGAAACCTCACCTTTAAAGTGACAGGTTGAGCAACGGTGTGGTGGCATATGACAGTGTATCTTTTCACCATGCGAGACACACTGTAGTCGTGAATTTGAGTTGGTTCTTACTACACATAAAAGTCTCTGTGTACAAGGCGTATGTGACACTTTTCTGGAGAGTATGCTAAAGCCACTGCACTGCAGCTTAAAACAGGAAGTGATCAGGGTAAGGAAGGAGATGGGAGAGTCAGGAAACATACTTTGGAATTAGTTGAAGCACTGCAGTGTGTCTGTGGGTGCATGTGTGTGTGTGTTGGGGAAAGTAAAGCTCATTTGAGACATTTAAGTTTGTAAACATCCTTATTTACTTATGTGGTGAAATGGAAAATAAAACTTGCTGAAATTACTACTTTTCTAAAGTTACCAATGCAGTGAGTTAATGTAACTGTGCTACTATGACATAGTTTTCATAAAGTAATCAAACCATGGTGATGGTGATAGGTTTTCTGGTCCAACACCAGCATAGCCTGCACTGCCTTTGTTCAGTGATTCGTACTGGTCGAGTGCTGTGTTCACTTATGGTAATATCCCCAGTTTGGAGAAGCAGCCGGCCAATCAGAACTTCGTACACCACACTATAAATAGTGATGCCATCTTCCTATATAGCTAGTTAGCCACCGAGCTACATCTATGAAAATCAGCAACAGAAAAATGGCAACCAATGTGGATGGGGACTGACACAGCTGTATGGAAATGACAACCTTTAAATTGACTTCTCCTGCCAACAGTTGATTGACTGCACATGATGCCAGCAAGACAGATACTTCACCGGCTACTGATCCTTTGGGGAAAAACAAAGCAAGAAACTTTTCCTTAATTGTTCTGTCCATTGAAGTTGCTACCACCACAACCTCTGTGTCCTCTCAATTCTAAAATCCCATTAGACGTGTGCTGTGGAAGTCAGGGTATTTGAGGTTGAATTTAAAACTGTGAAAAATCACAGTAGTTCGTGCCACCATGGCTCACGCAGCTGCCTGAGAGAGCGCGGTCACAATCCAGCGGAAATAATGTTGCCCAGAAACACGAAGACAACAGGCTGAACAAACAAATGATAGTGATGTACTTTTAAGTCTCTGGGGCCATATGTGGGTCCATCTACATGTGAAACAAACAACCCAATGCTTGAAAGCACATTTCCAGCGTATACACACCAACCCCCATTAAAACACACTGACAATACCTGGACTTGGCTTCATTTGCTTCAATGGCAAAGGACAACCTGTGATAGAACCAAATCCAGCTTGAAGACAAAGTCACATGGAATATAGAGTATTCACTACAGAAGCAATACTTACATAGTAATAGATGTTTTTTATTTGTACACATCATCAAAATTGAATTACTTTCTAGAGAGACCGATAGACTGTCCTCTTTGCACTTCAGGAATCTGGAATCAAAAGTCTCACTGCGTGGGAGACAGACTCCTATTCTTTGCCAGGTATGTGAGCAAGCGGGTGGCACCTCAGCTGCACCAAAACCAGGGCATACAAGCAGCTGGAGCCTCGGCATCTCTTGCCTTGAGAGCGGTGGGCAACATGCCAACCTCTCTGGGAGCTGTGCTACATTTCACAATGTGATGGATGGCACAAGTCATTTTTAACCGTAACAACAAATCAGTTCATCAACAGTCCTCCTTAATATTTAAGAGGAGATAAAATTGTTCTTTTTAGGATTGAGGCTAGAATTTAAACTGTAATAAAGTGATAACTGTAACTATTCCCATGTGAATGATAGGCCAATTGACACATTCAGATTATTTCCTGCCCTCTTACTTCAGTAGACAGATGAGCTGATGCTACTAAGTGTTTAATTGTGGCTGTATGTACTGTGGATGGCTCATACCTGCCACAGGCTTATTCAGATGTTCACGACAAGATGACCTTGAATGAAAATTGTATTCACAATGATAGAATCAAAGTGCCTGAGGTATCACAAAACAAGCTTGAAAGTAAGAAAAAAAACACTGCTGGCTCTGGAGGTGATGAAGAACAACTACTAGCTAATATACCGGAGGAGCCTTTGCACGGTTTTTCTTCTTTCTTTTTTTTTTAATGGTAAAGCAATGATTCTGATAGCTCTAAGTTTTGGTTCACATGTCTACAGAGCCATGTGAGCGCCTTGACATTTATTAGGTATGGCATACCAAAAAGTCCACATATTCCCTGAGGTTCTTTTGCTGTGTCTTGACAAGGTTTAGACTTTTTATGTGGTGCAGAGGAGAGCTGAGATTTCTGGTGGACTAACGTACTGATAAACAGTCTGCAGCCAATGGTGGGTTTATACTAATTTGCGTGAGCTGACCATAACACTTTAATTGCTCTGTGGCTTGATCTTTGCCAGAATGACATTTGGTGAGGTTCAGAGCCTGATTTCTGGGAAACTGTGGTGTCAGTTGTTGGAGCATATTGAAAAGTTTATTAAATCACATCATTTTGTCAGGGGGAATAAAAAAGAAAATCAATAGGATGAATCAGGCCAAGATACTGTTTCTTGGCTCGGAATTCATGTCTTGAAGATTTTCAGTAGTTGTGTGACCACTAGCCTACTTCCCAGAAGGCAGACTTAGATGGAATATATCCCAGAATCAATTATCTATAAATTGGATTGTATTACAGAGAACAGCCGAGCTGAATATGTCTTGTGGAGGCACTCAGGAGACAGTCAACAGAGTGTAACCAACCAACGCTGGGCGCATGTTAACACAGTTTAGCACAGACAAACGTTGCCACTGTCATTAATTAAAATTCCAAGCAGCCATTCATTATTCTCTGTTCGCTACTACATGCATCTCTTTATTTTACAGGCAGTGCCGTGTGGCTGTTGTGCCACAAACATGAAACTATTAATTGATTAGAGTTTTCTTGTGTTGTCCCTTATTAATCACCTGACTATCAATTAAACCTGCACAGTCTGTTCCGTGCGTCTTACTCTCATATATCATGCTATTTGTGTCTGTCATGTTCTGAGCGGTTCGTTATTTCCAACATGGACCATTGGCAGCCGACAAGGTAGTCATTGACCTCTACCTAATCTACTTTTGATTGAGGGTAACATATTTTGATGTGGAGACGTGCCCTTAAACAAGGGGAATTGTAGCAGGAGAGGGATGAAGAGGACTGCACACAGCTCTCGCCTTCACTCAGCTGTGTGGACTTACATTTTGAAAAATGCACATTCAAAACACATTCATGTCTCAGCACCACCATTACTAGTATATCTTTTTTTACTTTTTCTAAATGATTTGAATTCACTGGCTGCGTTATCATAACAGGAACCAATACTATTACATGTCCTGTAAATAAAATACCATAATATCTTTAAAAAGACTGAAGAATGAAATCAGCTTTTCAAGTGGATTATTTTTGCCTAAAAAGGAATTATTCTTGTCTGTCACATACTACCTGTCACATAGAATGTAAAGTAAAAGTCCACTATCTTGATTTGTGAGTGTAAATGCTCAACTAAGCATTCACTCACCCATGGCTAATCTACTTTTCATTGAGGTTAACATATTGGGATGGTAAGAACCACAGGGATTCTTGCTGCTCATAAACTGAACTCAGTTGCTAAAGCTGCTGTAGTATCAGGAGGAAAGAGATCACATCTTCAAAAACTCTACTCAGCTCAACCTCCCCTAAACTGCTTTCATTTCACTTTGAAATTACAGCAGTAGGAAAAATTGGCTTACTGCTGTTTCAGAGATTATGATCCTGCCTGTCTTTAGCCACCAAACATGGCAAAACATTATTATTTCAGAATAAATCTGGAAGAAACATTACCTACTGCACATTATATAATGGTCACAAATGACCCAGCTTGGCTTCAGTGGCCTCAGGGATGGAGTCCAGACAACCTTAGTTGTCAAGTTAATTCTCTGAACAAATCCAGTTGAGTCTGAGGTGAGACAAGGTCCAAAGGTTACTACAGTTTGCATTATTTCAAGACATTGCGACTTGTGGAGCTTCCTAATGATAAACAGGGATTCGCTTTACATCTGCCTGGGTTGTGTTCTTCAAATCCCATATAATCAGTGCAGAGGAACTGACCAATCAATTTAATGGATTTGGATGTCAATAAAATCTAACTGTTTCTTAAAGTGAAATGGTTGAATCACAGGAGAAAGCATAAAAGCACGCTTGTTTTTTTTAAATGTGTTTTAGTCAAGAGTGTAGCAGCAAGTCAAGACTAGACCTTAAGTATCAGAATTCTGTATTCATATCAGTTTTACCCTGTCGTAGGGTTGGGTAATATTACAATATTTAGTGTACCGTGAGAAGTTATGAAAAGAGATTTTGCTAAACCATCTATCCCTTTAATATCTCTAGGTGTATGAGGCCATTGTGGGGCAATGCAAATGAATGTGCGGGTCTGCTTTATAGGAAAATTAGATTTTTAAATAGCTCAGTGTGATGAAATACCTTAATTCAATGGACTGGTCTAAAACAGACATTAATGTGTGGTTAATTTATCTTCAAACTATTACTTAATTGATTTTGTAGAAAATGTACTAAATCCTGATACATACTGATATCACAATTTAAAATTACATAAACCACGATGGGAGATTTTGTCCATATGGTCCACTCCTATTTATAGGTTTTAACTGATGGTTTTAATAATGGATAATAAATCATTTATCAATCCTTTATAGATCAGTTATTACTCACAGGACCAATTTTTGCTGTGCCAGGTTGTGAATAGTCTGTTGTTCTTCCTCCTACAGTTCTCCTTTTGCTTTGTATCTGGTTGCTTGGTCTTTAGTTTTATAGACCAATTATTGTACACAGTATTTATTCTGGACCAAGTTTATTAACATTTTATTATCATGTACATCCACAGACTTGATTGACTATAGTAAGAACCTTTTATTAATGATGCATTTACACTCAAAATTGCAGATGACTGCCTAACTTTTGCAAATAACTTATTAGAAAGTGAGAAACCTGTGACCCTTTATTAATGACTCTATTAACATTTAGAACAGCTGAGTTGATGGTTTATGAGATGGCTATATTCATTACCCTTTAATAATGACTTACTAACATTTATAACTGCAGACTTGACGACTTATTAGAAATCGAGAAACACATGATAAATGGATTACCAACATTTATTACAGCATCTGTTTATGCACTCAGCCATTCATTGGTATGCTGCAGTCAGGGAACAGTTGGTTTGTCTTTACTCTCAGGATTAAGAGGCATTGACATGCCTCCAGCTAAGATATTTCATCAGAAACTCAGGTGATTAAAAGTAGAGGGGAAGCAGATTTTCAATTGTTGGAATGTTTCAGCCACAAGTTTTTTGGAGCATTGCTTGAGCTGACTTTCATGTGGAAGATAACTGTCATCGCATATTTTTTTCTGCCAATCTCGTCTCCCCCAAAAACATGATATTTTGGGAGATAGAGCTACTGTATTTTACAGGCTTACATATTCACCCATCGAGTTCTCTGTTCCCTCTCTATACTACCCCTGATACGTATGGTACCTTTATTTATTCCACCCACACAAGCAGATACATGTGCACACAGGCACGCTGACACCAACACACACACATCATTCCAACAGGAATACACATATTTGTAAACACCGCCCTCAAACGGAGGCATCCTCGTCAAATGTTTCCCGTTGTTTTTTCATTCAGGTTTGCGTGCTCCTTGAAGTAACCTTTCTCATTCTGAGAATCTGCAATGCAGGCTGTCTTCATTTGGGTGTTTGTTGGGTGGGCAGGGTGGAGACTGCATTATTTATGATGAGGCGAACCAGCAGCAAGTGATAGGCACCAAACAGACACGAGAACAGCCCCTCATACCAGAGCAAAGCAATCAAACACAGTCCCCATGCATTTAGTGACGCCTCATGACACCTCTTTTCATTTTAAACATAAAACACTGCATCCTTCCCTGCTGAGAGCCTTGGAGAGGACAAAAACTGAGAGGCTTCAGAATTGGGAGTCCTAAGGGAACGTTCCGGCATATCTCTCCCCAAATGTTGGTGTAGAAGTGTTGAGGCTGATTTGCCAGAAAAAAAAAAGCACTGCGTAGGAATCATGATAAAGATTTCCCCAGATGAACAAGGACACCTCTATCTCCAGCCCTCATCTGGGGGAAGCATTGTTTTCCACAGAAACAAAACGTCACGTCAGTGCTGAAATAGGCAGCCGTCTCTTGGATATAGACAGACCTAATGAATTCATATTACAATGCAAATAGCACCTATCCATTATCATCCACTACCGAATCTTTTTTGTTTGTCAGGATTTACATTAATCCCAGAATCCGAAGAGTGGCTGACGGACAAAGACTTACTTGTGATGTTCATGTTATGGAAAATGAATAAAGCATGAAGGCGAAGTGTTTGGGTACAGACCAGGCTTTGTGGTGACAGCAGGGATGGGTTGAGAGGTGTGTTGGGTGGCTGGAAGGAAAGGCAGGGGGTGTAGTGGGATGGAGGGTGGAGTGGAGGCCACAGGGTCCACAGGCCAGGTCTACCGAGAAATCCTTCTTCAATATGCAAGGCAGGTGCCGGAATCCAGTGAAACCTCTTAAATATTAAACGCCAACCACCTGCAGTTTTTTCTCTTTCTATTCAATAACGGAGAACAGCCGTCGAAGCTGTGATATTTCAATGTGTGAGAGAGCGATGGTTGCATAACAGTGAATGGCAAAAAAAACATGTTTACAACAACAGAAAAACATAAAGAGCTGGTTGTGTCTAAGTATTTAACAGGACATATGAGTTTGACAGTTGAATAATGAACATAATGAGCACTCCTTCTCGATCACCACGTTTCCCCACTGTCAGAAATGCCTCTCGAGGAACTGGCTGGCAGGTTGTTCTTTTTATCTTTTGATTGCTTAAATGTGAATAAAATTTGAATTTTTAAAAATTCCTCCTGCAGATATGGCCACTGCGCAGCAATAGTCTCTTTTGTGTATATAGTTTACTTATTTAGATAACCACAGGCTTTGCATTTGACAAATAGATATTTTGTGATCTTTTCATTCCCTGAATTGACTTCAATCCCCAAAATGGATTTGGGTATTTCTCTCGAGGCCCAGTGTTGGCCTAATTTCCTGATCAAAAGAGTTCTCTCTTCCTGTCTGGGACAGATCTGGGATTAAATGGCTATCTTTGATGACTCACTTAGCAAAATTACAACCCTGTCTCCAAAGATTACCCTCCCCACTGTGTCCTTTTTTCCCCATATTTCTGAGGTTCGGTCAGTTAAAAGACTTAATTTTAGGATGTCAACTTAAAATCAGAGCTTTTTCAGTGTACCCATGAGATAATCTGACTTTTTTTTTTTTTTTAATCTTGATCATTTTGTTTCAATTAGATAGTGACATCAAGGGAAAAAATGAAAAAATGTACTTCCAGCTTTTCAAAATATATCCCATCCAGAAGTATATTCATAGACATATGATTTTCTTTAAAAAAAAAAAAAAATCCCTTGATGGCAGCTTCAAATGAAAGCAAGTGTTAACCATTCAAATATTAAAGACTTCAATACCCAGAAGTCCAAAGGAAGAATGAGTTCCAGTGATTCCAGATTTAAACCTTCAATTTGAAAGTAAAGGAGACCAAACTTGAAGCCCATATAATATAGTTTAACATTTGGTGAAATGCACTCATTCGCTTCCTTGTTAAGAGTGAGACAAGAATACCACTCACATATATGTGTTTAAAGTATGGAGCTGGAGCTAAAAGATATGACTAGCCTGGCTGTGTCCAAGGTTAAAAAATATTCTTAGCAAAGCTTTTGAAATAAGCGGTTCTGTCTCGTTTGTTTAATCCTTATAGAAACAAAAATTCAAAAGAGACTATTTGTGGTTTTGGAAATGTTTAAGTACTGTAATTATTTCTTGGCAAACAACAACCAGGCATTGTGATTTCCAGCCTTCGCTTCACCATGAGATTTCCAGGATGACAAACAGTTGTTTGTCGAGAAACAGTAACTGCAGTTAACTCACCCTAAAACCCCTGCGTTTTTACGTTTTTCTTTTTGTACAAATTAAATAAATAATGTTGGTAGGCATATTTTTGAGGAGCTGCACTTGGACATTCACGTCACAAGATTGTTGTTGATGTTCTCATCTCAATCTTGTTGAATAAATTTATTTCCCAAAATACCAAACTGTTCCTTTAATTTTTGCAAATACAGTGTCTCCTCAGGAGTGATGGAGTACGGTTTTCTCTTTAAACTAGAGCATTTATTACGCATACACTTCAACAGAGTCAACTTGTAAATGATATCCTGTGCATTGAGTCATTTCTGTTTCTTCAAATTTAGTTAGTTATTTAAACAGTTCCTCATGAATACTTCCCTTTGTCTTACTTGGGAGCTAATGGTAGAGCCGAAAATAATGGACCTGGGAGGTTTGATGCAACTAAAATAGTGAATGTAATTTAAATGAATGTCAAAGATGTAAGAGAGTATATCCATATGGTGAAGCTGGTGAAACTGCAGACAATGAGTATATATAGCATACAGTCTCCGCTCTCAGTGCAGGGAGTAGGGGGCCAGCAAATGAAAATGAGTTTCCTTCAGGCTTTATTTCTTTCTAATATTGTGGGTAGTGAAGAATTTGTGCCTGGCAACAAGTGGGACTATCATGTTACATAAAAAGTGAGTGCTTTCAAGAACAGCAAAGGCTTCCATTAAAGATTTTTTTTCAATCACACGTTGAATTGTGTCTCCCAGCCTCCTAGGTCAAGGCTCAGTGTTCATGTTGTTTCATCAGTTTCTGCAGTTTCCTTCCTGCTTATGTGTCACAGCAAGTTAAATAATGGATTTCTTTTTTTTACCCTTGGATAACTTCAAACAAAAGGCAGCCACTGCTTTTTCAATGTTGGTCCGTCTTTTGGTCAGTCCACCACTTTGGTCCTGACTGAAATATCTCATTAAGGATTAGACAGGAAATGTCTTGCTTGTCTTCATGGGTAGCCATGAAATTTGGTACAAGTTATTCACACCGCCTTCAGGATGAATTGGTGGTTTTGCAGATCAGTTGCAGCACAATCAGGTTAAAAATTTTAATTTGGCTTGGTTGCTTTGGTTTAGCAAACATCTGCAAAACTAAACATATTCCCATCATCCTAGGCTGTGATTTAATGGTAATCAATAAAAATAAACTAGCACGCTAAACCAAGCTTGGTGAACATGATAAGAATTATGCCTACTAAACACCAGCATGTTGGCATTATCATTGTTAGCATTTAGCTCAAAGTGCTGTGCTGTACGGGCTCACAGAGCAGCTATCATGGCTGTAGGTAAAAAGTAAAATATTGAACTTGAACAACACTTTAACATCTGCTATGCTAGTGGTCAAAACTGACCTTTGTGACTTTATGCAGAAAGACTATACAAATATTAAGTGGAATTTTATAAAATTCCCCATTTCCATTGAAAATGTGTTATTAAATATTATATTCTTGAAAAATTGCAAATCCTTAGAAATAAAACCATGGATTAATAATGTGCCCATCAGGTCTCATTTCAGGGCTTTGAATATCTAACTTGTGCACACAATTTTGTCCAAGAGTTATGTTGAGTAAGCACATGGAGCTCATATTATTAATTCTTGTCCAAAGGCAGTGTGGTGGTAAGCATTCCATAAAAATGTCATGAAATGTTTTCTTTTTTCACTAACTGTATATTCCCTTTCCTGGTGGGCAAAGAGATCAGATTTCAGTGCCGTAGAACATATTTTCTGTGATTCCAACATTAAATAAATAGTCCTCTTTTTTTTGTCTTTGGGGATTGTATGGAAACCTACTGTGTGTATACAGTGCAACTGTGTGGGTGTACAGTGTGAGGAAGAAAGAGACATGAAGAAGTACAAAAACAAGAAAATATTTTCAGTGGGCAGGGACACTTGTATATTGATTAACTGTCAAATTCCAGTTGTCAATTCCATGTAAAAACACAAAGTAAATACTTCTTGGCTGTGGAACATTCACGTCCTCTACTTAATTAGTAAAAATCGATGTTATTAAATGTGATATTTTTTTATTTGTATGTAATTAGCATTTTACTGCTGTGGCAGGTAGACGAGGAGCTAGTGTTTCTACTTGTCTCCTATAAGACTACCAATATTGTTTTTCATGTATAAAATTTTAATCTGGAAAGTAACCACACCTGAGTAATTTCTCTCTCAAAATGTAGTAGAGTCAACAATATCCACTTTAATGGAGCAGTCCATCAATTTCCCCTCAAACTGTGTCATCCCAGATGTGTACTTAAACGTTAATCCCTTTTCGAGGGGCAATTGTGAATGTAGCACACTCCTGATAGACTATAAACCCTTTTCTTGGGTAGGGGTGATAGTGGTAACAAGGCCCAACAGGGCACTATTAGGGTGCATTTAAAATGTCACCATCATGTCATTGTGTTGCCTGACAGCTGTGAATGGCAGAGACAGAGAGGTCATAACATAGAATTTCATCCGCTCGCTGGCGAGGGACGAGGCGCGACATGTGCATCTCTGTCAAGGCAATCCAGAGCCCGGCTGACAGATAACTGATACCTGGGCTTTAAAAGAAATGAGAACGAGAGCAAGTCTAGGGCATCATAATCCCTTTGGAAAGGTTTTCCATCTGTCACAAACGGTGGTGACCGGGCCTGGGTAATTTCCCCACAGGATTTACAGAGAACATTAAAAAAGGAGCCACGTAATATTCCCCCTACCTCAGAGAGGCTGGAAGGTAGAGAGAAGCAGCAGTGCCAGGTATGGGGGGGATATGAGGATCCACCCTTTTCATTTCACATGAAAAGCCAGGGCATATGTTTGAATGGCTTGATAGACTTGCAGCTGTGGATAGCTTTTGTTTGTGAGGATCTGAAATTACATTTCTCACATCCCGACATGTATACTATGTTAAAGCAATGTTGGGATTTCACAATATTGTGCTGGTTTCAACAAGGTATCAATCACTTGCTTGTTGTCAGGTTCAAATGAATGAACATTTGGCTCTTCTAATTTTCTTTAGTGACATCAGGACGACAAAGGTCTTTAAAATAAAGACTCTATGCACCCATGCTCTTCTTCCTTCACCTGCTATGTCTGTCTGACTTGTTGCAAAGCACATCACCGCCTGCACATAGGACCTACCACTGTTTTGGGGTTTTGGGATATGAAAAATAAGGGATAGGGGTAGGTGGATTGGGCAATAACTAGTCTCACATATAAACTGGAAGGATCTTCATAACCTTGAAGAGAAAAAAACATCAGTCATGTCTGTGAAGCCAGAAAATCAGCTCCTAATGAGGAAATAGGAGGTAAATTGTGTAATATTACTAATAAATGCAAGTCAATTTTTCAAGAAAAAACATTTAAATATAATTAAACCTTGTCGTTTCAAAGTGTGAAATTGATGCCATTTGTGTGACCAGTGTGAGAAAATTAGTTGCATGCCACAGCAACAGTGATCAGATGCAGCGTTCTGGAAATTAAGAAGTAGGCACTGACAAATCGACTGCGGGGTCAGGGGTCACTGGAGCTCATTGCCCTTGACAAGCTCGTGCCTCCTATTATTGGATCCTGCATCATAAATGGTGTTGTTCCACAGAAGAGAGGAGAGACAGATCTAGCTAAGGATTTGCCTGCGGGTGATATTAATAGGCCATTCCGCTCTTTTGTGCAGAGAGTGCTCCACACAGTTTACAGGTAGTCCCCAGTTCATATGTGGATTGTAACACACAAAAAGAAACAAAAGGCACTGTTTGCACTGCTCTGCCAGTCCCATGTCACTATGACATGCTATGTATATATTAGAAGGCTGTGTAATTTGCTTTGATGAGTGAATTATTCCCTCATTGGCAACCCGCAAAGTGATTTTTTTCCTTGGTTTCCAACTTTGTATGGGCCTGAAATTGCATGGAGTTGTGCACAGTAGTCAACTGCAGTCAGCTTGTTTTATGTTATACTAATTTTACATGTACATATTGTGAGTGATATTTCCAAATGACGCTCAAGGTGGAGTAGACCTGGTCTGTGTGTGTGTATCTGTGACGCTAAGGTCTGTGTTTTGAGGTGCTGCTGTACTTCATATACCTGCCTCTTTTGCTTCCCACCACCTATTGTTTGGCAGCTGGGATGCCTGGTGGGTGGCATTTGCTGCCTGAGCGAGGGTGTTGTGGAAGAGACCTGTGGACCAAGAAGAGACCTGTGGGTGTGAGAGACAGATGCCTGGGCCAACAGTGCTGCACACTCTATCAAACCTTGTGTGATATACTCTGTGTTTTCACCACCTTTGCCGTGAGGCAAAACTACCTGGGAAGTGGCATATCACCCTGATGGTTGGTGTGTGTCAGGTACAGTATGCTCTGCTCTGGGGAGAGACCTGTGGGTATGAAAGACTGACACTTTTGTCTTATATGATGCAGAGCACTGACATCAGCCCTGTGTCAGCTGGGTTGCCTACTTTCTGCATGGCAGTAGGAATAACCCAAATTCTAGAGGCAGAGCCTTCTAAAAGCCCGTAGTCTTCCTGCCATCCCATTACTCCACTAGCTCAAGACAAATGAGAATTAGGGAGCGTGCAATCCTTACACTGAGCCTGTTCCCATATGTTTGAGCCCATCCTCATTGGCTGAGCACATTTTCAGAACACTGAGCAGTGAAGATGAGAAGCTGAATAGACAGAGCAACATTGTATGACTCCACCTGAGTACAAAGAGCCAGGATTACAAAATTTAACCATCAATCTTTTTTTGTGTTTTCCTTGTATTTGCATGTGTTTTCACTGTATCTACTAGTATCCTTCCACTTTCTAAAGGTATTTGCATCCAGTCAAGCGGAGACTCATAGGTGTGAAAAAGTGTGTGTTTTAGCCTCGTGATGAACTCTCTGCCTGTCCAGGATTTTCCTGTTTTCTGCCCAATGTATACTGTCATATGCTCAGGCCTCTGGATCCAGAAAAGGGTACATAGTTGGCTGGAAAAAGATGTTCTCCATAAATTATTTATTTTGTGGTCAAAAACTCCAGACCATTTTTTTAATGTTCTAACACAAAATATAAAACTAGTCCCTGTTGATCAAACACTTCAGTCTTACCCGTTCACTCTTTCTTTCCTCTGCTAAACAGGTAAATATGGCTCTGAATAGTAATGAGAGCAACAGTGCATGGCCTTGAAATTATGCCTGTCTGATGCTCACCCTTGAGACACAGTTGAACAGTTCAGCGCTGAACCAGAGCGGAGCAGCGTGAATGAATATGCACCTCGACTGGGTGAGTGGAAACCATAACCCCCTCAGCCCGGCTGTCTGACAGCCTCCTGCTGTTCAGCACTTGACTTGTGGCAGCTTACAAAGTTTTTGTTTTTATTATGGATGGTATATTTTGGCGGATCACAAACTGAGCCACTCTGGAATGAGCAAAACATTTTAAGTGGCTCAGCCTCCTTTATTGCTTTATTATAAAGACAACTGACAGGTGAGCTAATTATATCTGCACTGGTCAAACAGCGTTTGGAGATCTTTAAAACAATGTTTAACCCATTTATTTTAAATTGCAGTCCTTACAAACTAGAATCTTGCTTAATTTTAATGCCATCAAGGAGGTAGCGATTTACACCTGAAGTGGCAGGTGAATGCAATTATGGAGCTGGTATGAGAAAACCAGTTGAGTACTGGGTCCCTGCCTTCTGACAATCAATGTGTGTGCACCTGTAGTACATAAAAAGAAAAATGCCAGTAATGTTGGAACAGAATCATTATCAAATAATGATTTGATAATGTCTTAAATCTGTTGAAAAGCAGCTTGAAAGTTGCTATACATCTGGTATATATATCCCTGGTTGTAATGTTTTTGAAAGGATTGTTCTCAGCACAACACAGTACAGATCACTGATATACCATAAAAAGCCTTTCAATTTAGCTTCTATAATGTGACATATAAACAATGGGAGTTATCAACCAGCATCACTTCTTCTTTAAATGTTTACAGGACTTGAAGAAGGAAGAATTTTGACTTGAATGGGGTGGTACAACATATATATTGTATACTTGGAAAATTTATTTTTTATTTCACTGTTTCTTTATAGCACATCTTGGAAATTGTGTTTACATTTGTTCACATTTTGCATAAAACATATATTGTGTAGTAGTGCTTTAGCTTTCTTCAGTGGCCCACAGCAGCACTTTTATCACTTTCTTAGAAATAAAGCCCTTACAGTAAAGAGGAAGTTGACTCACAGTAATGCACTGCACTGTACGGCCTGTCACAATGAAAAGAAGCTCAGTGGAGCGAGAGGAGAGAGGACCAGAGGGGATGTGGAAGGGAGGACTGGGCTAAGTGTTATGCGGAGACAGGCGGTGACCTCATGGGAAAGGTACACACCATCTCAGTTCATGAATTGGCTCCAGATGGGAACTGGCAAGTGGGAAAAGCGGAAGAGAATTGTATCGACAAGCTATGCCTGGGCAGGCCCTGAGCAAGGCCATTAGCCATGTTGCCAAGTCACCAGGGAAAGCTCCGTCAGTCTGAGATTTCACTTCACCTGAGTGTTGATGGGAGCTCTCTCTGGCCATCCTGTGCAGCAGCCAAACACTGAGGCAGAATCCCAATCATCGTGCTGATGAGAAAAGCACAGCAAAACTAAAGTAATAAATACCTCTAATGTGGGGAAAGCATCGGGATAATGGTCTCGTCCCTGTGCTCATCCTTGTTTTAATGAGATTATTACAAGGTCCTATTACCCAAATGACTTGTTCTGTCCTTCCTTAACTTTTACTAATTCACACCATCTATTGTTAGTACCTGAAAGTTGGGAGGCTATTATCACCAGAGGGCTCAGCAGGAATGCAGCATGTACTTTGTGAGTTACCTTCTGGCTGTCTTTAAAGAAAGGAGTCTTTAATGGCTACAGAAAAGTTATGTTATGACTGATGTGAATTTTAGGTACTTAATTAAATCAAACAAAATAAAAAAGAAAACAAAGAGAAAGCAAAAAATCAAGATGAAGGGTAATGACACACGCAACTGGTTAACAGTGCTTAAAATGCAACAATCCACCTCTATGGTAGCCTCAACCTGGTATTAGTTTTTTAATGTGTGCATTTGTGTGGTAGAATATTGAAAAACACAAAACTAGCTCCTTGTAAAAATCTCACAATGCATGCAGAAACTTACAAATGTCGTCTTTACTGGCATCATTTAAATCTCTAATTTAAATTCTTCAAAGTAACCAATAAAATCCATCTTAAAATCAATCGTACTATGTAGTCCTCTTTGCTCCACCACTAAAATGTTGTTATGATCAGCTCTGTGGGGGCTGCTTTGGCCTCTGTTTTGGATTATTTTGGGTTATCTTGAATTATGTTCGAATACTTTCTGGACTGCTTTGGACTTTGAATGACCATGTTACGGACTGCATTTAGACTTGTGATCAGTCACCGGGTGAGTTTTGGAGTTCTTTTTGGTTTGTTGTTAACTCTTTATGGCCTATTTTAGGACTCTTATTTCGGTTTCTCTTAGTTCTGTATTTCCTGTTTAGCTTTAAATCCTGTTTAATAGGTACCAATTCAGTATTTCTGTTTATGTTGAAGTTCCTTTTATATTGGTTCCTAGACTGCCTCCTGTCTTTGTTTAGTTTCCTGCCTTGTTGATTGTCTGCCCCGCCCTAATGTGAATCACCTGTGGCCAATTTCCCCCCTGTGTATATAAGTCTCATTGTACCCCTGTCTCTTTGTCAGCTTGTCAGTTCTTGTCCTGGAGTCTGTGTTCATCTGTTGTTTTGCCCTAGTCTGTGTTCCTGCTGTGGTTCTGCCCAAGTTTGTGGCTGTTCTTTCCTCTGTTTATTTATATTTATTTTGCCTGAGCTTGGTACCTGTGGACATGTTTGTGTCTCTGGTTACTTCCCTGCTCATGGCACTTCTGTGGATCTACACTTTTGACTGTTTTGAGGCTCATAAGAGTCCTGAACTCCCTTTAAGTTTATGCTTTTTGTAGTAATAAAGTATGAAATAGATGTATTAATGTTAGATTTTTCCTTCTGATGAAATGATGTGTGTGATATTTTCTGAAATTAATGTGGACTTTGTGTATAACAAGTCCAGGCCCATACTTAAAGCTTGGCCCCACATGAAAAGAAAAACTGACATATTTGAGAGTTTAACAAGATTTTACAGGCCATCGCCATGTTGTAAAGTGAGCATCCAACTGCAGTCCCCACTTTTTGACAGTGGTGACAGACTGTGATGTGGAGCTCGCCTAGCAGTGCTGAGAGAGGCGTCTATTCTGATCAGCTCCACTTGGAGCAGGATATTTGGAGTGAACACTGTCAAAACCCTCTGCAGTCCTCATCTCAGCCGAAGACAACTCGTGCCACAGCACATCAGTCAAAGACAGGCCTCAATACCTCTGTCGCCACAAGAGAAAATTTGGTGTGAGAGTGCGAATGCATAAAAAAGTTTGCAGATGACATTTTCTTTAACACATAGCAAATACATCTGGGTAGACAAGCCTCAATCCATTTTTAATAAACCCCTCCATGCTAAAAGCTGTGAACTGAATTACAGCAAGTTGGGTATAAAATATTTTTAAGAGAACTTTGAAAATATTTGTTGCATTTTAAATGGTACAGAGAGTTTTGTGTCACATTGACAGAGACATTTTTTAAAGGTAATAGGATTGCATGATTAACAACACACAGTAAAACAAGAATTGCTCTTTCCACATTTGTCTGTCTTGCTGACTCCCTATCCATCCTTCTGCCAGCATCACTATGCATGTGTTTGTGTCTCTCACCTTATACAGTATGTGTGTGAATGTGTTCCTCCTCTTAGTTGTCTATCACCTCCTACAGTATGTGTTGGCGTGTGCCTGTGTGTATGCATGTGTTCGCTGTCTGACTCTATAAGCCAGAGGAGTCGGGGGAGTTGTCAGAAGGTGGTTGCCCTGGTTTCCTTAGCAAGAAAGATGAGAATCTCCTGCACAACCCCAGAACAAAGAGGCAACCTGCTTGACTGTAGCAGAGAAAAAATAACCATCAGAAAAAGCTCCCAAACCAGGGAAATTCACCACCAAAGCCAGACAAAAAAAGATTGGATCCGATAGTACTGAGACTAATCAACACCTCTGCCTTTTCTTTCCTGTTATGTACCCTCACAATAAATCACGCTATGTAACTTATCACTCCTCATCTGATAGGAAGCAGCCATTGTGACAGAGGATTAAAACTCTTCCACATACTCGTCTCAGCTTCTTGGAGGCAGTTTGTTTGCTGTACTCCCGTCTGAACTCTCTCCGCCAGCTGATGGATTTTGCAGATCCAGCACACAACCTCCTTGGGCTACGCTAAATGAATTAGAGAGGCCTGAGTAGCTACATTTTTAGCTTCATGCAGATGCACATTATCCTGAGCCGTTGAAAGCCTAAATACCTGCTGGGCCTCACTATGACCATTCAGCTGCCATCAAGAGCCCGCAGAGAGGTCGGAGAGGAAGAGAGACTGCACGGGGTAGAGAGAGAGCACACAGGAGAGAGTGGCTGATGACAGCAAAATCGATTAATTGAATGAGTGGACAACTCTTGCAAGGATTGAGTTGCACTACTGTGATAAAACAAAGTGCACATTATGTTTTAAAATGAGTAAAAAAACAAAAAAACAACGAGTTAAGCACCTAGAGGCCCCAGCAATGATAGGGACTGCATTCACTAGCTCGCATCTGTTATAGCTGCAGAAGCTGCCTTTGCTTCGCTGCAGCTCAGACAAACGCCGAGGCACTAGAAGACGCCTTTGCTTTCCCTCCCAGGAGATTCACATCCTCCATCAATATTTAAGTTTGTTTGTTTAGCTGTTTCTCTCTATTGACCATGCTCGGGGTACATTTTTATTTTCATTTCTTATCTTTGTGTTCATAATATAGCATCTCTCACCAGTCACATTGATGCAGTGTTCTGTGCTTTAGTTTTCACTCTCAAATTACACAAGCTATAAATTATACTGTATACTATGATCACACTGTATTGCTTAAGTCCATAATCAATGCCTTCTCTATGCCTGTAGTACTGTGATTCCATAAATACCAGAAGCATTCTTCTGCCTTCAGTTTCTGTCTGTTTCCAAACAACATAACATCATGGCACACTTAGCGTGGCTGTAGCTCTTATCAGCAGCATCATTAAACTGCAATTTTATTCCCTAATTACACCCAGTTTAATGCTCACTTAGCTGAACACTAGTCAGTGATCTATGGCAACCCTATACCTCTTACAAGAGCCTCGCTGGTTTGCCACCAGCTTTATCCACATTTGAGATAGGGCAATATAACCAGATCACAGGTGCACTACATCAGTCTCTGCTAGTGTCAATGGGATTACCTGTCCTCTGTAGCCCAAGCTGTACAGAGGGAGGGATGGAGCAAAGAAGCTGGGGAAATAGGTCAAGCACACTGATAAGGGCAGGTGTTCTTTTGAAGATGTCTCTACAGTCTCCGGGGGACGAAAGTACAGCGAAACATTACTACTTCAATAAAAAGGAGAAAGCTTCTGTTAAGATCAGTGCAGCAGTTCAAGAGGTTGTCTTCAGTATGTGTGGTTAAAATCGAAATGTTACTGTAAGTCTAAGCTTTGTAATTAATGACATTCAGGGGATGCATATTGTTCCAAGGATGCACCCTGAAACACTCTTCCCCCTCTCTCTATGAAGTTTATAGATAGCTCAAAACAAAATATGAATTACTTCACATTTTGTGGCTCACAGATGCCTTACCTTACAAGTACCAATAAAAATACACAGGTCCTAAAGGTTTTTTCAGGACCTAGATAAGAGTAACTGCAGAGTTTAGATAATCATCTGGTAAAAATGATCCTGCTTGGTGCTGAAACTGATACTGCAGCGGTACGGAGGGAACAGCAGGGGAGCAGAGGCAGATGCAGTCAACACTTCCATGGGGGCGTAAAAAAGAAAATGCTCTCTCCTCATGTTAAATACAAATATGATTATTTAAATGATAGGGTCAAATTACCTGAAGACTATCTTAATGCAATTTTCAATGCCCGAACAGTATGTTAAAGTTACTGGTTGCTGTGGTCATTCATCATGTCCATACTGACCATGAAGAAATTTCTTGCTAAAGGGATTCCAATGAAAAAGATGGGGGTCAAAATTCATTCTAGTAACCAAAAATGATGTCAGTGTACAATACACACACTTTATCCTGCTGTATGTACCACAACTGTGTACGCACACAATTTTCCTGTGCAGTGAGGGATTGTTACATTTCTGACATTTCCTGTGAGTTCAATTTTATTTTTACCTCCAAACAAAGTGATGTAGATAATCTGACTAGACTGTTGGTTTGTTTGCCCATTGTCTGACTGCTTGTGTTTTGTGTAAAACTTTGTAGCTTCCTGATCTTTGGAACAACTTTGGGGAGTATAACGTTATTAACTGAATTATGAACAAAACTGGGAAAATAAGATCCAAGTTGTAATAAAGCATAATTTCCCTTTAAGATTTAATCTGAGGAGGTCATCAGTGAGACAATGCGGAGATGCAAAATGAGCGTATAAAGATGGTGAAGTACAGGACCGCAGCTTTTGGGAGGCCTTTAAGTGCATTATCATGCTTTTCTGGATCAAAACAATAAGAAGAACAATATCAAAGAATAAAGCCCATTTGCATTTAAAATCAAATAAAACTCCATTTGGAAATACAGAAGCAAACATCCCGTCGCCAATTCATTCACACAGCAGCAGCTGTTCATCACGGTGTCTGCAGCACCTTCAGATTCCCTGATGACATCCCAAACCCTTATGTCTAAACAGGGTTTTGATTAAACTCTCCTCAACAGCAGGAATGAGATATATATA
>JBBMJY010000006.1:17349150-17460929 GCA_037833715.1 Toxotes lorentzi
TTCTTAATATGCAGCATTCCACTTTAACAAGACAAGTTCTCAGGTATAGTCTGAGGGATGATGTCATTGTGATGAAAGGCAAAGTGGTCATGTCTTTCATGTTGGCAATCCCTCCATTAAATAACAGATGAAAGAGCAGCTAAAGAGAAAAGAGAGCTGGTCATGCTGGATAGAAAAGACAAAGCTAATGCTTAGAACAGGATTTCAGGGACAGGTGGCATTGTATCTCTACACTGACAATGAATCTGTCGACCCCCCTGTCATCTTGGGGAGTAGCTTTGACCTTGGTGACAGATTTTGCATTTGGCATCCTTTTGACTTTCCTCCAATGCCAACATGAAATAGAATCCAGATACTTTGAAGTTAGGTGTCAAAACATGAGTCCTCACTCGCTAGTGAATAAGTTATGACAGTACCTCTTGTGGTCAAAGTTTCCTTCTTCAAGGTTTGTTTGGTAGAAGTTTGTAACACGTACTGTTCCGTATGGTTGGCTTTCACGTAAGAAATGATGTGATAGCATACAGTTTAAACATTAGAGTTATGGCAATGTACTTTCTCAAGGGTAACAGGGAACTGCGTTTATTTCTTTGAAAAACTAAACATACACAGCCAAACTTTTTTTCTTCTTTCATCTCCCATTTATCATCTCTCGATCCCTCAGAATGATATTTTTAAGTATGTTTTGCTGATAATAATTCATTTTACTTAAGTATTTGTTTTAATGCAGCACTACTACTGGAAATTGAGTTTTTACCTTGTTGTATGGATTTATTACAGTAAAGCATCTGAGTACTTCTTCCACCACTAACTGTGTTTTTCCAGAGGCATTCTTTTTTTTTTTGACCAAATAAATATTCTGTGTTGCAGATCTACAACTGTAGGGTAGTGACACAGATTAATTATTCCACTCACACACCCACTGTTTACACTTCTCAAGGTGTTGTGAACCAACTTCAACAAGACATCGGTGACAGGAAGATGCCCACTTGATAACACAGTGTGCTCTCACTCCTTGTTTTACTTTAAAACCCCATCTTAGTTTTCTATACAGGCACAAACAGCATAGGGGAGTTTTTTTTTTTGTTCCCATCTGTTTCTATATATAAAAAAAAAAGTGTTACAACACTCTACATGTAGCTCATTATATTGATTTCAAACAAGCCATCATGATAGTGTATAGCAGTTTAGCTTGCCAAGATCTAATTGTCTATTTCCCCAATGTCACTGGATGCTGCATATTCGCTACAACCCCCCGTCTTCCCATCTCAACATTCCCATCCCGCCCCCTCATTAAGTGAATCATTTCTTGAGATGCTCTAATGGCTCCTAAATTGTTTATGGGGCAATTTAATTTGTGTGTAAGGATTCCTAATAAACACTCTTGGCACACAGACAAGTAATTATACGTTTGGCTAAATAGATAATTGGATGGGCTTGAAGATAGATTAGAGCATCTGTGGAATATTGGTCTTGTTGGGAAATACAGTTACTTTTTAAGAAATGCAAGCCTGTGAATTTACAGTAATTGCGTTCCACACTTGCTTGATTTGCAAGTTTATGAAACAGGAAGAAATTGCTTTTTTGAACAAATTAAAGTATTTTCAGGTTTAGTAAAATATTGTGGATCATTATCATCTTGTTATCTCAGCAGTGAGTAAATACTGAAGCACTTTGGGTTGGTGTTTACAATATCTAAGCTGCAGCACCATTATATGTCCTCATTCAATAAGGAAAACTCTCCCTGGAAATCTCACATATTGTTTCAGTCCACAGAGGAATACTAACCTCTGATATAGAAATGAGTCTTTCTCTATTGAGGTCAAGCACAATATCAGTAGCAATATAGTCACAATGAGGCTGTAATGCGATAGAAATTGAATTACCCACTTATTCTTACATTACAGCATTGATTCAATATTTGTATATTTATTTTTGAATCATATTGACCAGACTAAGAATATCCTCAAGTGAGATGCATGAATGAATCAATTTGTGAAATTGCTGGGTGTGGAAAAAACTGCAGCACAGTGCAGGTCCACACTGGCATCTTACATCATCACAGGACCCATGATGATGTAGGTTTGAGGCTTGAACAACAACACTGACCATTTTAGCACATCAGTGGTGACATGAGCCTTCCGTTGGCTTCAGCGGAAGTTTTCATCAGTGGAGCATCAAACAGCTTGAGACTGTGTCAAACTGATATCTCTACGCGGCAGAGCCTGAATGATTTATGCATTTGTCATTTCTCATTTGTTGAAACAAGGTGTCAACGTTTTTGTTCTGTTGCACCAGTCAAGCCTGGAGAGACGAAGAGGTAAGGATGGAGCAAATGCCCTTGAAGAGAATAGCAAAGTCAACCAGGCAATTTGTCCAGGCTCACCTCTTTTCTCAAGTCTTTTGTTGAGAGAATGCAGCGGTGGTAGACTATCACCTTGTGACTCATTTGTAAATCTGCTTTGTCCTTCGACAATACGATTGAACAGTACGTACTCATACATTGTAGAAGAAAGCAAGGATAGCAAATGAGATTTCTGTCTTAAGAGAAAATATCTCAGTTGCTTTTGAAAATGCCCACCCATGGCAGACTGAAGTCAAAGCTTTGATCCACTTTCTACTTTGATAAATAATTAGTTCATCATCTGCATAATTCTTTCTTTGACTGCAACATTTGAATGGGATTGCTGAATGAATATACTGGTGTTTGTACATTTGTATGTGTTACTTACATCAAAACATTTAAAACTGATTTGCACCACCTAGCCATGCCAATGATAACTCATGCCACTAACATTCAGTGTTGCTGCACGTAAATATGTGTATTTCTTAGCAAGCTACAACTTTGTTCTTTATTTTGGGGCACATTGCAGATAATGTAAACCAGAATTTGTTGTGGGAAAAAACGTAGCAAACAACACACCACAAGGTAATTATAATGACAAATATGGCTAAAACTGAGGCTTCACCAGCTTGTTTTGCTGTAGTGCCATTGTGCCTTCATCTCCTTCTGTCATGCTCTGAGTCACACTCCTTGAGAACTAACAGATGGAACCTAAACATTTTAGTCATTCGGGCATTCATAAAATTTGTTATGGGACGGATACTGAAAATACAAACTCACCACAAGCAGTCTTCTTAGTGACTTATAAGCGGATTAAACAGGGTGGAAACCTCAGTGTCAGTCTGCTGTAAAATGACAAATGCATGATGTGAGTCCAACAGAGAAGGAGGACTTTCCATAAAGTCAATACAAACCTTGCACAATTGAGCATTCTTTCTTGCTCAACCCCATGACTGCTCAACATCAGTGTGCTCAGTGCTGCCTCTGGTGGCTGGAAACTACACAACGAAAGTACAACTTTAATCAGTAGTGTTACTGTAATATAGCTAGTGGCACCAGTGGCTAAGAAGATCACCGGTTTCTTCGACATAACAATTTTTATTAATACCTGAGTTACTGAAATATTCTGGTCACATCTATTGGCCCCACTCAAACCTGTGATACATAAAATGATGGTCCTCCATCTGGGTCACTTTCTATGAATATAACAGGCCATAAATGGCAAAACAAATATTTATATTTTAGAGCAATCACAAATGGTATTTATCATGCGAACAGTTCAGCTAGTTCATGTGCAAATCATGTCTCAACCACTGTGTGTGTTTTGTACTAAAAAGCTTTTGAAATTATTTGACAGTGAGTAATATGGCCACCTTAACTTACATGACATTATGTGCGTGCAAAAGCATGCAAGGGAGTATTATATTCACCCAGCACAATCTTACATACACTCACGTACACCAACACAATTTTTGGGCAAGCTTGGCCTCATCCTGTCAGTGCAGGAGCTGACAGTCAGGCTTTTGCTGTGTGTGTCAAAGGAAGAGGTCCGGTATAGACTTGAGGGATTCACTAACTGAACACTGAACGGGGGAAGAAAGAAGGTGAGAGAGAGAAGGAGAGACAGACAAAGAGGGAGAGAAAGAGAGTGACAGACACAGAAAAAGAGAGACCGGGAGAGAGAGAGACGCAGGAAAGTGAGTGTGTGTATATATTTGTGTGTGTGTGTGTGTGTGGAGGGGGTTTAAAGTGCCCGAGGCTAAACCACGTGTGAAGATGGCAGGGTCTGAGAACTCCCTGCTGCTGGGGAAACAAGACAAAACAACAAGCCCAAATGTATAAACTTTAACACCCTGTCCTTCCTTGTAAATGCATGAGCAATACCCAAAGCCCACTTTGACATTTCACTAGCTTAGTTTGGGATGGAGCATTTTGAAATTGTGATTTCCGTCCAGGTACTGCTGAACTGAGCTACACTGGGTTAAACTGAAATATCTTGCCGAATTTTAGTCAGAGTAAAGTCCGGAAGCACAAGGTCAGTGGATTCACAGAGGATTAGATTCAAAACGTGAATTTTCTACAAGCAAGTATCTCATTGTTAGTAGAAAATAATTTTTATGCACATGAATAGACTATTTGCCCAAAAATAAGGGATATTTTTGTAGTTAATCCACACGACTGAGAGTTTTAGTATGACATTTTAAAGGAATTGACTGTTCCATTCATAGTTTAGCAACCGTAACTAGGCATTCCAAACTAAAAACACTATGAGCAACAATATCATGTATGAGGCCATCAAGTGCATGTTTTAGATACCTCAATTTAAAATGACTCAACTGGAAACACTGAAAAGTCAACCAGAGACAGTGTTTTCAACCAATTCATGAAGCTAATGTTAGCTTAATTAGCTCACTAGCTACAGCTGATAAGCTAGAAATGAGAAGTCTGTTTTTGTTTCTCCCCGTGCTTGAAATCAAGAATCCAATGTTTAAAAAAAAAAAAAAATTAAATGAGTATGAATTTCAAGTGGTACATCTGCTTTCTCCATTACTTTATACTGCATTATGTGCCGTGCAAGAACAAAAAGCTTGATGTGTAGGTGTAGCAATGGCAGCTAAGGGGGGCAGGCTTTGTAGGCTACATCCTGCAGCATGCAAGGGAATCACTCTAGATATAGCATCAGGGCACTGACAGAACATTTTACAAATCGGAGACAGGACAGAGAGACAAGATACTTTGAAAGTCAAAAGGCTAAGGGCATAGGAAATGACTCCAGCACAATAGTAGTCTGCTCAATGTTCAATTATTGCTGATGAAAGGGACATTTTGTGGGGCGCACATCAGAGAGTGGGATTAGTGAAAGTGATTTCCTTGTCTTGGGTTGTTTGACAAAGTCTGCCTGTAATCCTCTTGAAAACTTTGCTGTCTTGGCTTTTCCTGACCATTGGCTTTCCTCTGAGCTGAAGATGGCACACAGAAAAAATGATGTCCACTTATGGCTTGAGTTAAAGTGATCAAAGCCACACACAAAAAATTGTAGAGGCTATATTTTTTTCAATATGTCGGTGTATTTTCAGGATCAACCAAGAAATGAAGGGTGACCTAAATTTTAAACCACGATCACTTCAGTTTGTTAGCTGGTTCACTATTGCTCACCACTGGCTTTGCTTCTGTAGGGATTTTTTTATATTAAAGGCTGGTTAAATTGATTCATTAACCATATAGGAATAATATAATAAAATAATAATATAAAAAATATAATAAAATACTGAAGCATGGAGGAAATGTACCATCTTCATTGTTCTGTAGCTGCTGATAACAAGTCATTACCTTGGAAGAAAAGCCAGCTCAGTTTATGCACAACTTGAAAGTGATGATAAGGGAAACATATATATATGTATACAGTAGTGTCTACAGTATATGCTCAAATGCACTTGGAAATTGTATATAAGGAAGCCACGAAACAATGCTAATTATTTCACATTGCTGATGATTATTATTAAATAAATGTTTAGTGCATACATTAATAGTTTGGATATTGCTAAAAGCAAGGGCACTTTTTTGTAAACCCTTCCAAATACTTTAACATGTCAACTACTAAAAATATATTCAGTAGCATTAAAGCTTAAATTCTGAAAATCAAAAATGAGATTAGTTGAAATTGGTTCGAATCTAATTCCAGTCTAATTTCAATTCCTGTCTAAAAATGTGATTGTTTTTTCGTGGCGGTGTCTCATCCAACTCCATGATCCAGCCAAGTGGATCCAGAGACATGAGGATTTAATAAAACATATCAACATTTGGCAAACAGTCACCATTTAAATAAGGCAGGATTATAAAGATGGAGCATGCTGATAGCAGTGAGATCCTGACTGCCTGAGGCTGTCACAGAGGAAAGATTTACCCCATAGTGTCCTCTCTGACAGGCAATGAAGAAAATAATACCTTCTTTCCATAATACCTTTTATCTAGATAGATGTGAAGAAGTGAAAAAAGAATTTCCCTACAGTGATCAATACAGTATCATATTTTGTGGATGATATCCTACAGGCTGTACCATCACTGTACCGCAAGTGATAGTTGACACGTCCACAAGTCTAAAGAAACTGTTTTGTCTGAGAGGCCAAGGAAACTGGCAGCTGCGCTAACCTGTGGTGTTCATTTTGCATATGAAAACTCTAGCTGATCCCACAAGCTGATCTTTTTGTGGGTCTATGTTGCACTTTTTTGTAAATGCATTTGCTTACCCAGAGTTTGGTAAGCGAGGACTGGTTTATCCCTGCTCAGTAAAAAGTAGCATAGCTCCATAACAACTCCAGTGTTGTCTTACACATCACATCTTGTGCATTTACAACATTTATAAATAGAAAATGACAGATTGTGATTGATGGAGTTAGCTTGCTGGGCCCTGTAACTGCACGCAACTTCTCAGAATTTCTGTCCTCGCAGTGGAGACTTACACGCAGGTTCAGTGACTAAGCAAAAACTTGTGTGACATTCTTATAGCACACCAGAAGATATGGATGATATGTCCAACCATGTCTGAAGGCAAAAATGTAGCAGTGGCTGTTTCCAATGGGACACAATGAAAAGTAGACTGTCACAGAGAGCGGAGAGATGGGATACTCATTTAAATATAGATATATTTTCACATGTTGTTGAGCCATCTCTCCTTGAAGGTATTCATACTGTTGCACTTGTCCGTAAATGTGAAAGATAACTAAGAAAGCTGTGCAAAGACTGAAAAAACAGCGGGGAAAGCAAGGGGAGAGAGGGAGAAGTTCAAACCCGGTTTGCTTTCACACATCATAATAATGGCCAATCGGTGCATTAAGTGTGTAGAAAATCAACTACGGTTAAGGGATTATTAAGTTTTGTCAACTAAATGGTTTGGTAAAGTTGGAGAATAGATTTTAGTTATGTTAGTTATTTGTTATGTTATAAAAAGAAAAGGCAACATTAACTGTTGGACTGTGATGTGAACTCTGGACCTCTGCATAAAAGTCAGATAACACCTACTTTTCCTGGCTAAATAAAGGGCTCACTGTTTCCTGCATTGGCACTCAACATGGACCTATATTGTGTGCTACATAACTGATTAATGTCAGCACATTTCCTATATTATCCTGTGCGCGCCATCAAGATTTGTTTCCTTTATTTGAAATGTTGTGAAATTTTCTGTATAACATTCATTCCTAACTGGACAAGATGCGGACAATCGAGCAAACATCTGACTGTTCTGTTTCTGTGAAAGCCTCTTTATTACAGCCTAATGAGCCTATATAAAATACAATGATGTACAAATTACCAAAAATAAATGTGTGATAACGTGTATATATATATATATAGCCAGCATGCACGCTATCGGCCCTCTTGAACACACACACACACACACACACACACATACTAACACATTGGCGGCTTCTACATTCTGTCCTTGAACACAAAGTTCCTTTGAGAGATGACAAGGTACAGTTGCATCTCTCCCCTTAAAGACAAAGATCACCTGCTGTTCATGTCACACATACAAAGTAATCAAACATGTCAAATCCAAATGAGATTAAAATAGGATAAATTTAGCAAGCAGATGTTAAATCTATATGCCTTTTGTAAATGAAGAATGTCCAGGGGGGAAAAAAAGCCCTCTCATTCGGTGCTTCTTAACGAGAGTAGCAAACACTGCACTGCACAATCACAAATGGCAAAAGGCTTGAAGACTGTACCAGCAGCAGCAAACAATGACTTAACATAAAGCTCAGTAACAATCTGTGTCACAATATTTCTAGCAGTTGTATACATTCGAAGTAGCAGCTGAAAGACAGGTCTGTGTTTTGCCCTCAGGGACTAAAGACTGGAGCTCAAAGAAAAGCTCAAATCCAAAAATCCAAAATGTTTAACTCTAAAACATTTGGTGTCATCCTCCTCTGTGCCGTTGGGAATTTTTGGGTTGAGTCTGAACTTGGCCACAACAGTTACATCAGCGAGAAATGAAATTTATGCTTAAGCCTTAAATATACATGCTTGCTGATAATTAGCACAAAATGTCTCTGTTAAGACTGAGACTGTTAAAAATATAGACATCAAGATGACCTCTTTTAATCGCAAACATAACATGCAAATCCACCCCTCCTTCATCAAAATGATATTAAAGATCTTGTATCCTGGAAGTAGAAAGGCTGTACTTAACATTTGTCCTTCAACAGAAATTTATCTACACAATATTTATTAAAACTCTCAAAATTATATTAAGACCAAACCTGAAGTGATGGTGACATGTGGTACAGTATGTGTCAAATTATTTGAAATGAAGGTGGATTACTGTTTTAATCTCCATGCTGGATTAAAATGCCAGAGACAGAGTTTCGGCAAATCCATAGCTCTCTATTCACCGAGGTGTGCTGGCCCCTGTGCATATGTATAATCTGTTTAGTATTCCCAGGCAGGTCCGGTGCATTTCCTTCAGATGCTCATCCCTTTTCTCTCCATCTATTGAATTGTAATAGGATATTTAAATCTAAAGAATGATGTTACACATTAGGGGTTGAAGAAATAATTTCCTGTGGTGGTCATTACTCCACAGACTAATGAGGGAAACCCTGCTGAGATATAGAGCGCAGTGTTATGTGGTGACAAATGTTTGTTTTATACATTTCACACAGGTCTCAATATGAGCCACCAATTTCTATATTCTTTTAAACAACAGCAATTAACCTTTCCAAGACTCCACATGTGCTACGTGTTTATTGTTTCAGGAACATTTCATGTGTGGTGTCTATGCATTTTAAGTTTTTTGTGTCATTAACGCTGTTTTAGTTAGAGTTAAGGGTTAATGTGTAAAAAAAATGATGTGGCATGAAATTATATGCATAGTGATGCCACGCAAAATGACTTGAGGCAATTGGTGTGTTATTTATATACCATTTTGTGAGACCAGACAGACGTGTGCAGTGTAAAAAGCTTTGAATTTTTACCTTTCTTTGACTTATAGATCAATTTCCATATCCATATACACTACTGTATATATTTTATTTAGGGGAATCAGATTAGCCAAGAGAGCAAGTTAAATATTGTAAACCAAATCAATTTCCAGGCATTTAAAAGCCTGGCACAATACCCTGAAATGCTACAGTAATTACTTCTATAAGCCAATTTTCTATCTATGCTGAATTAAATCTTTCTTTTACTTCTGAAAAAACAAAAACAAAACATTAATTTTAAGATTTCCAAAAATCCCAGAATACCTCTGGCTGATTTTCTCTGTTCCATGCCATCTCCCTTCCAATTATCCACCCTTGAAGGAAGACTTTGCCAACAGTTGACCTTAATGTTGTCTGGTGTGGAGGCATGTCTTAAATTACACAACATATTCTGATGTATTCTGTATCACTGTTAAAAAGAGGTTGAAATGACAAGCCTGCACACTGAGGAAAGCATTAGGTGAAACGTTTGTGCTTGTTAGTGCTCTGCACTACAGAAGAATAAATATATTAAATATGCACCTGGTAAACAAAGGCAAGTGTGGTTGTCCTGCATTATAGTAGCCAACTGATAGCCTTTCATCTAACATGTTCTGACATCAGTAGATGTCATGGAAAAAACTACACTGTGTTTTTGGTTAACATTGGTAACCATCAGAAAGCAAACCACTACAGCCCTTTTTCATTACATTCATAACATTTTGATATTCAGCCGGGAAAGCATCAGTGTAATTAATTACATTAATAACTGCCAGATTCAGAGAGAGAGATGAGGACAAAAATCAGATGTCTTTGTTATTCTTCATTAGCATGGAGGTCGCACTAACAAATTTTAGCAGTTGCAAGCCGGCTAACCCATAACATAAAACTTTTTTTAACAGTTTTATGGTGATTTGCCAAACTTGTTGTAGATTTGTGATCGGCCACTTTCCTTTTGCATAGCTGGCACTTGAATTTTGGGGGGTCATCTTGAATTTTGGGGGGTAAATTTGGAAGTTATTTCAGTCACTTGACTTTTTCAACATGTTACTAGCAGTTGTAACTTGTAAGCCTGTTATGTGGTCATGTGTTACTGTCCCTGGGGCAGTGCTGGTACCGTTAGACTGTGACACACACAAAACTATCAATAAGATTAAATCTCATTGTCTGAATATAACTAATAATGTTGAATTACTATTTCTTATTTCATGGGCTTGGAGCCTGGTTCTATTTTACGCCCACACACCTGTTCTCATGAGCATCTCTTTGGACTTCTTTGCCTTTCTTTTGCCAGCTGCATGCCTACCTAACTACCTAGTAAAGACTTTTGTTACCATACCTGTTTTGCCTCATGATTCTGCCTCTGGGTTGAATTCTGTGAACAACTGTTAAACATCTAGCTATAGTGATGAAGATGGAGCTGACAGACATAGAGCTGGTAAAATTTGTGCTCCAGTTGTTTGGTAATGTCAAACAAAATCTAGTCAACCTTGCTGCAGTATTACTGGTGCACACTGAGTCATTAAAACAAGCAAATAAAATAGAGTGTTTCTGTAAACCAATATTTTAAACCAATATTTTTTTTATATATTGCCAGTTATTTACCCTAATCTCGTTAGCATAGCTGCTAATAATAGCTAGGTAGTTTGCATAGCTAATATGGGATTTCAGTTGTGGTCCTAGTCATAAGGAGGGGTTTAGAAGAGCAAATCTAAATGACACAGTACAAACAATTGATTATGTGCATGTCTCACTGAATTACTTCCAAGGACACTTTGAAATTTTGTTAATTTTATTCATGTACACTGAATGTCCAAGGTGACACTGTAAGGGCATGTGTACTGTAAATTATTTACTGACGACACGCACATTGTTGAAGTAACACTGATTACTACTGTAGATACTATTGTAGATAGATTGTATTTACAGTGCAGGTGACAGGGACTTACATCAGCAACCATCCTACAGCAGATGTTTGCTTCTGCTGCAGGAGGCAGTCTGAATACAGAGTTTGTTTATTTGTTTATTTACTTTATTTGTTTATCTACTCTTTTTATTTGCTGTAGAGAACTGTCAGTGCAAACCTACACCTTCTTGAAACAAAATGTACTTCTAGAAGGTGTAGGCAATGTTTGATGTACGATGAAATGACAAAAACAAACTTAAATTTTGATTTTGCAATGGTTTAATAGGTTAGAGAAGGAGAAATGTAGCAGAAAGGTCACCAAGAACACACATTTTCCACTTTGGTGAAACTTATAAAACAAACAAGTCTCATTTATTCTTGACCAGACATCTTGGATAATTACCTGAGGGCCTGAGTATGATAATGGAAGGCTTTTATTTTTGTGTGATGGCATCGAGCTGATCCAGCTTCATATCTACCTTATTATTCAAGATGACAAAGAAAATATGTCCCTCCTTTGAAACAACTGTATATGACATTGACGAATAAAATGAAAGCAACTGAAGCCAAAGTCTACTCATATTAAGTGTTTCCTGGCAGCAAAGTCTGAAGGAGGAACATTCAGCTCTTGTGTCCTGTGAATAACATGCATGTGACTATTTAGTGGCAACATTCAGTGCTAAATCAGGCACGACGTAACCTTATGATGTTCATTTAATTCTGTAAAAAGTAAGGGTGCAGAGATCACAGCGATGAATGGGTGTATAATGAATTTCCTGGTGGCTCAGGTTTCCATCCAGTCTCTTACAAGTACACTGTTATAATTTAATTATGATGATCTTTCGCAACTTTAAAGCTGCATTAATTAATATTTTTGTATTTACAATGGGTCAGATGAACATGTGTAATGTGAAAGGGGTTGCTTGTAGTGACAAAGCCACATTAAATTACCAACCTTGTATGCAGTGTCCTATGCTCTGTGAAGGGTTTTAGTGTCTTTCAGCTAACTGTTTTGGTTTTACTGCCTGCAACTTCAATATATATTGGTATTGCTAATGCAAAAGAGCCAGACATGAATGTTGTTTACCGAATGGTACATGCACAAAAGCATTCATACCAAATAATGCTGCAATTTCAGAATTAGAGTGAGAATTGTTATATTTGGTGAACTTTGTTGAGGCAGCAATGAAGCAGAGAGTAAACCAGCTCTTCAGGGAGTGAGTGTAGTGGCAGTGTAGACCAGCAAACAACTTACATAGTAACACAATACACACATTTCAAAGGAGGCTATTTATCACTAGAGATAAACAGTACATAAAGAGAAGCACATTCAGCATTAAGTCACTTCTTTCCATTCATCTCTCCCCGGAGTCAACCTCAGAAGTTCTTTTTTTTTTTGCCTATCATATTTTATTTGCCCTCTATTTAAAATTATTGTAATCTGTCTCCTTTAAGTTATTTTTGTAAATACTGTATTGTTAAGCATATACACATATACCCAGCATAATGCTGGGTATATGACACGTATCTTCTTGCAATTTAACCTCAGCTTGAGCTTTAGCTTTTTAAATCAAGTTTAAAATTAAAAGTGTGTTCTTGTTCTTTGACTCTGTGACCTGAAGAGTTGAGTCTCTATCAGGCTGCTAAAATTTATAAATTCAGAGTTCACCGATCTCCTCATCTTTTGCGCTCCAAATATGTCACGACCAAAACATCAGGGAACCTTCGTCACATCCATCTCCCACACAGGAGTCAACCAAACTACAGGGAAGCTTTGTAAATTTGCCAGTGTGTGAGAGACAGAAACAGAATTTTTCACTGGAGGAATACATGATGATAAATGATTGTACTAAAGATAAACCATCTTTTGTGAAATGATCTAAAAGGTTTGTGTGAAAAAAGTGCCTTGAAAACTGTCGATCTGTGCTTTAGTAGAGAACATTTGAGCCCATGTGCTTACTCCAACACTCATGAGGTTCTCAAATAAAAGACCCAATACTCTCAAACTAGATGGAGTCAACTGTGCAGCAGTGAAATGAGGTTTTATGTCTGCAGTCTGTAGTTTATCATACAAAGATACTGCAAAATAAACACGCACCAAAGAGTGTTAATAGTCATGGGTGTTTAAGAACGACATAAGCAAGAAATATTTTTCTTTGCTTTCTTGATGTAACACAAGACAAAAGGTGACATAGAAACTTAAACACACCACACAACATAACAAAACATTTAAAGTGGTGCAACATGTTTGACGGAACCAAACAGAGGTTACAAACTAGATTTAATGAAATTGCTTAACTACTGTGTATGTGAGAATTACGTGTTGGTAAATGTTCGTCTGCATTTGTTAAGGCATGTTATGTAAATGTGACATGTCAGTATGTAAAGGGAACATCCAAGTGTGGAAGTAGGAAAAAGAATATTTTCAAACTCGAATTTAAGTTTAAGTTCCAGTCTTTTTATAAAGCCCAAAAACACAGATTTGTCTCAGAGCACTTTAATATTTCTTCCAAAGAAAAATAAGCAAAAGGTGCCATGTGTGCAGGGCAGAGAGAAGCAGCGGTAGTATTATATAGTCATGATATGAAGCAGCAGTCACAATATTAAGGAAATAAAAAAAGCCATAAGGTGCATACAGAGTGATATAAATAAATATTAAATGTAAAAGTGTATGGACTGAGAACTATGGTGTATAAACGATTTCATGTCTAGTCACAGTGAGTCATATGCAGGGTGGATGTAATGATATTACAGTTTAGTGCCAAGTCGTCTCTGTATTTTAAGCCTTGTTAAGCTTTACGCTTGAGAGATAAGATTTGTAAACATCGTCTAAGTTTAAAATAAGCTTATCTGAGAGTCCAGAGATTACATAACACACCTGTAAAACAACTGTTGGAGCAAATGAACACCTGCTGGCCCTGAATCACCTCAAATTTCCTGTAACTGGTCTCAAGAATGGAAATGGCCTTCCATGAAAATGTTTTGCTCTGGAAGCTGCACTGAGTTTTATAAGCTCATGTTCTGAGTCTGCATAACAGATGGGGCTCTCAAGTGAAACTGCTCAAATAAAGTTTGATGCTGGGCATGGCTGCTATGGCTGGATATTACTACCCTTTCACTCAATAATTAAAAGCAGGAAAAGGTAGTTTGGATAAATGAGATTGCTCCATGGGACTTTTTTTTTGGACAAACAACAAGACCAATCAAGAATCAAGTGCCTTATATTTTATTCATGTGTTTTGTTTTTCTTTTCCTTTAACTGCATTTCTAATTGAGTCTTGCACCTTTTTGTATGTTTTTATTTTTATTTATTTATTCACTCACTTTATTCTTTGTCTTCTAGTAATATATTCCCCTGAAACCTGACATGTACCAAGCATTTCAGATATGTTTAGTGCTTGAATTATACAATTCTGAATCACTCTAATGAACCATCTTCAGGTTGTGTTTGGTAATCTGTTGCCCATTGGTATCCATCCAATTTTAGCCTAAAGCCTTCATAAGTTAATAAATAAATAAATCTCAAGCAAGATTGTGTTAGACTTCTCCAACTGGTTCAACAATTCAATCCATATGCATAAATTGTCTTAGCATAATATTTAGCCAGGTTTAAAGTAAATATGGCAAAATCTTTCCACAGCATTGCGGCATTCAAACAACAGAAGGTGACTAGAAATGAGAATTGGTGTACTATTTGCTAGACTCTCAAAATCTTAATGGTGATTGACAGCCATAAACACCTACATACATAAAGTGGAGTTCAAAGGGGTTCATTTGCATCCACAACAAGATGGTTTTTGACAATTTCCCAGCTGCTCACTGTGGGAAACTTTCTGGAGATAATGATCCCCCCTGACAGATTTGGTGCAATCAAACTTGTTTCTGCAGGTTCTTTTCAGTGCGCATACTCCACCCTAACAAGGACATTTTCAAAGCTAGGAAGTGAGAAGGTGCGCAACTATTTGAAAACTTGTGTGTCCAAGGGATGGGATTGCCATGAGTTTGTGAAATCACTGAACAGCTCCTGAAAGAGGCAGCGCTCTAAAATGTCTAAGTCACAAGTTCCCCAGTAGAGGGACTCTATTACAAAAAAGGCTTGAAATACGTCCAGCTTTTGGAATAAGTTTACGATTTTCAGATGACCAACCCACATGGACAGATGTAGCTCTCAACAGGACCTAGTCCAAAGAAAAAAAGAAAACCAGGCAGGGAAAGACAGAGACAGACTGACAGATAGAATGAGAGCCGCCAGTGATTCATAGCATGTCAAAGAGCCTTGTGATGGTGGGAGGGGGGGGCCTGAACTTCACCCCAAGAACAGTGGCATTGTTGTTCTCTTGATCATTATTCCAACCACATGTGGTCTGCATGTTGATGCGATGTGGTGTTAATGTTTGAACTAGCACACCTTACATCTCTATTTGTAACAACAAAGGGTAGTGGCATAAAATTACACTGGATAGATTTGATTGTCAAGCAAATAACTGTGGGGAAAAAGCAACCATGTTTGCTGAGTGCATGTTGAGGTTGTTGTGGCATTATGTTTCACTAATGACAGTCTAAAAATACAATGGGCTGCATAATATTATATTTAATACATGGTTCAAATAAATATAGTAAAGACAGACCTTTATTCCTACAGAAACAAACCTGTGTTGGATGTCAGCTATTGCACAAAAAATAACGAATGCAGTAATGAGGCTTATTTTATGTTGTAGTTTTCTTATTGTCCAAAAAAAAACAAAAAAACATCACTGCATCAGTAGCCATTCAGACTGAAAACAGCCCTGCATGAAAAAAAAATGCAAGGAGCTGCATTGGTGTGGGAATGTTGCCTTGGGTACTGGGAAATAAAATACAATCCGGGAAATCCAGTTTGAGTAACAGTGCTTTATCAGATGCCACAACACTGCACACTGGTTCATAACATGAGAAAAATGCATGTAATATGAGAAATTATTTTTCTAGACTCTCAAAATCTTAATGTTAACTGCCAAACATTTTTTTTGTCATGACAGTAATTTTATCTTTTGTTACTTCAGTTGCATGGTAAGGATCAATGGATGTGTAGTTTATTTTTAAAAAGGCTAAACAATTTCCGAAAACAGTTGGGCACTGTAGTTTTTAGAAAAATGTTAACCAAATGATAGCATGTATGGCATTTTTTGGGGATTATTTGCAGCTGCGGATTAATATGCATTTAGTGGTCTGGTTTGTATTTGCAGCAGCAGGACAGTTTGTGGCACTGACCCAAAATAAACAAAGAGTTTATGATCATTTATTTCACAGTGCAGGGCTGTGATTTGTGCAGAAATAAGTTTTAGGCAACAAAACACTTTAGCACTTAAACTGATAAGACTTCAGATTCCTAACTGTAATACTGCTGTGTAATTGCAGAATAAGTAGCTTCTCACTCCAATCCAACTGAGTGTTCAGATAGAGATCCTGTTCCAGACACAACCGGGCCAATCGACAGCACAATTGATTTCCTGATTAATGTCCTTGCCCACCTACTAGCATTGAAGCCTAGAGACATAATTTCCTTGTGAGCATGATCAATAGCTGCATCAACATAAATAAATGCTGGAAGAAAAGAAATTTTGTTTAGCTGTGACACTGAAGCCAAAAACCTAAGTAATAGCTTTTTAACCTGTTTGCAGCCATTCAGCGATAAATTTAAGATCACAAATTAGTTTTCTCTGTTAGTATTTTCATGGAATTAAGTTATGGAGTGCACACTGGGAAAACAAAACAAAATAAAAATGCAGAAGGCAAAATAGGTAATACAAACTTTTAGACATTCAAGACATTTTAAGTTATGTTAAATGCTCTCTTGCATATTGTTTTGTGTTAAATTAGCCAAGGTGAAATTATCTTAACAAGTCAATCCTGATAATGAATTGCCCTAACACAAAGACACAACTACAACAACACAAACAAAGAAAAGACATTAATTCAATGAAAACAGTCAGGTGCAAAGTGAACAGGAGAAGACAGAGCTTATCCTGAGTGTAACATTTGCTGGTGACTACACTGGAGCATGGAGGTGTAGACATTGCCTCAGTGCTGGACTGCTGACCTCTCACTAGCTTGCCTCTGCTTGATGAGCAGAGATAAAATATGTAGTAGGCAGTCATCTAATTTTAGCTTCCAGCTCTTCTATCATCACTTTCTAAGTTTCATGCTCAAAAAAAGGTCTCTTGGACTCATCATCATCTCCTGAGTATATTACAGGATAAAGGCTGCAGTGTAAGACAGATATGTGGTTATAGACTTTGGCCTGAAAAGGTTACATTTGACGTCATAAAACATGGTCAAGAAATGTGTCAATGAAACATAAGCCTATTACATAGGCACCTAGCTGACACATGTTCAAAGTCCAAATCATCCCCCATTTGCAAAAATTAGTATCAGTTTGGAATAGGAAACAAAAAGTCTTACTACACTGTGCATGAAACAAACAAAAAAATAAAAACTCAATAAATCTTTCCTTTTTGTATACTCATTTTCATCAACAGAGAACTCATACAATGACACATGCAGAGCAGATATCTAAGCTGCAACAGAAAAAATAACCAAATGCTATTTAATGTCATTTGGACTAAAATACGTTATTTAATTGAAGCATCTTTAAAGGCTGTTTTCTTCCTAATGCACAATGATTTTCTAATTTTCACTAAATGCTCCTTACACAAACTTCCACAGTGATTATCATTTTTTGTCACACTCCCTGGTGTTGTAAACAGACCCTAAACAAAAACTGTGATTTGTTTCTACTATGCTCGAGACCTGTATTGGTTCCAGCCGCTGATGACTTTGAGAGAATAATTAAAGTGTGGGCTAAGTGTTGCTCTGGGATATTTTACATGCAGTAGAAGGAATGGGACAGGGAAGCGGCCAGAGATATTGATTACTGCTGGGATTACAGCACCATGAGCATCGCTCTCAGTCCAACAATGTAATCATCAGCCCTCTACTTGTAATGCGCAGGTCGCCTTAGCCTCACCAGGGGAGGGTAGGAGAGAGGCAGAGGGAGAAGTGCAAGTGGACAGAGAACAGATGGATAATGTTTCATCTGCCATTGTCCTTCAACTTATGATGAATTTAAGGTTGAAATTTGCAGACCAGGATTTCATTTTAAAGAAGGCTTAAAGGAGCTGTGTCACACAGTAATTACTTGGATATCAGTGCCTAATGTGTACTTACTGTCAAAAACATCTTTAAGAAGTTGTTTTGTCTAACACCTGTTCTGCTAAATGAATTGCATCTGTTTTGGTGGAATAAGGCTGAATTTTTCCCTGGTTTTTAGCCGATTGTTTCTGCCTTGCTCAGTGACTGTCACCATGGCTGCTAGCACTAGATTGGATTCAGGGAATGCACTGATGTAAGTTGGCAGATACTTTCAAAAAGGCTCTTCTTTGAGAGTTTAATCTTCAGAATGCATGACAGTGCTGATCCAGCAGTTATTTCTTACTTTCAGACAAATATTTTTCACTATTGTCCAACTCTCAAAACTATCAGTGTCCTCAATGAGAGTTGCATTGCAATAATCTCATTTACTGTAGATTTATACCCAGATATCTTTCAAAAACTGGTTTTAAAATGCAGTAACGTACAAAACGTGACCTCCCACTCCTACCCCCCCACCCTTGTCATTGCATCAGTGGTTTTATTTTTCATTACTGTGATGCAGTTGTTGTGGGACTTGCGTAGCAGGAGTCAGTAAGATGCTTTATCACAGCTTGATCTTTTTGCGAACTGTATGTTTTGTGTATTAAAGGTGATGGAGAGTAAACAAAACAAATACAACAAAGCAGCACAAAATATGCTATTATACTGTCCCTTTAAATTCTACCATATTCGTTTATGCAGTATAGATACATTTTTACATACTCTAATTTCATCTGTAAGTTGGTTCAGTGAGACTTATGTGACTAAAGGGGTGTGTTACCATTTGAGTGTTTCACAGTACACATAGAAGTTTGATCCATTGTTAAAATAAAAATATTTATAAGCCTTAAATCAAAAATGTGTGTAATAATACAGAAATAATAGCTATGCTTTGTTGTGTTATGTTAAAGGACCATTGTGTCCTTTTCTAAGTGTGTAGGAGAACCTACAGTGGCAGTGTAGGTAATGTGAAAACACAAAAGGCCCTCTCTAGAGCCTTTTGTGTGTTTGATTTGTCTCTGGGCTATTGCAGAAACATGCATGCCTATGACTCATTATAAACAAACAAAAACACCACAATTCTACGTTTTAAGTGATTATACACTGATGAAATCCAAATTATAAATATAATACTCAATATCTGCCAATAGATCCCCCTAAATCCTACATACTGGTATTAAAAATAGTCACAATACAGCCATAAAATTTCTGTATAAATATTTGACATTACGGTAGATGTTGCACAGTGCACAGCTAAGTAATTGTTCTTTGTTTGAATGTACCTGCACTTTGAAGAGGGAGTGCTCTTGAGACGGTCAAGGGTACTTCTTGGAGTTCTTTGAGGCACCGTAGCCCTGGGGCGTCCCTTGAAACAATTTCCCATCTGAGGCAGAGAAGCCGGGACATCTGAAGTAAGCGGGCCAGGTGACATCATGGTGTTCCTGTCTTCTCCTTGCAAAGTGTCACACTTGCCAACTGTCTGGCAAACTTTCCTGCAACTTCTTGACATGGATTCTTATATAAATGTTACTCCTGAGGTAAAAGTGTGTTGAGGTGGGAGGCTTAGTTGCAGCACTTCTTGGTATGAATTCTTACCTGTGGTTTTATAATTTGTGCTCATATTCTTCTGTGTAAAATCATGCATTTATTCTGTATAACCCACACAGCAGCACATGATTTCTCTTTACACCCACACTAATTATTAAAAATGACAACTGTTTTTATTTTTACTGAATAAATAGATGAAAACAGAGTGAATGTCCTGTGTTGCGGTTTGCATGTGTGTGGCATGCTGGGGCATATTTAGTTACTGTATGGATCTATCACCAGGTGGCACCTAACAGTTGGTTTATCATTGGCGAGGAGAGACAGCCGCCTATGCTGTCAATACTCAATCGAGTCATGCCTGGTGGTGGTGGCGGGGATCTGGACTTGATCCTGGATAATGACACCACCCAGACTCATATGGGGAAAAGTGGAGCTACTTTCCCTCGGGGCAGTAGGAGGGGAGGTAGATAAGCATCTTATGTGTGGCTCCCATCTGACTGAACTGGATGACCATGGCGAAGGAAATAGTGGGTGTTTGTTTTTAGATACAAAGAGAGACATTAAAACTAGAAAAAACAGTGGAATATAATATTTTCATGCAAGAACATATTTGAAATGTATTCAAATGTACCTCTTCTGTGCCTGTAAACATAACATGGATATGCAAATAAGGTTTGCAAAAATCATGTCTTTTAACTCAAACAAAAGAATTTTGTAAACAAAAAACAGAGCAAACGGAGGCTTCTCAAAATCTAACACTAATTCTAGCTGAAGTACAGCTGGAATGTAAGCACCAGTAATTGTATTGGGTCACCCCTTACAGATGCCAGTCTCTGAGATTACACCATTTGTTTGAATACGGCCTGGTCAAAAGGATAAACTCAAATCAAACGGAACTGAATTGCCACCACACTTTCCACCCTCTGTGTGTTTGCACTGGCAGCAGAAAACAAGGACAACTGGCACAATATTGACAATCACCAAACACAGATGTTCAAACCCATGCAAAGGTATTGCTGCTTATTTGGTTGCAGTCCAATGTGCGGAGTTAGATAAGAAAACTAACAATGAAACCAATGATTATCAGTCATATGGTCAGAACAAAAGAGTGGAATTTTCAATAGGCTCTCTCAAAGTGCAATGAGTTTCCTACTTGCACAACATTCCAGTGTAGAAGGTGTAATCAACTCTGTGTTTACAACCAGGCTACATTGCAATTAGGGATCAATTATTGCTCCCCTTAATGCAACAAAATGAATTTGTTGTTTGTGAAACTGAACAAAATATCTGCTTCATGCTTGATCTGCTTCACAGAAGACTGAGAAAGCAGGAGTGTGAATTCCTTTGTTTAGGGAAAAGAGTGTCTGCAGGGCTTCTCTGAGGTGGCACTTGTCATTGAAGGAGTAGAGAGAGATAACCTGGGGGCCTGCAGATAAGTGAATCTAAAGACCTCAATAAAGCCTGAGCCAGGAGAGGAGGAAGACGCAGGCAGGTATTAGTCCATCCATCATTTCCTTCACCAGATCAGAGAGTACAAAAATATACCACTCTCATCTAATCTGCCTAGTTCGCTCTATCTTTGTCATCAGTGGCTTCAGATAACCAGCAGAGACTAATCCCTGGATCATTGATGACTAGAGGTGGTGAGCGATGTGGGTTTACTACTGGATGGTCTTACTCCCCAGGGTTTAAGGGGGGAAAAAAACTTTTTGTAGTTATAGCCAAATAACATAATCAATGCCATTTTAACATTTTACATACCAATTTCATTGCAAAGTTTGACATGTTTAAGAAATAGCTGGTTCTATAGAAAGAGATGTGTTCAGAGATGATCCATCCATCTTCCCTACACTTTGACATCAACAGAGTAATTGTGTTGTGTATATAAGAGAATTTCCCTTTAAAGGGGAAGCGACAGATCCAAACCCAAAGGTGAGGCTAAAAAAATTATGAAATGACAAATGAAGCAGAGGTGACACAATGCAAATGAATGAATCATTCATTTGATAATGAGCTAAAAACAAGTGCAACAAGGCTGGCTTACATCAACATGCAGAAGTGTAATATCACTACTTGGTATTCAACTGTTGTGCTTCAAATTGGTGCTGGAAATTTTGCAATTACAAATGGGGCACAAACAAATTAGCTAATATGTCTGGCAAACATTGTTATGAGGGTGTTTAATGGTGGATGACTCAGACTTTTCTTTGATGTCAAAGTTTCAGGGATGGCAGTAATGTTTAGGCATGGGCAGAGAGCTCAGATGTTAGCATGTTATTATTTTAAAATCCTTTGCAAATATACATAAGACACTGGTACATGGTACATTTTCTCCTCTAAATTATATGTGTAGAGGACAAAATCATATGATTTGACACATGATGAGACATACTCTCAATTAAACTCGATTTCTAACAAATAAAAACATTAATGCATGATATATTGTTGTCCCTTTTTTCCCTGATAGCATCTCTGAGAATTATGAATTTATAAATTTAAATGACTGTTTTGAAAAAAAAAACACTATTGTTATTTGGTCCATTTTGTTACTGATATGATTAAATGCAGAATTATTCTTCAGTCAAATTTATTACTTGTATAAATGGTCAAGCACAGGAACTGTGGCTCAGGTGGTAGAGCAGGTTGGCCACAGATCCGCTGGTTGGCATCTTGATCCCCAGCCTCCCCGCACCCAGGTTTCATCAGGAAATGCATGTAGCATAAAAAACTATACCAAATCAAACATGCGGATGGCGCTCCACTGTGGCAACCCCTGATGTGAGCAACCGAAAGACAACAACATAAGCGGTCAAGCACATTTTAAATGGCAGCAGAACATTTTTGAACACATATGCTGCACTGCGTTTTTGATGGCCCATTCAGGGTCAAAATCCATGTGTTTTTACATTCAGGACACCCTTAATAGACTATGAATATACTACTACCATGGTGGGGAATGCTATTAAAAAAATCCCCCCCAAAGGCCTATGTTTCCACCTTTCAAAGCAGGAAGGGACATGTTGCAGAGACTTGCTGTGAACTGATCAATAGTGAGCTGACCTTTGTCACAACCTACACAACATTTAGCATCTTATTTTAAGGTCATTGTAAGAGATCCTGGTTGTTCCTGCCCCTTTTGATCTTTTATTGTGGGTTTTGATGAGCAGTATTAAAACAGGTCATTTGTTTTATGTTCCTCTCTGTCCCATCAGTAGGCGGACGATGTTGGCTTCACTAAAACTCAAGCCAGAGGTCATCACCAGTGAATTAATTGTGGAGCACGAGAGACAGATTCGCGGACAACATATTGATTCTGGGAGGCTGAATATGCTAAACATTTGTCTGAGAGAGGTGCTTTGAAAATCAGTGATACTACCTCCGCAGAATACCAGGAGTGAATCTGTAGGCAGTCATTAGGGGACTGACTGAAATAAAGGATGTAGAGCTGTTGTCATCAAGCATTTTATCATTTGGTCCTTTGCTTTTGTCACCATGTTAACCATGTTAAATAAGTCCATGATTCAAATTTTTTGATTTTTTGACTTTTGCTTTTGTTCTGGGCAGGTTTTAAAGTTCTGGCTAAGACGTATAATTTCATTATTATGAATTTGCGTGAGCACACATTATCCAGTTCTATATGTATACTTTTGTGTATATACAGTCTGTTATATACATGTTGAGTACTTTCTCCAAAAACCTAGAAAGCTAATGATTATGTGGTCTTTAACGTATGTAATCTTGTTTTAAGGTAGAATTTATGAGTCAAGGCATCTTTTTTAGACACAAGTTTCTTCTCCTTAACTAACTTTTCAGCTATAGTTCCTTCTGTGTAAAGGCTTTTGCTTCTGGTGACATCTGCTGGTGTTGAAGACCTCAGAGAGTAAAGAAGGGACTGGGTGGTTAGAGGTACAGATTATCCGAAAAGTTTGATCAAAGCTTATGTGTGCCAACCTATCCATCCTGTCACGCATACTATGTCAAAATACATTCAAAACAACATCAAATAAGCTTTTGACAGAGAATATTTGTGTTTCTTTTGGTTTTGGACAACCAGCCTTGTGTTTCAGCATACCAGATTGATTTCCACCAGCCTCAAACCCTGCAGGATACTTTGTCCACATTTGATGTTGAACTTTATCCCGTTGACCTGAAAGCCCATGAGTCTGCAGTCTGTCATTTGTCTGAAGTCTGAGTGAAAATGTGCTTCAGGTTCTAACAGTGTGAAATGGAATGACTGTAAAATCTATTTAATTACCGTCCGAGGCCTGTCTCAGGACTTTTGTTCCACTGCAAAGTTGGACACTCCCACACTGTGCGGCCTTCTGTGATTGAGAAGGCATGCTTTTGATAACCAATCACAGCAATACTGTGGGAATCATGAAATGTTGCTCTTCAGATCTTTTGGAATTTTAATTATGAACTCCCCACTGTTTGCTTCAATGTCAGATAAGAGTTACTGATTAGTGGTGCACACTGTGACATCAAACAAGCACCTTCCCTAAAATTACACTTGATCACTTATCTCCTGTAAAATTTCCAATACATTTTTATGATTGTTTTTTCAATTCATTAATTGTTATGAAATGTATTTTCTGGTCCTATTTCCATTATTAGAGTAAATAACATATCCATGTTAAACACATAACAAAAATATGTGTTTAGCATACTGTTAACTGTGTGGTTAACTCTTGGTATAAGCCAAATATATGGGAGAAAAAGAATTTCAAAATGCTGTAATGTTTTAGTAACTCATCTTGAACTTGGGGGTCGAAGACATAAGTCCAACAAAATGGGATTTGACGTGACTCTAACACTTCAAATAAACCTGTACTGACCATGAGCTTGTGAGTTAGTCGCTAACTGTAGTCGAGGCTAACCATGCCCACGACACCTGCCCCGTGCCAAACTCATGTCCTGCAGCAGTCTGTCCTCTAAGCACACAGAGAGGAAACAAGCATTAACCCTTCATCAAAATTCTGTTAAGACAGCAAACAGGTTCACTCCCAAATTGTTGAAGTAGTCACTGTGATTAGTGACTGTGGTGTGATTATTAAATTTCCAACTGTAATCCCTTACACCACTAAGCATTGCATTACAGCCCAACTGCAAACTAATGAAGACAAAGACTGTTACGTGTCCTGATTTTCGCCCCACTCCAACAATCAGGTGAATTAACTTCACAAATACCAGCACCAAATTCCCCATCACCCCCTCTGTTTGTCAGTTCCAGACTTAACAGAGAACAAATGTAGAAGTAATGTTAAATTCTATTGCAGGGGATGACAGAATACTGTTGAACACAGGTCAGGTCTAATGAGGGAATAAACCAAGTAGCATTCAGCTCATTATGCTTTTCTTACAAACTGGGTCAGAATCAAAGGTCCACTGGGGAAAGCGTGCTAACCAGCCAGATCAGAGTGGCCAGAGCACTTTCACTAATAGGCCTTTGAGAGGCCTCATTAGCCACATGCATTTGAACCCAGACTGCAACATGTAGCAAACTTCAGATTTTGAAATACCCAACTTAGAATGCACACAAACAAGAAATAGATACGAACGTGCAAAGAATTGCAATCACACACATGTACTTAGAACCAAATTCGCACACATACTCTCACCTGCTGGTACAAATATTCTCAAGCACACTGAGATATTAATGCTATGTTTCCTATTGTGAAATGCATTTTAATAACTGGAGAATTCTAACCACAGAATTGTGCTTTTTCAAAGACTATGGATACATTCTTGAAATAAGCTGATTTTTTATATTTCAAATGAGTGAAATCCTCCCTGAATCTTGACTGTTAGATTGCAGTGTTTTTATTTCTCTATCCTCTCCTATTTCTTTATGCATTGTGCGTTCCAACGACTACACGATACAAACCAACCATTCCTCCAACTAACATCATTGTCATGCAGCAGCTCCCAGTTCAGTCATATTCTCCCCTCACATCTCAGAACCAAAGCCCCCTCACAAAGCCTTATAAAAATCTGTGCCCTGGGAGGGAGCAAACTGCGGCATACCAAAGCATGCCAGGTGCTGCTTTTAAAAAAGCAGGACTCTGCTTAAACAGAGATGCATTATTTAAAAGACAACTGAGAGGCATAAATAGAATAGAATGCTTGACAAGGCCCTAAAATCTGTAGCCCCTAATAGGCCCCTGGTGGTCCCGGTGTGGTCTTCCTGTGCGAGATCAGTCGACTTGGTCTCGCTCTGACTCAGGATAACGTGCTGTTTTTCTTAGTTTGACCTTGGGTGGCTATTTTTCATTCAGTCCATGATAATTTAGCCCATTGGGCTGCCATGTGAAATCATAGAGCTTTTTTGAATGGCAATAAATGGTCCTACAGTAACTGTATTGTGCATTTGATGGCCATGCCACAGAGGAACTTTGATCTGTTTCCTTCAAGATACAAAGGTCAAAATAATTATAGACACAATACTGTGCTGTATGTGTGTGTGTGTGTGTGTGTGTGTGTGTGTGTGTGTGTGTGTGTGTGTGTGTGTGTGTGTGTGTGTGTGTTTGTGCTTGGCTTTAAACTTCCATTTGAAATGCTGTACAGCTTCCCCAGTAGGTCTCTACGGTACCTGAAATGTGGCTATCATCGCCACTGGCTCACCCTCACAATCACATCACTGTCATGTTACACAGAAGCTCCAAAGTCATCTATGCCAAGCACATGGCAGAAAATGAATCGCATAGAGTCAACCATGTGGCGGGCAAATGCTCAACGAGCTGCTACAGAGAAAGATAACATAGTCTGAGTCATAGACACTGTGAGTCACAATCCACTCTGGGCCATATCCAATCTGTACGACAACCTAAAGAAAACCAAATGACCATCAAACACATGCTCAAAAGAATTAGAACTAATACCTGATTAGCATTCTGTGTTGCTCACTGTCAACAGAAAGAAGATCCAGCAGTGCTGCAAATCAGGAGTCTTGTCCAAATTAGCCAGGTTAGTGCATTTAATACAGTTGTTGATTAAGTCAGTGCCACGTTTTAGGCACTCTGAGGCCTTTCTGTTGCACTTTACTCAGGTCTCATGCCTCTCCAGGCTCTACTGAGCAATCCTCACAGATTGCTGGAGTGCAGGTGTGCCACAGAGACTCACATCTCATTAAAACGTGCATTACCCCCTTCCTGTCTCCCTATCTCCGCTCCTACCCAACCCTGCTGTAACCATATGGACCCCATACCGACTCTCATTATACAGCATGAAGTGAATTCACTCCCAGGAAGACAAGGAAGGCCCAGAAGTATTTGCTTGTTCAGGGTGGCATGTTTATAATCAGATCCAAATCTGGGGGTGGAAAAAGGCTGTTATGCTGACTCATTATATCATGTCTGATGAGGGAATGATACTTCTTATTATAGATGTGAAAAGTTGTCTATTACCCAGCAGTAGAGCTGCACACAGTAACTATTGTCAGGTTATCCCAGGGTTAATTCATTTACTAAACTGTTACAATATTCTGCAGTAGTAGTGCATAAAAGTTTTTATGGCGGAAATTCTATCAACATTTGCAGAAAACATTATTGTGAAAACTAGTGCAGTTTATCTCATAGTCTTCTTTTAGACAAAGGATGTTACCACACAGACACTGCAATTTAAGGAGCCGCAGATAGTGTCCAGTACACATAAAACATGCTCGACTATAGCCAATTTGGGCATTCAGTCATGGAGGTTTAGACTGATCAGATGGTGAGAGCTTTATTTTCTTAATAAAACTATTAAAAAATTATAAATCATTCTTTTCATGAGAGTGCCTATAAGAAGAAGTTGTGTTTCTGAGAAAACTTTTATAGCAAGACTCATTGACAAAAACTGCTTATTTTTGACTGTAACTATAGAACAAATCAGCCTATGAGAATTGACAGTGTAGCCAGTTTAGCTGGCATTTCAAAATGATGCATTTTCTGCTTTTATATACTTTTCTGCTTTTATATTTCTTTATTTCTTCACTGAAGCTATCTGTGATAGTTGTCCTTTTCTTAACAGAACAACTTTCAAACAAGCGTTTTTCCTTTTTGAAGTCTCAAGTAAAGCACAAGTACCTCAGAACTGTACTTCAGTGCAGTACTTGCAAAAGTTACTTTTCCACCACTGTCAATGTTATTATTGATGATGGAATGGTTAATGATTAAGATATTGTAGAAAGGGAAGTGGTAAATAACTTTGAACAGTAATTTCCGAAAATTTGGATCACTAAGTTAGTTAGTTTCACTTAAACGTTCTGTTGCCAGTTAACACCGGTACTGGTACAGTTCCATAGTCACATGTCAGATGTTTGACCAATCAAATATTGCAAAGCATCTTTTATTTACACCTAAGATGCTCATGTTGCATTACGTGTGGATACACATTCATTAAAGCTGTTTCATGATTGTTGTTTCAGTATAATTTATTTTTTTCTGTTATGAATTTACTGTTAACTAAGCTAGCCATTATACTAGCTAGCTGTTTGCAACCATGTCCCTTAGAAATTATATTCATATACTACTGATCTGTTTTTTTAATTACATTGTGATGACTAATGCAATCGCTGGCTTGATTATGTGCAGAAGCTTTTTTTTTCTGAATGAATGAAGTGCTGCATTTATTAACGGCAGTGGAGTCATAGGGTGGATACGTTCCTATACACAGTCCTGTTTGAGGTTAGATTTAGGCAACAAAAGCACTTTGGTTAAAGTTTAGGGAAAAACTGTGTTTTTGGTTACGCAAGTAACATTGTGTTTGTAGTCACGGTGAACCACACTGGTCAGTGTTTCCCTATCCTTTATCAAGTGTTATGAGTGCCTAAATGTAACCAGTTTAATAATGCTATAGTCACTACAAGGGGATACAAGGGGATTTCCTGCAAAGATGAATACACTGTCTGTAAAATTTACTGATATGTTCTGTATCAACTTATTTGTGACTTGCTAAATAAATGTTCACTAAAAATGGCCTTTAACCCATAATGCAAAAAATATAACCAATATTCTTTAACGTTATCAAAAAATTATTTCTAATAGGCCAAATTTGAACACACTTGAAAATGTGTTGTTATAAAATAGGTTTTGAATGCATTTTCTCTACAGGTACAAATACGTTTACATACATTGTTTGAGTCAAACTCCATCTCTAAGCACACAAGGAAAGAAGATACAGAAAACATGCATGTAAACAGGTTGGACACATGCACATACACGTACCACTCACTCCATCTCGCTCCTTTTAATCCATTATACACTCGGAAGTTACATGTCCTGCGAGGCCGGGGTGTACCGCAGCGCTCCCAGCCCCCAGTCATTAACCCCCTCTCGATCTGCTGACACAACAAAGTGAACAACCGCATAATCAGATGACAAGTGATGGAAAGAAATTAAGCAGGAGGAACGGGGAGGGTGGTGGAGAAGATGTCTTAAGCTATCCTTAAAAGGCAGTGAGCAGCAGGCAGCTCATCAGGAAATTGGAGTGTCAGCTAGCTGTCAGGGTGCATTGACCTAAAAGGGCTAGTTTACAGGGCAGCCATCGTTGACATGTCAATCTTGCTCTCAGCCAATCAGTCTTTGGCCGAAAGGGATGCAGCTCTGAGAAAGAGAGGAGAACAAGACCTGTCACTCATTCCACATGTATTTTAAATAATACTAATTTAAAAATGACATTTTATTTACCTTCAATTTTAAAGGACGAAAAAGAATAAGAAACAACTTAAACTCTGCACTATTTCAGTTACCACAATTATCAACATTTCTGAACTTGAAAAGGACTTTTTCCATGGCCTTAATCTCTCAAATGAAAAGTCAAAGTTTTTTCCTGTTTGCATTCACACACCACACCCTCTTTATGTCTCTGAAGGTCAAGTGCGTGGCCAGGGAAAGTGTGTGCTGGTGCAGGGGATGCGAAATGCTGCATGTTTTCAGTGCTGGCTCTGTTTGGGTGACCACGAAACTGCCTATCTCTCCCCAAGGCTCCTGCTCCCCTTAGCCTGGGCATGTCAGCTTTCTGGGGCACAGCGGCCTGGCTCCCCAGGGAGAGGAGACAAAGAAGGAGGAGGGGGGACGGTGGGAGATGGGTAGGGCATAAATAAAATGACACTTGTGTTTCACCTTGGAGAGGCCAGTTGCCTGTTGTTGTTCTTCTCCATGCAGATTTAAATCCACAAAAGCTCATGAATATCCCTGGGAAATGTGACATCTTCCCTTGGGTTTACATGTCTTCAGCCCATGATTTGGTCATTGTTTGGGAGTGCTGCACCGTGAGTGACAAGTTATCAACATCTTACAGTGAAGTGCATGTGATTTGCAGTATTTTTTACAGCTTGCTAATTCAATTTTCATGGCAAGCATACAGTACACAAAGGACATACTTGAGGTAAACAACAGTCATAATATATTTCAACCGCAACCAGCGGATGTAAAAACTAAAGTAAACTAAAAAATAAAAATGGTAACCTTGTGGTGGTACTAGAGGTAAATTAAGGGGATAAAAAGTCAGTTGGCTTTATCCTCTGCTGACCATGAATGTCTGTACAAAATTTAATGTTATTATATAAATTTAAATCTTTCTTCCAATCATTTAGCTTAAATTTTTCAGTGAACATTTTCAGTGGTGGATGTAAGTTGTACATCCACCATGGATGTAGCTGATGTAAACTGACTGTTAATCAGGCTGACTATATTGATGTAGAAAATATAAGAATTGATTAACAGGTTCATCTTCTCCAAATGAGTTTAAAAGAAAACTGCTCGACTTCATGTTTTTATAAATTAAACTGGGAATACTATGGCAGAGCACTGGCCTGGCTGGGTCACAAAACAGATTTTGACATACTCTGTCTAAACCAAGCCATACAAGTTTAATGTTATGTGCTGCCCAGGGCTGCCATGTATAATTAAGGTGCTTCTGTGGGCTTTCCCCCCTGCAACGTCTGGTAGACAGATAGGGAATTTGGTGGGAAAAGTGTTTTTGAATCACTCTCTGAGATGAAAATATGTGCTGATATGAAGGCAGACTGTGTTATAAAAATGTGTCCCTAATGCGATATGAAATAAAATCTAATTCCTACTACTACAATTTGTGTGCAAGCATGGCAACGTAAGCGATTTATAACCTTCATCCCCCACACCAATACTACAGACAAAGCTAAACACACAGACAGATAGATCCAGTATGTGTATAGTAGTATTCAAGAAGTTTTAAGAAGTCCATTCCTCTTTAAGGACCAGACCTAGCACTATAGTATAGTAAGTATGTCAGAGTGGCAGTAATGACCCTGATGATTCTGCCACTCGGCAAAATCCGGTGATGATGGGGCCATTCCAGCACATCAATTATGAGAAGTGTTTGTTGAGGTAATGTGCTGCACGCAAGGCAATGGGCAGGGGTGGACAGGACCTGCTGCACTATTCATGTTACCATCTGCTCCCTTTCAGAAAGTCTTGCTCCACAGGCCTGTGGGCTCTGGAATCAGGCTGTGGGCTGTATCCCTGGTCCAATTCCTCCAGCAGTGCTTGGAGCTACTGCACAAACATATGATTTAGACCAGCCAGCGCCCTCCCTGTTTTGGTCTCAGCTATACCACCATGCGCAATACAAACATCTTGGTAAAGCACCTGTGCAGCTGAAATCTGCTGGAACGGGGAGAGAATGTAAGGGAGCAAACATAAGCAGCAGGGGACTTCCACAGCAATAACAGGGATCAATAAAGAAAGCACAAGGGCAGCAGCTGAAAGGGGTCATCACATGAGATCCCAAAGCCAACACATGAAATATAAATGCTGCTGAAATAGAGAGGATTTCTTTTTGGAACTAATTTTCAAAGACCAAATGTGCATTGTGTTTCCAATCTTTTCGATCTGTGTTAAACCCCATGTCTAAGACACTTCTATCGGCAACATGACTCAGGAGGCTTTTGACCCACTGTCCAATTTGTCTCTGAGGTGATTAAGACCTGGCAATGGCCTAATTGAAAGCCTTAGTTTGCACTACTCTGAGTGTGTGTGTAAAGTAAATCCATGCTCTGATTAAATGTAATATCCATGGTGAATAACTATGAGGGGGGGGGCTATGCAATCTGATGGATGCATCTTATCAGTATGCAAATTGAACAGCTCACTTTGCTCATTATATTAAATGAGCCGCGACTGAATGAGTTTGTCTCAATTATTTCAAAGTTGTGCTGAGCGCCTGTTTCACAGAGTGGTATTTTAGCTTCATGTTAGAATCTGGCTATAAGGGCTAAGTAGGGGCTTGTCACACTCTACATTTGGGATGCCTGTAGTATGGACCACACACGTACACACTAGACTAAATATTGGCCGCCCCATGGGGTGTCAGCTATAAAAGATGACTTAGCCAGGCAATGATATCATTAAAGACTAAGCAGAGAAATGCACGAGGACACAAAAGGCCAACCTTCACGTCGCTCCGTGTGCTTCTGTATAATCTGTTAGTGGGGGGTATGAATAAGCTCGCTGCAAGGACAGCAAAAGTGTTGCAAAAGGGTAACTGTGACACAGACCAATGTACTAATGTGTTAATATAATTTAAAGTTATTTTCTATTCTCCGTCATATGATTAAATTGGATAGTGTGCTTGATTCTGTTTTGACCAGAGTGATTCTATTAATTTGGTTTAATGACCATAGAGAACTGTATGTGAAGAGATTGTTATTTACATATTTTCAGAGGTGTGTAGGATGTGTACTGTAATAGTATAATCTGAGAAAACATTACTGAGGTTCTGTTCAGTGTGTGCAGCTTTGGGTATATGTTTGTTATACACAATTTGCAGAATCATGAACAGGTGTGGGCAAGTCCCCTGTACAGGGCATGAAGAATATGTGATTTACCAATGTGAGACACCTTAAAAATATTCTTATGAGTCATTATTTCCATATTTTTACTTTCAAACTAGAAGCTACATCCTCAATCATTTAATTTCAGTTTCCTTTTTTTTAACCTGCTAAAAGTGTCATTGAGCTTAAAACTTCTTTTTTTACGAGACACCTATCCAAAAGGGCAGCATAAATCCATAAACACAACAATAAATGTAATTCAAACAACATGAACAAGCCAAGACAACTGTAACATACTGCAAAAAATTTAAATTATATCCAGGTAAGCTGGATAAACAGGTATGAGTAAAAACAATGAATTAGAAGTATCCTCCTTCAATTTCTTGAAAACATAATGTCACAGAAATGCTGTTATTCATGTCCATGTTTTTACAGAATAACCATCAAGAATGCTACAACAGATGCATGCAGGCAGACCATGCACAGAAATAGAATAAATATAAATTCACTGGGGAAATAAGGTTGTTGTAGCACCAGATAGACAAAAGAAGTAAAAAAAAAATAGTACCACACTACTTTCTCCATGGTTTTGAACTATGCTGTTGTACATCTAAACAATATTGGAGTATTTTCTTTGTGGATAGTAAATAAAATAGCACTGTCTGTAATTTCTATACCAAAGCAGACCTAGAAACCTAAACTTTTTTCTCCACTTTCATTCAAAATAGATCAGCTAAAGCAGAAATGTAAACTCTTAATTCACAAATCTTCTAAATTGTCCCTCAGTGTACCTGTATTCAGCCTAACTGTAGATGTACAAGTTGCCATTGCATGTTGCCATGGTGAAAGTGCCACTACACAGTGATATGAAGTGACAGCTATAAGGTGAGGAAGCTGGAAGCTTGACAGGATTTACCACAGCTCTGAAAATGGATGAAGATTCTGTCAAGAGCTTGTGATCAATACCCCTTTGCACTGAGGTCTTCATCAGAAAGATGAGTTGGACAACTTGATGTTAGTATCATACAAATACAAACAATGGACTGGTTACGTTAATGAATACTAAAACAGGATATATATTAGCTGGGAACCTCTTTTATGCTGCCACTGACAATACATATAATTCATGCTCAGTTTTTAGAATTAAGTATCAGTCGTGAATTCTTTTAGTATCTTGAGTAATTCTGCACTGAATTTCGAGCAGTTATGAGATAAATTTCACACAGAGCAAAGTGTCTCATAGACCTTTTTATTCTTGTTTTGGAAAAGCCAGTGTTTCATGGTTCTTGCTTCAATACTGCCCCCATGTGATAGGAAGCTGAACATTACCCAGGTACTAAACTACTGAGAAGAATCATGACATGTTGTGATAAACACAAAATGTGAAATTTAAGATTGAGCCCCCACACCCATCATCATTTGTGTAATAAAGCCATCTTAAACCAACTTTTTTTTTTTTTTTGTTCAGACTATGTTTCTGTAAAAAGGTAAACATTTGGACTTGAAAATGAATGTGTCCTTCTGTAACTTACTGTGTTTAAACCAACACTGTTAAAAATCCCTGCCAGTCTTCATAGGAGCACAGCATGAACCTCACCTACACTGTCTTTTTTGACTTTCCCAGAGCAGTGTGAAAGAGAGCTGAACAGATCCAAAACTCAGTTGCTTCATCTTTAAGTTGATGGCTGTCTTTCTCCTTGGGTGATGTGACAGGCAGGTCTGGTGCACCATATGAAATATGAAACAGGATGGGGACACCGTTGACAGCCATGTCACAAAGCATCAGTGAGGATGACAGGACCAAAGACCCCGGTCTGCTACACACTGACATCTCTGCAGCTAATCGGAAGGTACAGGCCCTCACAGCTGCCGGACCAAAAGATGGAGGGAGGGTCAATAATTTAGCAGTTGCAATATGTTGAGGCTGGTCCAATGTTAAGGTCTCCTTCTATCATCCTCCTGCAAGCTCTATCATTTTGACATTCTCTATCGCACATTTTGTGAACAAAGATTCAACACCTGCCATGAAATATTTTAAATTAAACAACAGTTTACCACTGTAGAAGACTGTGGTACCTAAAATACTCCCAGATGTGAGGAGAATGCAGGTGTAAAGTATAATCTGTATGATATTATGATGTGCTTAATTTGATTGACACTCTAAAGCAGTTTACACCTACATCTGTGTATTGGGAGTCACATTACAGTCCACATGAACTGTCAGTGTTTACACCTTCCTCACTGAGTAAATAAGACTCTCTTTTTCATTCATTTCTATATTTTCTTCTTTCGACGAGGCATTAAAGAAATGCTTTTGGGTCACATTGCCATGACAACCGAGATGAGCTGAATGTTCTGGCAGGCATCACCTTTGCTATCTCACCTCTGGTGGCTGGCACTCCAGTGTCACCAGTCTAGAGCTGCTGACGGGGGCTCAGTAGGTGGGCTGGGGAAGGTGGAGACAGGGAGAAAGCAAGGGTGACGGGACGGGAAGATGGGCAGAGAGAGGGAGAAAGTAAGGATGGAGATTTGGCTCATTGGCCCTCTGGGCCCCTACAGTGCCCTAATGACAGATGCCAGCACTGCACTCAGGTGAAACTGAAGTGGCTGCAGTGTGATGGCAAGGAGTTGTCCCAGTGGAGGAGAAGAATACACAATGCAGCAATGAAGGACATTCTCGGGCGTCACAGGACTTGTTCAGGACAGTCACTCTCTATGTACCTTACTGAGAAAACAGCTTTTGGACAACAATTTTAAAACCCTCAATAAATAAATTACACCACTTCTTTGTTTTCGTTGCATTCACAAATAAGTGACTATTTGGTAAATCCCTCCCCTATGACTGTCCAATCATAGCTTAGACACAATGGACAAATGTGGACTTAGGTTATGTTCGAAAAATATCACATTTCAGGACTGGAACATCTGCCTTGTGGTAACAGTAGCAGCTCTGTAATCGATCAAACTCAGTAATTATTCCTCATCCACAAATCCATTTCTAGTGTGAAAATGAATGCACACTGTTCAAAACATATAGACATTAAAGCATGAATCTAAACAGCGCCAGGTTTTTCTGTTAACATTCAAACCAACCAAGGTTTTTGTTTGAGCCAATAACTTCTTAATTGCATTTTTATTTATAACACTAGGGCAAACAAGTCCACCCTGAAGGAAGCTGCTTTGGAATCATCAGCTGGTGAGCATGCTGGTTTTTGTTACATGAAGGTTTAGCCTTCATATTTTAGCCTGATATATCATATGAAGCTAAAAAGTGCATACTATACTAAGGCTATGATACCAGGTTGTCATTTTAAAATGAATTAGCTTGAATCATTAAAAATCAGCTTGTGACAGCATTTTCAATCACCTCAAGGAGATTTAAACTTAGCATTAGCACACGTTAGCTATCTACATATGCAAAATCTGCAATCAAGTCGTAATTTAAGCCTAAAAAATCAGAAAATGACAAGCTGCTTTTGTTTGCTTCTGTAAGACTTAAGTAAATTACCATGCTGGTCATTCAGAGGGTTTAACATGCTGTAACTCTTTTTACGCTGGCCTTCAGTGTTCAGAGTTTCTGACAGCCTATTAGCCTTTTATATATTGCGTAACCTTCCAAGATGGCAGCAGAACAGTTGTCACTGCAAGAGTTTTAAAGGATACTGAAGTTTGGGATATGCAAATTTTTTCAACAGATGATGGTCAAACAGAATCATCATGGAGTTCTTCATCCTTGATTCGACCAGATTTTACTAACAGATGGACAGATTTTCTGCATATGGGTGATTCATGTATGTTGCCCTTCAAGTTGGCAAACAGAGGGTGTGCATTGATGTCACTTTTCATATGATACAACCCCTCTCACACGACACTTGCTATGAATGAGAATAGTTGATTGCACAAAAGGCCTCTTCTATCAAGGCTTTTGATATTTTATTATATTATATCTTTATTTCTTTTCCATGTGAATTCATCAGTGGCAGATTTTGATTGTGAGCTCAGCGTACACTGAAGATCACACTAACACTGATGTAAAGTGCATCATTCCATTAGAAAACTAAATTACCAAAACGTATTAGCCCTAAAAATGTTTTCTACCCATGTGGTATTGCAGTGCTGTAGAAGTGACTGTTAGGTGGGGTTACAGATACAACAGTGAAACCAATCTGCATGTAGACTAAAAATCCATGGCAAAAATATTTGACTCAGAATTATTATTTTTTTAATTCATAACTGAAGTTGAAAAATAAGAATGTGTTTACAGCTTGGATTCAGCATGAATAGCAACAAAGGGGTCCTCATCTCTGTTGCTGATCCTGAAGTGGGCACGGCCATCACCGCCAACATGGATCTGCTTCCCAGTACACCTGTCTCCTTCCTTCTGACCAGAAATGACATCACAGTAGGTGCCAGTGGGCATGCCAGTGTTCAGGGTCACATCCAGGTCCCTGAGGATGAAGACAAGGTTCCATATTGTTTTTAAAACTACCCCAATGTCACAATGCGAACAGGAACTATGACTGCACAGGATAGTGGTTGGCTGGATATCAGATTGCTTTTAAAGGCTGATTATTCATGAAGGTTGCATATTACTATGTTGTAGTGATTTGTTCAATCTGAACTTACTTCAGTGGGCAAATTTATCATTTTTCCCTAAGTAAATAGTTCTTACCAGTCATCATTGTTAAAGACGATGAAACCACGATTACCACGTCCAAAGGCAACCTGGTTGCTCTGGTTGTCCCACCAGTTGGAGTGAGGCTGTCCGTTGACCACATTACGGAAGATAACCATGTTTCTAAAGGGGAGATGACAAAAAATCTCACATATTGATCTGGATTTCTCGCAATGATTGTAAAATACAAAGAAATTGAATTCTGGTAAAAGGTACATATACTACAAAGATCCCACCCTTAAGGCCGCACATGTCTCATTTTTAGGTGATTATCTTTAAATTGTTCAAATGGAAAAAATACAATTACAGTGAACATTGGTGTAGCAGGATGAATTGTATAACAACTTTTAGAAAAGATACACAAAATTTTTTTGAACAAACATGAACACTGTTCTCTGAGTAAGGTCAGTAAGCAGTGTGCTGACACTTGCTATCTGACAACTCACTTGATCTGACGCCATCTGTGCTCACACACCCATCCGTCTCCACAAGTCTGGTCAGGGTTGATGGGAACAGACTTGGTGGATCCATCACCGTGGCTGGGAGGGCCCATCCAGTCATTCTGATCCTACAATATCATGATGAAAAAATTAATTTCACCAAAAATAGTTCTAAATACATACTATACATTGCATGTTAACATCATTCCTACTTAAAGAGAATGTACCTTTCCATTCACAATGTAGCGGTCCCAGCGGAAGCTAGACATCACCCTGGCTACTCCGTATGGGTGGGCCAGCATGTAGCCAACAGCCATCTTATGGAGCCTAGAGTCCCAGAAGGAAACGATGGATGCACCACCAGCACCATGGCCCCTCTGGTTGTCGTGGTTGTCAACGAAGACAAGAGCATCGCCATTGGGCATGAAACCCCAACCCTCTCCCCAGTTCCTGGAGACAAGAATACAATTTTACTAAAACACTTAAAGTATTTAATTCAGAAACTCAAAAATCAAGCAGTTCCATTCAGTGATCAGTTATGAATAAATCTGTCAAACATTTTATCCCTAGAAACCTTAGCAAGTAAAAACCTATTTGTCCAATGCAGCCATTTTTGCAGCAAATTATACTATATTTATGTCATGGTTAAATAACCTCTTCCCACATATCACTTTGATTTAGGATTTAGGCACACCAGCAGAAACACACATACTTGGTGTAACACAGCTTCTCCCCATTCCATTTTCTGAAGATAGTTCCCAGTTTGGCACCATATTTGAACTCAGTTACCCTTCCCAGATGGAAGTACTCTCTAGATGTGATGGGTTCACCTCCCAGATCAATAACCTAGAGGGAAAGCAACACATAATTCATATCATCCGTGCTATTAAAAGTAGGAATGGTTTAAATTAACTGTACCATATCACTGATTTGAGATTTGTCAAAAACTGACAAAGGAATAAACTTTTTAGTTCTGTACTAACAAACCATGTTTATGCTGTTAAACATTCCTGTCTTTCTTGCAAAGACAGAACACGCTATTATTTTTGAGATCATAGGCTGTTTTGTAGCTTACTACCTTTATGTTTCATTCATACTAGTGCACTGAATCACGTGTTATTCAGGTGCATTGAATCACACATTCTCTTCAAGTGCTTGTCAACTAGTAATGACTTTTTTTATATTAACATCTTCTCCCAGAGTGCTTGTGTTTGTGTGGGCCATCTTGATTTCTGTGTTTGTTTTCCCACGGCACTGCTGACGGCTGCTTTGCGTTATCAGTCAAAAATACTGGGCACATGGGCGGTTAGCACTTCTCCAATCACATGCTTGCATTCGTGCACTTGAATGCCAATACGTTTTTCTGGCAGCAGTTAGTGCTGACTGACTGCAAACCAAGTCAAATAAGTTCATCCAGTTTTTAAGATATTCCAGCAAAACACACAACTATGAAATATAGAGGAACACATGACATTTGCACCTACAGTATATATTCTTAACAGGTAATGGAAGGTGATGGTTGTGTGCTAGCTGTTTTTTGGTTCCTCCATCTTTTAGAAATATTAAACCATTCCTGTGTGCAAATAAAGTTAACATTTTAAAAATCTACCTCTTGGAAGATGAATGGTCTGGAGCCACCAGGGAACCATTTTGTGTTGAGGTTGTGCAGACGACCATAGACAACAGCCAGGTCACCGGGCCACATGTGCTTGCAGGCATCCACTCTGAATCCAGCCACACCCATATCAATCAGCTTGTTCATGAAGTCTGCCACTTTGCCCCTAACGTAATCTTTCTCCAATGCAAGGTCCAACAGACCAGCCAGACGACAGTCACGTACCTGGAGCAGTGAATATTCAAAGCATTATGAATGTTTTAAAACTGCTCCAACAAAAATAAACTATCACATTTACCATATTTATAACTGTTGTTCGTGTTAGTGCTGATTACCCATAACATTTATATGATGATGGTCAGACTTGCACAACTACCAGCTAAATCAAAATAATGACGTTCAGTGGGTAAATGTGACTAAACTGTGTTTTAAAGATCCTTGAATGGAGAGACAATGGAGAGAAAAAGTACTTTGAACTGTAAGATGTTAATTAGGGAATAAATGACCTTGCTCTGACAGTGTTTCTGAGGTTTTTCTCAGTGACAGTCATTACCTGATTGGCATCACCATAGTTCTCAATATCGCCACTGCCAGTCCTGCATTTGTTATCGTTGAAATCCCAGTGGGAATAGGGGACACTTGGGAAGTCCCTGTTGCCTGCATTGAACCAGCTTCCACATGAAGAGTGGGTTCCCTCTCCACCGCCGGCTCCACACATGTGGTTGATGATGGCGTCCACATAGATGTTGACCTGTTGGGAATATACAGTGTTTTACGTGCAACACACCAAATCAATATCTCCCCTCTATCCCTTGTGAAGTTTTCTCATCTCACTCATTTTCTTTGTACATTTAAGTTCATTCTCAGGTCACAGAAATATGTCAGAGCAGCAGTGTTTGCTATAATGTAGATGGTCCAGTAACTCAAACATATTACACTACAAAGCATATTAAATCCCTTATATAAAAATGTGAATGATAGTTCTTTAAGACAGACTCATCAATTTATTAGACTGAATCTCTTTATTCAGAAATATCTTTTGTTTTAAAACGCCATATGTCTGTTATTATAAAACAGTTTGATAATGATACCAAAAGCATCAAGCGGAATGTAATATGTCTGGTTAGAATATGTTGTCTTGTACAAGGCTATAGATTTACGAGGTGCTGTCAAATGCAGAAGAACAATGTTCCTAATGCCTTTTGCTAAATCACTGTTGTGATCTAGTTTACCCCAACATTGTTGCATCTGGTGATCATGTCTCTCAGCTCGTTCTCACTGCCAGATCTGGAGCACAGGTTGTAGCTGATTGGCTGGTATCTCTGCCACCAGGGCCTCCAGGGATTGTTCAGCACAATGTGCTCATTTGGAGGGGAGATCTGAGCAACACACAGGAAAAACATTGCCTTATGAATCGGTTTTAACAAAGGCATTGTCTACAGACAGAAGATCTTTGCTAACTAGGGTTGTAGTGAGTGTACTGTACAAGAAAAGCGCTACTCAGCCTGTGGAAATAGTTGTATAGTGAGGCTCTGGAAGAACTTTCAAAAGTTTGAAAAAAACCCTGATGATGTCTTTATCCTGCCTTGGGCTTGAGACTTTTTAAAGACAAAATCTAGGCATTTAGGTGGCATATAAGGTCTAAAAGAGGAGGCAATGGTGGTGCATTATAGGAAATGTAGGTTCAATATCTATTTTTTGTAATTAGTGTTTATTGATTTACTGTGAAACAAAAAGTAGGGATTATCGTCCTTCCCTACAACTAGAATATGCTACACACCTGTGTTCAGGCATACATACCTGAACCCCACCAAAGCCGTTGGGACCCAGGAAGCGCTCACACTCTGCAGCGATGTCGGCCCAGCGCCACTCAAACAGGTGGACGATGGTTGTCCTTCCATGCTTGGTGTGAGGGTCATGCTGGGCGAGGCCGAGCCTGAACAGAGCCACCAGAATGAACCACTTCATGCTTACCTGAATGAGTGAGAAAACAGGATTCTCCTGCTGCCACCCCGTTAGTATTTATAGACATTTTTTTTCTCTTGTGGACCAATGAGAGATTGGCAAATATCAGCATGGATATTAAACAGGTGCTTCTTTATCAAGGTTTCCTACCTTGTCTCAAAACAAGCACAAGAAAAAATAGCTTCAAAGCACATAGAAACTCAGGAACATGAGGTGTGCATAATGTCTGTCCCCAAACATAAAAAACAAGTGGTTTAAAGACACTGAAAATGTGCCAAATATCCCAATGCTTTCCTATGCATCTACTGAAATGTCAGAGAAATATCTTTGCACTGAGTTTCATCCTTTTTACATGTCCAAAACAAACTGAAACAATACCCAAAAGAATCACCACCTTGCCATGGGGAAGTAAGATGAACTTCAAGTACACTCAACAACAACACTAGCCAACACAATGTTTTCTGCATTAAAACCTTAGCATAATGCCTTATTGAGTGTTTCATAAGATTTATCTTGCACCACTGAATCAAATATAAACACATAAAAATCGTTTAAGCTCTTACCACGACTCCTATCGGGACACAACTGTTTAGGTTTATCCTGCTTTAGTATTTGTTCACAGAGTTCAATAACCAGATGATGTTGCAACAGGCAGCTTAAACTTACACTCAGTTCCAGCACAACTTTAATTTGGAACAGATATCTATTTCAGTCTAAGCAAATAAAAAGCTGAGGTGGGTAAATTCTGTATGTGTTTTTCTTTTTTCTTTTTTTTTTTATATGGTTTGTGTTTCTTGGTGAGTTGTGGCTGTGGGAACATGGGCACATTCAACATTTATTTTTCCATATGTTTGAAATTTATACCTAATCAAACTTAAGTGTTTATGTAATGGAGAGACTGTCCTTTACATGTGCTTGGCAATTAGCCCTAATGCTGGTACTGGAAATTGGAAGTTACCTTGGTTTTCTTGCAGAGATATTAAAATGTTTTGTAAGAACAGATTTTAATTCACGAATCAGTCAGACATATGTGTTATAGTCCATTTATCAGCTCTTGATCTCATCTTAAGAGGGCGGTAAGTGATTTTACCACAGAAAGTATTGGCAGTTAGAAAACACGTTAAGTCCCTGTGATGTATAACTTCATGATGTTATTATCCACCTTGCATCAAAGAAACCAGCGCAGCTGCGGTTCAGTGAGAAAGGTTGGAGGTCAAATAGAGCATGTCATGTAGAACTAGACCATCTCTGACAAAACACAAGCATTTTCCCATTAGGGGTTTCAATCTGACCTGCTGCTTAATGCTTTGGGTAAAGGGTCATGCTGCCAGTGTGCCAGCTAAAGAGATACATTTCTGGATACATATAGGACACATTAATGATTAATCAAAATGACTTCATTCAGAGCTAGGTAGTAAGGAGTTACAGTCACATGTACTTTACCAACTTTTACTTGTTTTTAGATAAAAAAAATCAAGATTTTTACTCCACTCTTATTTATTCAATATCTCATGCATTTCTGCATATTCCATTAAGAGGCTGGTGGTCTGCTGATTCCTGGTCTGCGGGGGCTCTGGTTATTGTACCGCAGCCACGCCCCTCATGACCGTGCTCATGGCAGAATAATGCATGGAGCTACAGGAGAGGATTTAGATGAAACAAAACATCCTTGTCCTTACTTTTCTCTTTTTCCGCTGTGGGGGTGCAGCCTTCAAACAGAGCAGTCAGCGATGAGCTGGCAGAGCGCAGCGCAGAGTGCAGAGAGCTCCGACTGTGAGCCCTGCTGATCTGAGGTCAGTATATCAGAGAAGCTCACACTGTTCTCATTGCACTGTCACGGAGCATTAAGTGTCTGTTGTGTTAATATCAATACATTTAATGGCATATATGCAGTGTATCATACTTTAAAAGTACTACTATTCCTGTTTTCCATCGAAATGCGTAAATGTTTGAGGTAACGCTTCCTTTTTCTAAAGGATATAAACCATTAAACTAGTCATAGTCACTCATGAAGATGAAGAAAGACAAATTATGCACATTATGCACACGGAATAAAAGACAGACTTATTTTTTGTGGGCTTAACTGATCAAACTTTTCAGCCACAGGTAAAGGTGAAGAAGGGAACACACCTGTATTAAATGCTCAGTCCATGGTGAATCGTCACATCATTATCTCCTGATAAGCCTAATGAACCATGTGATATTTCTAATATCACATGGTTAGAGACTAGAGAGATTAGAGACTAGAGAGATCTGGCCAGTTATGTAATCTTATTGGCTTCATGTGATGGGAGAGACCCGGATGTGGTGAGCTCACTGATCTGACCTGTGGCTGTCTGTCATGGGAACTGGAGTTTACTGGGACATTAATACTGGATTCATTAAAGTATAGACATGGGCCATGCATATGTGAAGAAGACAAATAGCATAGAATGTAATTTTAAAATAGCTTTACCTATTGGTGTACTTTAAGGAGAATAATAGTACGGTGATATTCACATGGGAGTTTTGTGAGCACACTTGAGAGGTGCAGAATGGCAATATTGTCCTGGTGTATATGTGGTAGATTATTTAATAATATATAATGACGCAACATTTCATCACAAGCCGACATAAATACGTGTGCATGTTCACATCTTTACCTGAGGAAGCCCACCTGTGGTTGAAATGATGTCTCACACCACTGACTCCAATGTCCTAAATGTTTATTGTATATGTTTACTGAAAAGACGCTTATTTTGTGTAAGTGTGGAATCATCTTAACTTTCAACTTACTGTAAGTCTTTTTTTTTTTTTTTTTTTTGAGATGTGTATTGCTCCTCTGGTCATTAGTAGAGTTTAACATGCTTTAACTCTTTTTACCCTTTTTGCCCTCAGTGTTCAGAGTTTCTGACAGCCTATTAGCCTTTTAAATATTGTGTAACCTTCTGAGATGGCAGCAGAACGGTTGTCACTGCAGGGGTTTTAAAGGACACTGAAGTTTGAGGCTTTTTCAACAGATGATGGTAAAACAGACTCATCGTGTACTTCTTCATCCTTAATTTGACCAGAGTTCGCAAACAAATGGACAGATTTTCTTCATATGGCAGATTCATATATGTGTGTTGTCCCTTAAGCTGGCAAATAGAGGGTGCGCACTGATGTCACTTTTCATATGATACAACCCGTCTCACACATGACACTTGCTATGAATGGGGAAACATCTAACTGCACAACAGGCCTTTACAATTTCATCAGGATTTTTTTTTTTTTTAATCCCCATCCAGTAATGTTAAGCTCATACTCACAATAAAAAAGTACATTACCATAACTGTATTGCAGTCAATGTAGTGGATGTAGTGGAGTGCAGTTATAGGTATTTGTGTCATTAAAAAAATCAAGGCCATCATGATGTTGAAAAATAATATTTATTAAAAGTCCTGCATAGTGAGTTTACAGCTTGGATTCAGAATGAATAGCAACGAAGGGGTCCTCATCTCTGTTGCTGATCCTGAAGTGGGCACGGCCATCACCGCCAACATGGATCTGCTTCCCAGTACACCTGTCTCCTTCCTTCTGGCCAGAAATGACGTCACAGTAGGTGCCACCAGGCATGCCAGTGTTCAGGGTCATATCCAGGTCCCTGAGGGTGGAGACAAGGTACATTTTGTTTTTAAAAACCATTAAAATGATCTTGCCTTCTTATTTTGCTGAAATTTCTGTTGAAACAAAATGTAAACAAGTAGAGTTAAATAATAGGATATTGTTAGGAAGTGACAGGCACTTTTACGTGATGAGAGAAACCAATGCTGACATGTATCTGCATCTGCTCCTAAACACTGTTCTCTCTGGCTATTATTTGATTTAAGTGATTGAATTTAGTATTTTGTACTAAGTAAATAGTCCTTACCAGTCATCGTTGTTAAAGACAATGAAACCACGATTACCACGTCCAAAGGCAACCTGGTTGCTCTGGTTGTCCCACCAGTTGGAGTGAGGCTGTCCGTTGACCACATTACGGAAAGTGACCATGTTCCTAGAGGGGAGATAGAACAAAATAAAATCATAATGTGCAGTGTACATAGAATAGTTTTCAAATGCCCATGACCAAAGGGAAGTGAACACTATTCTGTCCATAAGGTCAGCGGTGTGCAAGTGAGGACTCACTTGATCTGACGCCATCTGTGCTCACACACCCATCCGTCCCCACAAGTCTGGTCAGGGTTGATGGGAACAGACTTGGTGGATCCATCACCATGGCTGGGAGGGCCCATCCAGTCATTCTGATCCTACAGTGAAGCGTAAATAGATTTAACAAGAAATAGTTACGAATACACACCATACATTGCAAACATTGTAAATATTATTCCCAATGTACCTTTCCATTCACAATGTAGCGGTTCCAGCGGAAGCTAGACATCACCCTGGTTACTCCATATGGGTGGGCCAGCATGTAGCCAACAGCCATCTTGTAGAGCTTGGCGTCCCAGAAGGTTACAATGGATGCCCCACCAGCACCATGGCCCCTCTGGTTGTCGTGGTTGTCAACGAAGACAAGAGCATCGCCACTGGGCATGAAACCCCAACCCTCTCCCCAGTTCCTGGAGACAAGAATACAATTTTACTAATGAGGAGTCAACACCCAAGTTTGGACAAGATGTCAATTGTCCAACCTAGTATTTAATTTAGAAAAAAATTATATTGTAGCTATGTTATGGTTAAATAACCTCTTCTAATATATCAGTTTGATATAGGATTTAGGCACACCAGCAGAAACACACGTACTTGGTGTAAGACAGCTTCTCCCCATTCCATTTTCTGAAGATAGTTCCCAGTTTGGCACCATATTTGAACTCAGTTACCCTTCCCAGATGGAAGTACTCTCTAGATGTGATGGGCTCTCCTCCCAGATCAATAACCTAGAGGGAAAGCAACACATAATTCATATCCATGCTATGTGAAGTAAGAATGGTTTATATTAACTGTACTATATCACTGATTTGAGAATTGACAAAAGATGATACAATAAATGAGCTTATTTGATCCAGCACTAACATGAACCATATTTCTGTTGTAAAAAGCCTTGTGTCTTTACTGAAGGCAAAGCACACTTATTTTTGAGATCACAGGCTTTTGCAGCTTACTTTAATTGATTTTTGAGTTGAGCACCTTTAGCTTCAACCTTTTTTCTTACAGCACCAGTGTCGAATGCATATACGGATATAAGCATGTGCTCTCAGTGTGCATGTGTTTGCCATCTAGTGCTGGCTAAATTTGAACAAATAAATGTTTTCTTTTGAATTGATACTGTTGTGAGTTTGACGCAAATTGGGTCTGCGCTAGTAGGTGTTCTACCTCCATGAAATAGTTTGTGCTCTGAAATACATGACAGAAGCTTTCATTTTATCTGCTTTTATATGATACCAAACTAACTGCCAGCCTTTCAAGTAAATGGAAGCATAAACAACCCTACACAGTGTTACAAACTCGCTCTGTGTGATAGTAAGCAGTGCAGTACAGGCAGACAGGTTGAGTCATGGTTTCCCCTCGGAGAGTGGGCTCGAGCTTTGCTCTGTTTATCCTTGTTAGCCTGGTAGCCTATTAGCTTGTGGATATCACTCCTGATTCCTGCTGCCAGCAGACTTTGGAGAGATTCACAGCAGCAGTTTGGTTAAGTTACACGACTCTTGGTGCCTTTTGATGTTAATGATTGCTTTGGATTTTGGTTTAAATATTTCTGTCATCTCCAGGTTATTTCTTATATCCGCTACTCTCATGATAAAGCATTCATACTGTTTTATCTCCACTCAAAACCTGCATATCATGTTAGTGTGCCCTGCACTCTTGTGGTCTGAAAGGTGTACAACACTTAACACTCCATAACTGAAATACTACCATTTTGCAGTCCAGACCCGGGTTATGCCCAGGTAAAATAACACTCGAACCTTCCGGCACTATCATCTTGATTCTGGTGGTCATTTTCCCACAGCTCAGCTGACTGCTGCTTTGCACTCTCAGTGTAATATTATTTATTTACTCACATGGTTAGTACTCATCCAACCACATGCTTGCATGAAGATTACAGTTTGTTAGTTTTAAATTAGTTTTACTGGCATAAGTGTGTGTTAACTGGCCTTATGTTTCCTTGCAAATCAAGTTAAAATAAATTCATCCAGCCTTTTGCTTAAGCAAGATACTCCAACAAATCACACAACTGTCAAATACAGAGGTGAGTTGAAGTCACTGATGAAGTCAATGATGACATATGACACCTACTGTATATATTCTTACTACAGTATACGTATGTAATGGATGTTGATTACATACGTATACTGATAATATTTTTTGCCTTTTTGAAATATTCTGCCATGCCTGTGAGAAAAAAAAACAAAAAACATATATGTGTGTGTGCCTGTGTGTGTGTGTGTGTGTGTGTGTGTGTGTGTGTGTGTGTGTGTGTGTGTGTGTGTGTGTGTGTGTGTTAAAAATATTACCTCCTGGAAAATGAATGGTCTGGAGCCACCAGGGAACCATTTTGTGTTGAGGTTGTGAAGACGGCCGTAGACAGCAGCCAGGTCGCCAGGCCACATGTGCTTGCAGGCATCCACTCTGAATCCAGCCACACCCATATCAATCAGCTTGTTCATGAAGTCTGCCACTTTGCCCCTAACGTAATCTTTCTCCAGGGCAAGGTCCAACAGACCAGCCAGACGACAGTCACGTACCTGGGGCAGAGAAAAACTATTTGCGTCACAATTCATAGCATCATCTATAATTTCTAACACTTCATACTGATGTAATCTATATATGCACATATTTGTGTATAGGTTGTATTCATAACACTAACATAATTAGTGTCATGCCAATTGGCCAAACCATTTAAAACCAATGATCAGACCACACCCTGGCCGAAAGATTAGCTGAGTTAAGCTAAATACTGCAAATAGATCAATATGTTTTTCTAACAGTGTGACCTAAGCTTCAGAGTAAATGAAACAAGTAAGAATCACTGGATTGAGTACAGTGGAAAGAGGAATGGTAATAAGGGGGTAATTACTCTGTTCCATAGGTTTTTCTCAGTGGCATTCATTACCTGATTGGCATCATCATAGTTCTCAATATCGCCACTGCCAGTCCTGCATTTGTTATCGTTGAAGTCCCAGTGGGAATAGGGGACACTGGGGAAGTCCTTTCTGCCAGCGCTGAACCAGCTTCCACATGAAGAGTGGGTTCCCTCTCCACCGCCGGCTCCACACATGTGGTTGATGACAGCATCCACATAGATGTTGACCTGTGGGTAGATGTAGGATTGTAGGCGCAACACAACTAATCAACACCTCCTTTCTATCCCTTCCTTTTTTCTTTACACATTAATGTCATTCTTACATCGTAGGAATATGCCAGCACTGTTCACTATTAGTTTGCTGCAATGTTGGTGGTCCAGTAACTCAAACAGATGACACTACAAAAAAAGATATAAGTGTGAATGATGGTTGCTCAAGACAGAGACATTAATTCATATAACTCTTGTGCTGAATTTACCCCGACGTTGTTGCATCTGGTGATCATGTCTCTCAGCTCGCTCTCACTGCCAGATCTGGAGCACAGGTTGTAGCTGATTGGCTGGTATCTCTGCCACCAGGGCCTCCAGGGGTTGTTCAGCACAATGTGCTCATTTGGAGGGGAGATCTGAGCAACACATTAAAATAATAACAGGATAATAAAACAGGGGTAGTCATTCTGCAGAAGATCGTTGCTAAATAGTGTTATAATGAATGCAATTTTACACATGATGTTCACTGGAAATTGTGAAATTAAAAGCAAAAAAGCCTCTCTGTGAAAAAAATGTTAGAATCACCTGTTACCTGGTGACGTTTTACTTCTCTGCTCCTTTTAATTCACTATAAAGTAATCAGAATTATAAAGTGACACATTACACAATGTGCACGATTACACATAACACGATGTTCAAATGTAAGATAAAAAAAAAATCCCTTGGTAGATGACTAGTGTAAAAAAGAAAAAGATGGGAACATCATCCTTCTTTTACAAAGTCCTGTAGGTGTAGAGGCTTTCTACCTGTGTTAAGCCATACATACCTGAACCCCACCAAAGCCGTTGGGACCCAGGAAGCGCTCACACTCTGCAGCAATGTCGGCCCAGCGCCACTCAAACAGGTGGACGATGGCCGTCCGTCCATGCTTGGTGTGAGGGTTGTGCTGGGTGAGGCCGAGCCCGAAGAGAGCCACCAGAATGAACCACTTCATGCTTTCCCTGGAGTGAGAAAACCACATTCGTCTGTTGCTTTATCATTAGTGTTTATACATATTTTCTCTCTCTGCTGGACCAATGAGAGGCTGGCAAACATCACTATGGAGGTTAAGCAGGTGTCTCTTTCTCATGGCTTCCTAACAAAATTAGCAGAAGGTAAAATAGTTTTGTCCCAGGATAAAAAAGAAGTGACATAATGGCATAAAGAATTTATTTTGAAGCTCTTATCACTCAGAACATGACAGTTTATATCATGTTTTAGTGTTTGTTTGCTCAGTTCAATAACAGAAAAATTATTTATCTTACATCTCATGCTTTTTGTTGTTGATATGTTTATTCAAATTTATTTTCATGTTTTATTAGTGTTTTAAAAGATGAATATCTTTATTCAAATATTAATCACAGTGTGCACAGTGCCAGTATTCCTGGTAACAAATTGAGGTTTCATGTTGCTCAGATCTTGCATCCAATTGGCCTTGTCATATTAAATTACCAATGCAGTGGTTTCACATTACCAATGTTATCACAGGCAAAAAAAAATGTTGGAGGTGCAGCAGTTACAAAACATGCCTTGTATAACTTCACAGTGTTATTATTATCGGTTTTGCATCAAGGAAAACCAATGCAGATAAGCATGCTCAAGTGAGAAGGGTGAGAGGTCAGACATGTTATGTAAAACAAGTTAACTAAACCAACCCTGACAAAACACATGCATTTTCCCATGGGGGGGCTTCAATCTGGGCAAAGAGTCGAGCTGCGAGTGTGTCAGCTCAGGAGAGAAATTTCTGGTATTGCGTAAGGTCGATGCTCAAAATGACTTTAACGACCATCCAAAAGTTGTTTCTCTATGGACAAATAAGCTCAGCAGAACAAGGAGTTAGACCTCTCCTGGGTCTGACTGACCTCAGATATTAGAAACATTGTCATGTTATCCCACACTGTACATTTCTTTGACTGTGAATAACTTTTGGCAAACAAAAAGAATATATACAGTATGTGTTCGTGTACAGCTCATATATCATATAAAACATGAACTGTTACCTTCTGTGGCATGACTGCAATGCTTTATGATAATTTCTTTATGAAAGTTTTCAAGCTCAGTTAATAACTAAAGAAAGGCTCACTAATTCAATTATACGTTTTTTGTTTTTAATAAGATCAGAAGAAAAGAAAAACATTTATTATTAAATTGGTTAATTTTGCATGTATTATCATCAGCATTACACATTCTACTTCTGTAAAAATGTGGCATCATATTAACTCCTGAAAAAGTTACACAACCTCACAGCAGTGATACAGTAACTGCCATTCTAATGTCAGTTATAGCCCTAAGCAGCATGTGGTAGTAGTTATGATGGGATGTACTTTCATGTTAACAAGAGTCATCCAGTGTTTCTTGAGAGAAACTGTTTCAGTTAAAAAAAAAAAAAAAACGGTGTATACATACATTATTTTGTGTTAACCTCAAGTCCTAAAACAACATTTTCTCTTGATATTTAGGTAATGAATAGGCATATGGAACTATTAATACATCGTGGAAATTGTGAGGAAATCATCATAAAATAAAAGGTTTGTAAACAATATCTTCTATATTGTTGACTGTATTAGATTGTATCTCACATCGTTGCTCAACAAGTAGAACATTTCATTAGCGAAGCCATATGGGCTCAGTACCCACAACTAATAACATAAAAATGTATGTACTTGTGACACCAGGGGTGCTTTGCATAAAAAAGGGCAGTAAATGCCACACTGACGGTAGTCTGGTGTGTGTTGAAGCTTTTGTAAATAAGGCCTGAAATGCCTCATCATGCCTCATCCCACCTGCTTACTGTCTGACCCAGCTCCTGCCCCTCCTGTCCCCCCTGCCGAGACTGTGTCAAATGGACATCTGACCTGCCTTACTGGGTTCCGTTCCGGGTCACTCCTCCCAGTGAGTCTGTGGGTCACAGACACATTTGTGGTGGAAACACTCACTAATAACTCACCCCGGTGCAGACTTTGAGTGTTGACACATAAGGACTAAAGGGATGAAGATCTCATTTTACAGTGAAGGTTTTGTTCTTAAATTGTTTGAATTGTAAACTTTGTCTGTACTGTAATAAATTAAGAGCATTATCATTCCATTTAATGGCTCAAAAAAAACCTGAAATATTCTGATGTAAAGACCAGTAATTAAAATGTTGTTCAATTCTGATTTCTCAAACATTATATTACGCTGGGAACGCTTTTCCCAGTGACTTACTTTGTTGTAGACAAGGAATGTTTAGAATTTATTGTGAAAGTTGTTCATGTGTCATTTTTTTTGTATATGCCCAGTCGTTGTTTAGTTGCTTATTATTGTAATTTTCAAAGTGAGCTCACAAGTATTTTTTTTAGCTTTTTCATGGTCAAAATAGGAACAATGTTTTAACACTATCATTAAGGCATCTCTTGAGTCACTTGCAGTATGTTTTTATACTTGTGATGCAGTATGTGGGAAGAGATGTCAAAGGGAGAGTTAAGGCCCTAACTTGCTCACATTTTCCCATGGGCCCCGAAAATTCCTCTCAGACCAAAGACCTTTCCTGTATGGACAACACAGGACATACCTCCGGAGGCGATGAAGGGTTTGGGGGACAAAGCTTTCTTTCACAGCCCAAGCTCATAGACCAGGTGAAGGGAGAGAAACTGGCTATTTGATTCCCACCCCTGGTTCTGTCATGGGAAAGCGGAAAAGTCATGAGGAAGGGGGAGGTTGTTGAGTTGCCTGAAGACAGGGGAAAGAGAAAGAGGAGAAGATGGAGAGAGAGATAAAAAGAAAAGGGAAGAAATGGGGTCAGCAGGTTAAGAGAGAAAAGGAAAAAGTGAGAAAAGAATGAGAGGTTAGTGTGTAGTGTTAGCAGATGACAAATCAGAAAAATAAGGGAAGGGACTGCATGAGATGGCAAAGGTAGTTCAGGGTAAATCAGGGAAAACACAGGGGGAGAGAGTGGAAAAAGAGAAGGAGGTAAGTAAAACCCATTACAGAAAGAAGAGGAGTTGGGGGAGGGATAAGAAGCTGTATGTGCCTCGTATTCTTACACCTCAGGTCGCTCACCCAGCCCGACAGCTCAGGTTTAAGAGTCGTAGGCGAATACGTAGCACATGGTGTGCTGGACAAAAGCAGTGACACAGTGTGCAGAGTTCAAATGGTCTTACTGGTGTGAATGATATTGCAGATACAAAGCAAGCAAGGTTATTTTTAACACAGAACTCAACAGGCAGTGCTCCATAACTCACTGGATTTGGAAATATAAAAATCCACACTACGTCGGAGGAGGAGGTGTCAAATTAAAACTCTAACCACATTTACGGTCCAGTAATAGTGTGATGTAAAGCATTTGTTGCTTCACTGGGTACTGCAAAAATTTACTGCCCTTAACTTTGCATGGCTTTTTAACGATCCCAGAAATGCCATCAAGTGTACTAACAAGTGTTTCTTGCTCTGACAAGAAGTGTGTCACCACATGTTTCCCTTTATGGTTTTAAAAAATTTAACAAATGAATTGCTTTTTGGTAATTTTTCAGGTTTCCTCAACTAAAACCAGCCAGGGAGGAAAAAGTCCTATAAAGTGAAATGCACAGTCTCTTCCAATGGAAAGTTTCAGCCCAGTATCTTCCTTTATTTTTTTGCCATGATATGTTGTGCAGATGTTGGGAAAAGTTTCCATCTCACTGCAAAGAATAACAGCAGCAGCGGAAGTCCCCCAGGAGAGGTTCACGCTCTGAAACGTACTAATACACACACACAGTCAGACACGTGCACACACACACACACACACATGCGTTTGCAGACACAAACTCAAACACCTTGATGTTTTTAGACAAGTCATCGAATCAGACACTCTCTCCCTGTCCCTCTCTCACACATATGCTCTTCATCCATTTTTTTTTTACCGACAGGTTCTTGTAGAGACATATGCTTCTCACATTGAGACATTAAAGGAACATGTGTCGAACTGTAATCCTGACCATATACATTACAGTGTTTTCACATTATTTATGTTAGGGACACTTACGTCTTTCATTAGGACAACAGTCGTACGGTATAGAAAGGATAACCGGTACAAGTAATGATTATTTTAATTACTGATCATGTGTTAGTTTATGAATTGTGTAGCCTTCACAAATATCAGAAAATAAAGACATTGGCCATCAAATGATGATGTTAAGCAGACATAGAACATATTAGTTTAGCATTTTAGCATGTGAAGTGGTGAATTGACTGACCAATAGACTAATGTTGCCACCCCTAGAGCCATGCTGCTATCATGGCTAAAACCAAAAGAGATTCAATTCACAGTGATATGAGAAAGAAAACAGTTGCACACTTAGGAGAAGCTGTTATCAACAGATTTTTGAAATCTTTATTTACTAAATTACCTTAAGAGTCACTCCACGTGCACTTTCACCATGTTGGGGGTCTTCTAATAGACAGAATGAAAAAAGGATGATCAAAATTGAAGCAGCAGTGACTGAGATACGTTAAATATTAATCCCTGGTATGTACCATGCTGTAAAACGAGTGGACCTTACATTTTTTATAATACAACCACTCCCTCTCTGATTCATGCTCACATTGTCCTCTCTCCTCCACACCTCCACTTTGTAACATTGACTTTTCTGTTACAGATTTATAATCTCTAAGTCCAAGCACAGATAACCCTGATGACATCATGACATCACTGTTAAAAATAACCAAACTTACATGATCAAAATATTGAGCCCTGACATGCGCTACATGCCCTCAAGAGAGTTTGTATAGACCTTTATAGAAGGAATACCACTGAGCTGCTTGAGACTGGAAAGTTCACCATAAAATTACAGATGGAGTCAATTTTATGATCATCTTTCACAGTAGTCAGCGGGAAATGAGAGCTTTACTTTCATGGTCATAAGCTGAACAACAGTTTTACTGTGAGGAAAATTCCCGAGCTCCCCTGTACTGACTGCTTCTGAAATGTTTGTAGTGTCTCCTCCTTAGACATTTGTTCCCTTTTATTCTACAGTAACAGGGAACTGAAGGGTGCACTTTCAGCTCTATAGCCTTTGGGAAAGACTTGAATCCATCTCTGCCTCGTTTTCTATGATTTTCTTCAACTAGAGTTTCACATTATTTCAAAGAAACGCAATAGCTGGGCAAGAAGCTACGATGAAACAACATTATTGATTTTATGAACTATTTATATAACATTTAAGAGGGAAAAGCACAGAATGAATTCCATATGCGTGCAAGCTTAAGATGAATCAGTTTTGTTAAAAATCTGTGAATTTCGAGAGAGCAGCAGTAATCCCTTTAAGTCTCTCCCACACCTGACTGTCAGCCTTTTCCATGATATCACTGCTGGCTGTGTGATATAGAGAGTTTCCTTTGTTTTTCAACACTCTGCTCCTTGAGAGCGAGAAGGGAGGAAGATGAGGGGAGGCTTGGTGAGGGGGTAGAGCAGGCGGGCATCTTTCAGCTAACACAATATCAATCTCGCTTTTATCAAATATGTCCCACAGTCCTGCCTAAACTCACCAGCCACATCAGCTCAAACATGACTTCAATCTTACTATGTTGGTTGTATCTAGTTTTTTAATTAATAAATTTTAGATTTAATTTCAACAGATAAAGGAGTCAACTAAACATAAAGTGAGAGCGAGGCACCACTGATGTATTAGTATCAAATATTTTGGCGACTGGAAATATAAAAATTTCAATTGTCAACCAAGCAGCACCTCAAAACGCTCACCAGATGATGAACATCCTCACTAAACTGCAGCAATGTGCACGACAGATGTCTGTCTGTGGCACAGGAGGTACTATTACAGCACTGAAATCATCTCTTAAAACACTCCCATCCTCTCCCAGAAGAAAAAATAGCAACAAGTCTTTAAAGGCAAAGAAGCAGCGCTGTAGGTCTCAGGCGTATACTTAAAGAGGAATAATCACAGGTTGTAGAGTTGGCATGAAGAGGGAAGAGGTTGGCTGTAAACCGTGACCTGATCTCACACTAATGAGTTCTCGTATAAACACGCTGAGCACCCGTCGTTTGTTCTCTACAGACTTTATTTGTTTTAAGTCGTAAACTGTGTAGTCCAAGGTTTGCTAGATCTGTCCAAGATTCTGTCTTCAACTGGCTGCTCCTCTCTACTCACTGCCATAACAGTAGCCAAGCACTACCTCTGTGCAAGGCACTGGCATTGACACACACACACACACACACACACACACACACTCGGAGAAGATAAGATCAAACATGAAGTTGTTTCTTGTCTTATTTGACTTTCATCACACAGACATAGAAATATTTAACTCTGGAACTATCAGTGCTGTAACATACGGGACTTGAAGATGGAAAATCCAAAATGAAGTAAAGTTATAGTATTTTTTGATTTGCAGTTCATGTTATTTCAAATCAGACTTGGCTCATAAACTTTAGCAATTTGAAACTGTTCTTCCCTCTTAAATCCCGTTCAGCCCATGTCTTAGTCACAAAAACTGAATATTCAACTTCAAAAGTGTCTATTACCCAACTCATTTTCTACTTCACACAAAATACCACAGGAAGTTCTTCAACTTTAAGCACTTGTTTCTTCTAATTGATGGCCTGTGAGGGGGAAATCTACAGCTGTAAATCTTTCATACGTTGCACCTCCTTCAGTCCTGTGAGCTCCAAGCACATGACGTATTCATTAGCAAACAATGCCCTCTTTCTCAGAGAGACAGAGACAAGAGAGAGGAAGAGGGAGGAACAGGGGGGAAGACACGGGGGTGGAATAATAAAGCTCATCCATGCACCATATTCTAATACATTTAACCTGATTTTTCATGGGAAAAAGTGAAACACTTTGCCTGAATGTGATACAATGACACTATAAGGCATATGACAATCAACCAATCAAGAGCACACAGTTTGACCAATCAACTGTCTGAAGACTGAGATCAGTTGAGTAAAGTCTGGTGTGCTGCTGCTTGGTTGGAACAAGAACCTGCAGCCCTTTGTGGAACAGTTTGGACACCTCTGCTATAAGGAGTAATAAATGGAGATGAGAGTGAAAATGACATGAACCAAATGCTATGGCCTCCACAGTCACCATTTCTTAACCAAACTGAACATCTATGGGAGATTTTGGATTGTTGTTACAGACAGTGCTCACCTCCACCACCACCAAAACACAAACTGAGGCAATATCTTTTGAAAGAATGGTGTTCATGCCTCTGATAGACTTTCTGAGAACTGGGGAATCTATAAGGAGGCCTGAGGCTGTTCTTGTGACTCATGGTAACACAAAACCTTGTTATGTTGTTTTTCCTTTTACGCTGATTTATGTTGGTTTTTCCTTTAATTCATCACCAGTCTGTATTTCAAAGAGGGATCTTCTGGATTTTCTGTCTTTGATGTTTCAGGGGGTCTCTTTAAGATTTATAGAAGTAATTTTAAGACCTGACTCAAAGAGATGTTTGTAATTTATACTACTTGTTTGAATTTGCTTGTGAAACACTGTCAGTTATTGAAAAGTAATAAAAAAATGACTTTAAAATACTTCACATCCCACATTTCCTGTCATTCAGTGTGAGCCTACACATACAGTATTTCCTCACTGTCTACTGAAAACTCTGTATCTTGAACATTTAATATATCAGAATCTCTCCTGTTCCTTTATGGACTGAGAAAATTCTCCAATTTCTTATGTTACATGAACCATTTAAAAACCCAGCGGAGTGTCTGAAAAATGCATTACCACAAAGCTGAAAACACTGTTGTTCTTCCACATTACACTGCTGTTTCCTGCCTTAAAATACCTTCTCTTTTCTCTCCCTTATTTTCATCTTTACATATGGATTTCTATAGTTTTATAATACAATGACATATACCTTTATACACACATACACAGCACCACCATAAAGCTGGCCAGGGTACCATTTGGGTATGAGAATGGATGTTGACACAGAGGCTCTGTAGAATTTCCAGGAAGTTAATTTTGGAAGACTTCCACGAGGCATTCTGGAAAGATCCACTTCAAGCCAGATCAAATTAGTATCTCCAGAGCTGTGAGAGTTTGCAGCTGAATGAGATTCACCCCGTCCAACCTGTCCCTGGGTGTCTATTTTTCGTCTATCATCTGCTCATCCCAGAACACACCGTCACACATCATAAACACCACACTACGAGCCTGTGGCTGCACTTGTGTGTTTCCAACACTAGGGGTCTCTCTAAGGATTTGCTGAATGAGCGCCAAATTGCTCAGCAAACAAACCCACAATTAGAAAAACCCCTGGTTCCAAATGAAGCTCACCTCCTCAAGCAGAGGGGCCGCTCCATTAGCACAGCCTGCAAGTGGGCAGTGAGTTCATTCACTTTTTAAACTTACTAAGGAGAAAACTTTTTTCTAAGATTTCAACTTTTTTCTCTCTGTCAGTTTCAATTTCAGTTTCATTTTCAGTTTGCTTTGCTGGCATGAAATCTGAAAACTGTTGGCAAAGCATAAAGGACAGGGAATATAATGAGCAAAGCAGAAGAACCGGTGATGATTAGAGCACACTTTCACTAACTTTCTCTATGTGTATATTACAATTTTGCACTTAGTTCAGCAAATCTTTTGAGTGATGAGTTCTAAAATGCCAGTTCTTTGTTTTCCACACACACACATTCCCTTGTGGTGGAAAGTGTCCAACTAGATTTCTTCAACTATTGTTTCTAAGTACAATTTCGAGGTACTTTATTCGAGTGTTTCCATTTTCTTCCACTTTATCCTTCTACTCCACAACATTTCAGACTGAAATATTGTACTTTACTGGTCACTTTACAGGTGAACATTATATTTGCGAAATATAAGATTAGGCTTATAAGTATGATGTATGGCTTTACAAAAAACTACTCAACTGCAGGGCCCCAGCCAGGATTTCAATTATCCCCTCAATGCCTCAACCCCAAAGAAACGTTGACCTATCACCAAAAAATTTCATTTTATTCATTCACTTATATTTTCTGTAAATGCCAATTTAAAGCGTGTTTCACATTGCACTGGGGGATACTCAAATCCCTTTGTTGTTGTTTTTTTAAATTATCATTTATTGTCTAAAAACAATCAAATTTAAATCATTAGTCCAAAAAGTATCAGAATCAGTTTTCCAAACTTCCCATGTGTAAATTGTATGTATCATGACCTCTGTTTCCTCAGTGGTAGTCCTGTCCAACTGTATTTAAAGTAGTTAAAATTTGCTCCACCTTGACCAGCTGCTTTCATATTAATGCATCAAGAATAATAGTCAAATGACATAATCTATAAAAACATAACCTAACAGGGGACAGTCTGCCTCTTTCGGTACACACTGCCCTAGAGAATAGTTGATTCTGGCAGTGTTGTAACCTTATCAACACAACAGTGGGTCAAGCCAAAACACAAAAAAAACTTTACTGAAACATTTTTATAAGTCATATAAATGAGGCTGTTTTCAGGGATGTCTTGTACACAACTTCACAGATTTTCTGTCACTAATCAGATTTCAACTTATCATAACTCCTGTGTTGTTCGAGTGCTGAACGGTGCAATAAAAGTGGTCTGTCACTCACTTGTATTTGTTCTTTATTGAGTGTGATTGAGCTTCAGCCAAACGTCTGGAGCCAAACCTAAGTCCGGACCATTATTAAGTGTGTGTGTAGCACATATCTGGAGCTTGTCTGACAAAACCACCCAGTACTGGGAAATGTGGGTAGCAGCGGTTTCTGTAACATAGCTGCAGCTATAAGGCACTGATGTGACATCATGTCTTCAATTACACTGAGATGATCGCTGGCTGACGGGGCCACTTGTCACATTTGTCAAAAGACTTAGAGCTTTCTATGAAAGCCCGGCTTTTTTTTTCTCCATGAAAAACAGAAAATAGTTTCTCCAGGATGAATTATGTCATATATTAAACATAAAAGTTGAAGATTCCTTCAGACATATATCACATCTAACTCTTTTGTTGTGTGTACAAAGAAGACCTTCTTCCTTATTCTTCTCAATCTTTTGGAAAACCTTCAATCTTAAATCTTATTTTAGGCTTCTCTCCTCACTGAACTGTTGCAACTTTTCTTAGAGACTGAACAATGTGCCCACATTTCGCACCCACTTACACCTAAACAGGAACTTTAAAAGTATAGCCTTTAACTTTGTGTGCATGGATGTGTGTTCATTTCCATCCGTAAGTGTAGTTGTGCATGGGTGTGCGTTTGCTTCACAGTTTATGCGTATATGTGATTTTCTATGTTATATTTGCTCCAAGGTATCAATTTGGTGAGAGCAGGGCTTGACTTGGTGGCCAGTAATAAACTTCTATTCCAGTGCTGCCTGTGCAGTGGCCATCACCACATGCAACTATGTGGCTGGCCGCCCGTGCCACCACAAGGGGAGCCATACATTTGACTGGTATGAGTCACAGGGCCTTTACTACAGCTCTCAGACGCATGGCCACCGAGTGATAAATCAAGCTGTCAGGCTTCAAACTGGCTTTAAGGTTGAAGGGAAATTAATGTGGGGTTTTTAAATTAAATGCAGAGAAGCAATTATTATGTTAACATAATGTTGATTGCACATGACAGACCATCATGGGATTTACTGAGAACAAACTAATGTACCCTGTATTGGTGTCCTATAAATAGTCTTAGATAATTATTCAGAAATGTTTAGTTTAACATGTTTTGTTCCAATTAAAACAATAAGTATTAATGCTGTTGAATAATATATTTTCTGGACAGTCTGCTCCTGTGTCAAAAAAGAGACAAAAGGCATGTTTTTCAAAGACACTCATATTACTGCTCTTTGGCTTCTTCTGCAGTTTACTTGAAGATAGATAATGTGATAATGATATGACACTATGCTGTGATCATGATATCAGCGTGTTATAAGTTATTGTAAATGTCAAGCAGAGTGTGTTTAAACTTCTCTGCTTTTAGGTTAAAAATGCACAGTTTTGCATAATGGCTTGTGCTGAAATATTTATGCCTTAAAGTATAAGGCTCACATTATTCTCTGTTTTGTTATTGTGAACAAATCCCATGAAAAAAAAAACAAAGCCAAAAATAAATTGATCTGACTAATAATCACTGTCTGTGTATCCAGAGCCTGTTCATTAGGGACCTGAGGGATTTGGGCTGAGTGTCAGAGACAGGGTGGGGAAGTCAGAGAGAAATAGACTGACACATTTTTTGGTTTTTCTTCTTTTAATAGGATTTGTTGACAATAAAAAAAATCTATGAAATAAAACCATGCTCATTTTCTACATAATTCCAAAATGATCTGCATTTATCCTTGTTGATTAATTACAGTGCTGCTGTTCTGTTTGCTACGTCCCCTGCTCTGAATACTCTTCACAGAAAGTATCAAAATATCTAACCCCAACCTACAAAGCCATAACATTAATGTGATTATCTTCCTTTTCAGATCACAACAGTCATAATTTCCTCCTGGATCTTATCCCGGTATTTTTGTAAAGACCTGTATAGCATAAAGGAAAAATGAAACATATAGGAAAAAATGCTACCTGAATCATGGTGGAAGCAAAGCTGCCTTTGGAAACAATGACATTCCTATTGGGAGGAATGATTCCACATGCGGGAATGTGTTTTCACTCTGTTTAAATGATTCCAGACAAGCTGCTCTCACTATCGGCTTCATGCGGGTGCATGGGCAGCAAGCATGCACGCGCAGGAGAGCATATGCACAAAAATGCACACATGCATCCACACCCCCGCCCTGTCCATTCTACACAAGTTTTGGATACGTGCTTGGGTATTTTAGCAGTAGAGGCTCCACTGATCTGCAGCACCCATGAGGTTTTTGCTGCAGCATCACTTGTCAGTGACTTGTCAGTGGCATTTGGCATCAGAGACCAAGAGACAGTTGTTTCTGCAAATGTAAACCCAGCTGCTCTGCCACCTCTGTGTTTGAGTCTTACTCAAAGAGGTGTTAGTAACACTGCTTGAAAAGGCAATGGATCGACATCACTCAAAAATGTTCATAATGGTCTTATGTTATTGCAGTCCACCCAACAGCTCCCTTTCCTTACAGCCAGGATTTGGCATTCTTTGACAGCCAGATGCTGGATCTAGAAAAAAAACAAACAAACAAAAAAAAACTTCTGAGTAGCGCCAGCCTCTCTTATTAAGAACAGACTTTTGGAGTTACAATAACTCAGATAGTTTGACATTGAAAGTTGACTTTCAATGATATCAGCTATATCATAATTTTATATTAACAATTACATGACTTCGTGAATGTGAAAGGGGTTGCTCATAGTGAACCCCTAGAGAATAATCATGCAACGCCATAGTCCCCCCGAGCTCTAAAGAGTATTTTAGCATCCTTAAGCTTGTTTTGGTTCACTCTTTTCCCCTCTTGATTTCACACCACATTACACACCCAGCATAAAACATCACACACACTGATATCAAGTAGTTGGTGAACATAGAGGAGCGTTTAGCAGCTGTAAGATCCTTACATTTCTTTCACGAGCTGGTGCAGAGCCAAGCTTCCCCAAAGGGGCGCAGTAGAGTTGAAAGGTGGCACGAGGGGAAACATTGTGCAAAGTGAGGTGAAAGGTGAGGTGACAGGTGTACCCAGGTTTTACAAAAACAGTGGGAAATTAGCTTGCAGTGTTGCATTTATGCCATCAGATATGCCCCGTTTATCAACACTATCAGCAGCTGGAGCAGCAGTGGTGGATGTGACATGCAGATCTTGGATTAAGGTATTTTAAACCCTTAGTTTGTGATTGCCGCGATTTGCGTCAAATTTCTTTAGTAACAGGTCGGTCAAATGTAAACACAAAGACAATGACACCCATGTTTTTTTTAGCTACAGTATGACTTACACTTTCCGATGATAGCGTTATTTTTTATTATTATTATTTTTTAAGTTCATATATCCGCTTTGACAACAGAAAAAAAAACGCCAGAACTCGGCTAAGAATCATCCTGTTTTTAAGTTCTCTTCAGTGTCAGAGTAATCCTGTGATATTTGTCTAGAAATCCACTGGTGTATCGTAAAAAGGACCTGCTAATAGTTAATTCGGCATACTTATAATGGTCATTTTGACAAAATGAAAACAAATCTAGGCTTAAAACTTTTTGGCGGAAGTTGTAGCCCACGGCTAACAGCTGAGTCCATCGCTCCCAAATAATAGGAACTGTAGTTCATAAACGTAGAACATGATTATACCCCTGATCCATAAGCAGGGGGATAAAACCAACACTCAAAATAAATGCTAATGTGTGTGGGTGTGTGAATGGGCAACACTCATTTCAAAGGTGATAATGTGTTGCGTTTACTGCTTGATTCAGCTGCCCCCAAGAAGCCGAAATGTCAGTTATTGCAGGTTAAAGTTAAATTGAGAGATTTTTATTACTGTTGAAGTTATTTGGGATACTGTTAATAAGGTGCTATTGCTGTATCAGCAGCAGAAGTGCCCAACGCTCAGATGACACAAAGAAAAAACTAATGTAAAACTCATAAGGTTTTCCACGGCTTTCACCCCAGTTCTGTCTTTAAGACTGATGGCTTTTGATTGGCTTGTTGCAGAAGTTTGTGGAGGGACGCATAGGCACGGCAGCTTACACGCACCGTGGAAACAACGCTCCATCCAGCCAGTGGTTACTGTAACCCAAAACCACCATGTTGGAAATCACCCAATCCATACACTGTGGGAGGTGATGAACATGGAAAATAACGAGCTACTGTACTGCTGCTACAGCTTCTACCTTTTCCACTGTAACTGTCAGTTTAGATAAAACAGTTTGGTGTGAGATATCTTCCAAAATTACTCATCGGCCAAATTTTATGGTTTTTTACTCAAGCAGTGCATTGTTGCAGTGCCATCAGTGGAAGATAAAGTCAGGGCCTCATTGCAAGTGGAACAAAATGGCCTGTTTATATTCTCAGTGTTGTGGGTGATATGAATGCAGTACTCTATAATCTACTTCATCTGTTTTTCCATATCTCCAGTCACAGTTGTCTCTTTGGTCCTCCATGGAAGCACACACAGGCCTAATCAAGGAATTAAGTCAGTGTGGTTTGCATTTTAGCCACATTTTGCTTTGAGGTATGGCGATGTCTGCTTGCCACAAATCTCTTCCGCTGCTAGAAATTAGAATTTTTTTACCCTGATTGTGCCACATTTTATCATTTTTACCAGTATATTTGATAACCTTTATTAGCCATGTCCATGTATGACATACTACATTCAAGAAACGAAGATTAAATGAACACCAGTCAACTGATTACAGCAACAGTAAGATGAGTGGAGCGGCTTTGAGCAATTTGATCCTTGATCTGCAACATTTTCTCTGCACAGTTAGAGCTGGACTGCCCTTCTATGTGTGACTAAGCAGAAGAACATGTGATCCAGGGTATGTCCTTTGGAAGCCAAGTCATGATTTAAATTCTTGATACTTAAAGGAGTTAGTTAGATGCCAGCTCAGAGCCATGGCTTCTGCTGTGCCCCTGCTGTGTTTTCTGTTTTATTTTGTTCCTTTTCAGTTTCTTTTCGACATGTAGCTCCACTGAGAAAAATTCAAGAGTAACCCAGGAAAGATGTCAACACCACTTACAAACATGCCTCAATGTGCAAAGGTAAACGTGTGGTTACAATGGTGATTATACAGCAGTTTAAGTAAATTCAGAAGACTAATAACCTACAGCCTTGCTAGTGGCTGTGTGAGGCTGTGCTTAGGCACACTGCTTCTTTGAAATAAATGCTAATGTCAGTATAGTTATAAGCTCACACAAAGTACAACTGAAGCTGTGAGTATTGGATAAATTAGAAATTTGACTTGATGGTGGTGCTGAATGAAAAGATATGGGAGTGAAGTTGCAATTCATTGTGTGGGCAACTTGAATGTCTGCATCAAATTTCATGACAATCTGTCCTGTAATTATGGAGACATGTCATTCAAAATCACAAACGTCAGCGTCATGGTGACACTTGCTGTTGGCACTAAATGAAAAGTCAGGCAATCACCTCACATTTACAGTCATTACAATTCATCTTCTCTGCATCATCAAGATTGGTGACAGATTTAATGCCAGTCCATCCAACAATTGTAAATAAATTTCACTTAACACCACAATGTCAACCTCAGACCTTGCAGAACTAGAGGGAAGGTCAGTGGATCACCAGAGTCAGTCATGACTATGAATATCTGTATGAACTGTAATGAAAAATGTAATAGTTGGGTTTTCAGTGCTAGCAGGACCTGCAAATACACAACTGAACACAGAGGTTCTTGTTTATCATTTCTTAGTTACTAATCATATAGTGTCAGCCATTGTCTCACTTTTCTCCAATTGTCTTTTCACATTTGGAGTAAAGTAAATCACGTTCATTTTCAGTATGAAATCCTCCAGTTGTGTGATAAATGGTCCACATTGTGCCAATTTAGCTGATGATTCAGATGTTGATTTATTAGTGTTCGTACTCTGGGTTTGATTCATTTGCATCATACTTTCCTTTTATTTATTCACGTAATAAAAAGCATGGCTATCCATTCATGAGAAAAAAAAAAGAACACATAACAAGCCAAGGCAGGTTTTCGGGCTGATTTGAGAAGACACCTGGAACTCAAATTGTTACTGGTTTCATTCCCAGTTCGGAGTCCAGTAATGTTAGAGTCCACTTTAAGAGCTCATAAGAGTTATGTGTCCAAACAGCTTCAAGGGCTAAAAACAAGCTAAAATTAGCCAAATACCAAAATGCAGCTCAGCATACAGCTGGATTCAATAAATATGCCTATATGTATTTGTGTGGAACTGTTATCTTAAAAGGGTGATGGCTGGTTGGAAAAGGAGTCTCCCCAGTGACTGCTTTTATGACTGGAAACCCTTTGCCTACCCACTCATTAAGATGTCAGAAGGAATATACCTGTTGCAATAAAAAGTTAGCCAACAGACATTTGCTTAGTCACTAAACTGTGAGCAATGGCCTTTAACTCCAGCACAAACTCTCACTCCTGCCGGAGTGTCGGGGCAGTCCGCAGCAGATCAGTAGAAAAAAAAAAAAAACCCAGCCTCAGTGTTCAAACTTGAACAACAAATTTATCTTAAAGCCACCATGTGAAGTTTTTGGATATTAGTAGTGCTAAGCAGCAGTCCCTGTTTTGTTTATATCTCTTGCGTGCAGTGAAGAGTACCCACTGTGAAAAACACTTTCCTGCTGCTGTTTTCACTTTACTGCATTGACTGGTTCTAATGCAGCAAAGCAACAGGAAAGGCAGGAAAGAGGAAGACTGTTAGCTACATGGATGTAAACACAGCAGGTGTTGAAATGCATTGAAAACTGGCTTGCAAATGATTTACGAGAAAGGAAATGCGCTAAACTTATTTGTTAGACCTCAAGGGCACATACAGTGTGAATTGTGGTGAGAAGCAGTGAATGCAAGTAAATGCCACTGTTTCTTTAACACAATCACATACTTGTATATACACTGAAGAGTCCAAATTTGGTTCCTGGGACTGCCGAGCAACAGAGGATTCTGTACTAAAAAGTCTGTTACTTGAGGAAATATCCACTTGATCTGGGTAACTGAGACTGCTGAACCCTCATATTAGATTTGGCTGAAGTGCAGATTGGATTTTTGCAGGGAACGTTGTTATAAGCAGCAACAAATCTAAGTCTATTCCTGAGAGACTATATCTGAGTCTTTAAGTTGCTAGGTGTTCGACCAACTTGACCTGATAGTTACTAACTGTCACCAGCTGGTTGGTACTTCTTTACTTTGGGTGATGTTAGTATGCAGTGGGTTTGTCATAGGCTGAAAATGGCAGGCTGCAACTGTACAAAGCTGAGCAGCTAGACTGACAATAGACACCAAAACAATCAGCTATAAGAGATTAAAGAGCTCGGCAAAACCTGTTTTTTTTTATTTATATTATGTGTAGTTAGTCAATTGGATGTAAAGAATATTGATAAATCTGAACTTTATGGAACACTCGGTGTTACTGAGCTACACGTGGGGATTTAACAGATTTTGTGATTTACTGTTCACCTCCTCAGACTTAGCCTACTTCCCAGACCCCATCTGTCTCTAAAGATTGATCTTCCTCTGCACACACAAGAATGTTTGTGAGAATCTTCTCATTCGAGACAACTGCTATTGTGCGAATGTCAGACTGAAACTGAATTCTCTAAAAAGTTTTTATGCAGAGCATCAAAGATGACACTGAGATTTATACTTGACCACAACAAACAAGAGTAATGAGGAACGTTCATGGCTTGTGAAAACTGCAACTCCCAAAGTGCTCTAAATCCAATAAGGTTCACGAGTTCAAGCATCTTTAGGGCACAAGCCATGTGCCTTCATCTGCCAAGTCCTCAGCTTTCTCTTTGTGCTCTTTTTGCCCCCCCCCCCCCTTTTTTTTTTACTGTAATTCCTTCATCTTCCCTCATCTGTTGCAGTCTCTCTTCAGCCGCTTTTTGACTTTATCGTTCTTAATTGTCATTCTGGTTTAAAGCTGAAGACCCACAGTCAGTGGTTCCTAAGTAAACTGCGTTGTTTGACAGTCTTAATTTGTTTCCCCAAGTATGATAACAGGACATGACTTAGTGATAGGTTTTGTCTGTGCCTAGCTGTTTGTCAGCCTCCCCATTCAGTGTCAGCCAGTCCCTCTCTTCTATCAGTTTTTACTGCTGACGGCTGGAAACAGGGCTCAGGGAGACTTTGGCTCATGAAATATGAGATGCTTGGGGCATGTTTAGATTATAACAGACCTCTCTACTTAACTCACCATAACACTCTGTTCACCACTGAGAGGAAAGGCATTCATCACCACAGACTTGACAAGAAACATGAAAATAGGATGGCCTCTCTTCATCTCTGTCACTCCTCTGGTACAGTTGGAGGTTGAGCCCTGTGATATCTGATCTCTACGTTTGTAACCATACAAGACCTTCCTCTGGACTGCTGTCCAGAATTTCCAACTTTTATCGAACAGTTTTGCTCTGGTTATGTAGATTATTCTGTAAATGTGTTTTGATATACTCTCAATGCTCATCTTACCATTTCAGCTCATGTGTACAGTTTTAATTTGGTTATTTTTAGCTGTGCTACCTGTGTGGATATAGGGGTGGCAAGGTCAGTCGAAAACTTTGGTCCTGACTGAAATATGTCTACAACTACAGTTTGGATAGCCATGAAATTTGGCACAGATATCCATGGTTCCTTTGGTGAAGCCCTAGTTTTCCCCTAGTGCCAGAGGTGAAATATCTCAGTTTTTTTCTAAATTTGTTCAGTTTGGTTACCTTTAGAACTAATGTCATTCCCCTCGGCCTTAGCTGTACTTTGTGTTTAGTGTTACACCTGCCAAAAATCAGCATACTTACATTATCAAATTATGTCTCATATAATAGACAAATTGGGCTGATTCTTTTCTTTTATTCTGCACGAGGTTTGATTTACATGGTATGTGCCAATACTGCTGTGTCCTCTGGTGTTGTGTCAGCTGCTTCTTTTCTTCTCTGTGCAGTGTGTCAGTGTGTAGTGCAGTAAGTGATGACTTTGCAATGTAAAACCAGGTGCCCTTACAACATTTGAAAGTGAAAGCACACCTTCCCATGTCCTAACAATCTCCCACTAAGTGAGGCTGTCTGGGTACCACATGCACCTATAATAAGCATGCCCAGACAAACATACATTCCACTCAGTGGTTATGCGGTCTGCAGTGTCTAATATGCATCCCTCTGCACCCCCACCCAGCCACACACTGCCTTCTAGCTGGATACTTCACACTAACGAAGAGCTCTTGAGGTTAGGTTCTACTTGTCATCTAGTAGAGGACGTATGAGTTCATAAGAGCTGGTTGTAACTTTGTTCTTACCGCAGCTTTTTAGGCATATTGATGAAGGGAACCATCATTCAACCAGAGCGACCTGGGTTCAAGGGATCCCTCTCACCCAGGTGAATTAACTTTGAGCACCCACTGAAGTTTAACCTGCCCAGGGTTGCTGACTGCTATGTTGAGGAACAAAGTGAAAAAAAGATCCAGAGCACACAGAGCGTCATGGAAACGGAGCTGAACATTTAGCTAAATGAAGTTTCCTGGACACTGTAGTATTTCATATGCATCACAAATCACAACAGATTTGCAGACATACAGAAAAATGGTCCGTCAGCGCTTCTAATGAAGCACTGGAACAGCAGTTGCAGTGTAACACTGCCTGAATGTCTGTAAAAGTAAAACTGCAGAGAAGTGTTCTAGTCTGTTTCAGGAAAGCAGCAAGAAGAATTTTATTCTGAAACTTGAAAGCACTCAGATTAAAAGCTGCCTCCAATAGAAAAACAAAGCCGCAGGGCAACATTTTCAAGACATTTTTGTTTTTATAGCTGCTTTGGGCAGAACCGTGCATAGAGTAGAGACTTATTATAGAATAATTATACAATGTCATCTTGGTACACATTGGCAGTAAATGCATCAGTTGTAATCATATGCTTCCAACTACAAAGAGGGCAGCTCTTAAGTCAAACCCTCCTGAAAATTGTAGACTGTCCCAGAAACAAGAATCTATAAGGAGCTGTTGGACGTCTGTTAGTACATTTTGTCGGCTGTCTGAGTCTTGTTTGAAAGAAAAACTTCAAGACTTTAGTTTTGGTTCTTCAGATTTCCTCTCTGCCAGCACAGGAGGGCTCGTCAAATGAAACCAAACATTTTGGGCCACAGTCCCAGGAAGCAACATGAACAAGAGACTCTGACATTTTCTGCCAAACAACTGACAAAAAAAAAAGCCAACCAACTACCAGAGAGCCAATATGCACAGAGAAGCTGCTTTCAAGAAAGTTTTTCTACTGCTGAGCAAGCATGCGGCCATCTCATCGTGTGAATACAGACAGTCCTGTATCAGTCACAGAGCTCATTCAATTGGACTTAACATTTTAAAGAGTGACCGTTCCTGCTTATGTTTAGTTTTTGACTATGATTGAAGGTTAAAATCAATTTTCATCCCATTGAAGCTGAATATTTGTCTTGATCACAGAGTTAATAGCCACGCCCTCGTATGGCAGCGTCACTCGGTCAGTTGTTTCTCCACTTTGATCCACAGTGAAATATCTCAAAAAATATTCAAAAGATTGCCATTAAATTTTTTGCTGATAATTATGTTCCCCAGAGGACGAAGCCTAATGACTTGGTGAATCCCTGACTTTCCTTTTAGTGACATCATCTGGTTAGTTTTTCAGTTTATCCACTTTTTTAATTTATGACCACATGCCTGCAAAACCTGGCATTCCCATCTGCCTTAGCTGCATTTTAGTCAATGTCACTGTGAACTTAGCAAGCTGACATGAGCAGTTAGCTCAAAGCGCGGTTGTGCTTTAGAACAGCCTCACAGAGACACTAGCATAGCTGTAGACTCTGATCTTGATCGACACTCAGGTTCAGAGAGACCCACCAGCAACTAAATTGAAAGTTATTGCCTTTTCACAACTGGCGCCAAAGTGCTCTTGAGCAAGAGCAGCACAGTGGCCAACAGAAAACTCTGGTTTTTAAAGCCACAACCAGTAGTGAATGTATTTAAATATATAATTCCTCAGTAAATGTCACTAAATAAATGTTTAAAAATTGTGTTGCCCTGATAAATCAGACCACTAGTCTTGTACCCCGTGGAGTCCACTTACAGGCACAAACAGCATTTGGTCTTATTTTGAAAGGAAGTCCAGGCTTGTAGCCGCTGATCTGCAGTTTTTATACTTAATCCCTATTACAGTATACATGATCCATATTATTATTATTTAATCAGCCACAACTGTACAGTGCTGTGCTAAATCTTTACAACACACTGAATATCATCTAAGCCTGTGGTTCTAATTTTTGCCTTGTGATAAGACACTGTAAACACTGACAAGTTTTCCAAAATGTTTTGGTTTGTGCGACAGTGGCTGCCATTGCACTGTTAAATCCTTCTTTCATCAGTACACATGGAAACCCAAATCAAGGGGAGGACTCTATAGCTACCACCTGTGCTTCCATTCTTTGTTCCAGTCATCTTTAACCATTAATTATTTTCAGGCCTCAGGAGCCCTGCTGTCCAAAAGAAAAAAAAACACTCTTAAGGGCTCCTTGAGGAAACTCCTGGAGTCTGGAAAACATTTCCTTTTGGCCACTGAAGCTTTTATATTAACCATCAGCCCATGTACGGGCAATTGAGGCTTTCTTTTCACATTCTTAGGCTTTCAGGAAAGTTCTAAAATAACAGCTCCACCCCACCACTTAATCTGCATTTAGTGCATTGCATTTATATCAGTGCCTCTCCTCCTGTGTCTCCTGCTCCATGCCTGTTCTTAAGCTTATTTCATTTTGGGAAAGTTGAGGAAAAAAGTGGTTTCCTTTATGTACTTTGTTATTTTCCTCCAAATCTTTTTTTCCCCCTAAACTTTATTAAGAGGAGTGTTTAGGAGTGCTTCTAGGATTGTAGGTTTCTAGTATCTGTCTGGGATACTGCACTGTGTCCTGTAATTAGGTTGCCCTGGGATGTAGTGATGCTACTCCGCTTGATGCTGTTCCAAAGCACAGGGGGCGGGTCCCGAGACAACTTTCCCGACTGGTGATTTGATGAACGGAGGATTTTCCAGTGTCAGTATCTTACTGTCGGTTCAGGTTCAGTATTGCGGCGTTTGTCCAGCCTCCTGACTGTGCGCAACTCTCAGGGAACGGAGTGGTTTGCGCTTTTTTTTCATGAAAGCCCTTCACCATCAGTCTGAGAGCTGGGCTTAAGGGGGAGCGGATCTGAAGGGCCCAGTCTGGCTGTGAGAGGCATCTTTATACTTTCACACATGGCGCTGTAGTATAAGTACATTTTTGTGGACTGTGGAAGGGACCGAATTTTATTAAAAGTCGCCCGTTTTCTGTACAGCTGCGGGCGCTCACCATGGAGATGCAAAGGTGGACCACCAGGTGGAAAACGAAAAGGTGGCTATGGGATTCAACGCTAACCGCATTGGTCACATTAATTTTAATTCTACAAGCTGCCAGTGTCAAAGCAGGTAAGAGGCTGCGTACTGCTGCACACCTCAGTCACCGTGCCAACTCCAGAGCATCCCGGACAGCTTGAGAGCCTCCAGTTGGCTGGCAAATAGCCCATAGGTGGCAATAAGCGTAGGTGGTAGCCAGCAACTGGCTGTCAACTTTTAGTCCAGTGAATGCCAATCGTTGCCAATTAAACTCACCTTAACTCAGCCTGAGCACCTTTTCTGGTGCTATTTAGTCATAATCCGTCCTATCCAACATCCTTTTTCCTTTTGCTAATAACTTTTAAGGGAATCTTCTGTCCCCACAGTTGTGATTCTATGCTGTGTTGACTTTGAAGTTGTTAATTTAAAACTGGCCTTAAATTGTAACTATATATTTTTAGCTGTAATGTATCCAAATTCATGATGTATTGATTGTGATATAGGATTTATTTTTGGCCAAACCGAGGGAGATGCGACTGTCTCTTAGATTCCTGTGAGTAGGTAAAGTCTGCCTTCCAGGTGTGGTCAGCAAGGAGACCACAGTGTTGATTTCTGCTTTACACTCCGGTGGTCCGCGTAAGAAGTGTGCGTAAATATGATCAGTGACTAATAATGGCACTCATTGGTGGTCAAAATGCTTGTGTTATTTACACTTTGAAGCATAATTCCAGAGGCTAAGATTATCACAGTAAAACCTCCTTTGTGTATTTGCATTCCACTTCATCACTTGGCAGCACTGATGGAAATCGTTAAGGTTTTACGCACGACGACTGGTGATCAAACTAGAAACTCAAATATATTAAAATAAGTTTTTCCAAAACAACAGTGGAGTAAGAGCTTAGTGATGCAATCAAATTTACAAATAGCATAAAACTGCCACAACATTTGATTTCTTATTTTGTATGGAAAGCTGTGGGTTGTCATACTGACACAATCTGACACTTGTTTACATTAGTGACTAAATGTATATAACACTGTGGAATTCTGGGAGTGAAATTCATATTTTGGCCTGAAGGATCACCATCTTTCCACATTATCTGGGCTCTCTCTAAGTCCAAGAAGGGGCGTTGATGGAAAAAAAGAAAAAAAAAACTGGAGTATTTTCACTGCTTTAAAACACATATGTGGGTCACATTAACTACTTCTTTTATATTTCCTTTGTCTGTGAAGTCATAGAGACACCCATACTGTGCTCTGGCTTTACCCAGGATAAATCTATGTGTCTTTATATTGTGTCTCTATTGTGATGCATGCTACTTTTTAATATTTGTTGTTTTGACATCAGATCCATTATTATGCAACCTTTTGAACACTTGCCTTCTTGTATCACAGCCATAATAGTGACAGAACTCAAGTTATTCAAAAAGTTTGTTTTTTATGGCTTAATGAAAATTTGAATCAAAGGCTGATATATAATAGTTGGTCATCAGACTAATGTATTGCATCCTGTCTAGACATTTCCTATCTTACGTCCCACCCCATCTTGAACCATCTGCATTGTTTTTAAGTCCTATGATGCATAAAGGAATCATTCAGCAGAGGTTAAATTGCACACAGCTCCCCAAAAATGAAAAGATCATTAAAGCAAATACCACAGTGGCATAACTTGCCCATTGCCCATCTTTCTTCACTCTGACTGATATTTAAACTAACCATAATTGCATGATGTGCTAGCAAACATTTACAGGCTTTCCAATGTACTTTAATTGCTGCCTATGCTGCCAGCTCTCAGTAGATGGCAGTGACACGAAAAAGACCGACAAGACATCCCAAGATGCTGCTGCACAACCACAGAGCCACAGAGAAATTAAGTCAGAATGTCACAGATTTAAAAGTTCATCACAAGTCTAAACTTAAACATCAAACTGTATGGCTCTGATGAGTTATGAGATGGGGATTGCTGAAACTTAAGCCTATATGGCTGAAAATGGTATTTTAATGTGCAAGGGTCTACTGGTGAAATTGCTTTAATGATTTTAACAGAGGTTTCTCGTGTCCCTACATGCTTCACTGCCTCAGGGGAAATCACTCTCCTTTGTCATGTTCGTAGCTTGTTAACATGGTAGATAGTATATCACAATTCCCCGACAGCAGTCAGGCAGATGTGTCATTAAAAATCAGAGAGACTGAAAAATTACCCCCCAGACAAGACTGTGGAGAGTCTGAAACAGTCTTGGTACCTTTCGCACGGAAGAACTGTCTTCTCTCTCTTGTGGTTTTCTTCCTTATCATTAGAATATGGTTTATTTCTTTTTAAGGTTGGGAGTCTTTTTCAGGATGTGTTGAGGGTACAGTATACTCGCTCAAACTCCTGTGAGACTGAAAAGCTTTTAAAAGCTCTGCCTACTCATTTGGGGTCTTTAATGGTTTTGGGATATTGCCTGTTTTTCAGGGCTTCTGTAAAGCTATGGTTGTGGAGGGAGAGAGGCTGAAGAGTCGGGGGTGCGGGTGGGCGGGTGTGTGTTGGGGGTGGGGGGTGGGGGTCGGTCCAGGCCAATTCAGCACATCTGGAATATATGAGGCCTTGAGGTATGCAGTAATGCAGAAAGGCATTCTGAAACTCACAAAGAGACCTTTAGTCCAAGCTTTCTGTTTTTTTTTTCAAGAACCAGTAGCTCTGTACTTGGGACAATATTCAGAAGAGCCACAGACTATTTTCCTTTTTATGAGGCATTTGGTGCGAGGTTTAAAACTTAGGGTTTGGTACCTCACATTTGTATTTTTTACTGTCTGTGTTTGAGTCAGTAGTCAGTAGTGTAGTACTGTTAAATTGCTCTTTTTTACTTCATCTCTCCTTCAGTTGATAGAAGTTACTGTGGGACTGAATTTAAGAGAAATCAAAAGAAAAGACATTCTGCTTTGCTTGATCTCCCAGTCTTATAGCTTGATACTTACACTCTCCACAATTTAAATTCATGATCTGTGGCATCAGATGATTTGGACCCATATCAGCATAAATGACTCCTTTCCATCACTTAAAGAGCAGAACACACACAGCACAACTTTGAAAACTCGAGACAAAACCTTTGAGTTTGATTCACCACTCAAGCTGTTATTTCTCTGGTCACAGGAGAGGTAGCTACAGGGATGGGGCCTTCTGAGTTTAGTCTAATGTATGTTTTAGTTAGGGGTGTATGGGGAGTGGTGCCAGTGCCATAATGGGTTCAGCATGTGGACTGGTAGCTCCACCCACCAGACCCCCTCCTGGTCACTAAAAGCGAACAGGAACCGCACAATCAGCACTTCATGGCTTCAGGTGCCACATGACTTACAAAAATGGAAAATGCAGTTGTATCATTTTATGATAGATTTAGCCTTTACTTCAGATTTATGTTGAACAGTTTAGGGTCTAAACTTTGCATGAGGAGAAAGAACATATGGTTCTTCCATCGATGGGGGAAAAGCTTTATAATACTCTATTTCTTAACATTATATTTATTGAAATACTATTCTCACCACTCTATGCTATTTCATCTGTGTCTCTTGACCAAAGGTTCTTTCTGGTTCATGAAGTTTTAATGGAGTATTACAAGGCTGATTGGGAGATTTCCTGCAATCTGGACTTCAAGAAAAGCTTCTGTCTGATCCCTTTGAATAATTTTCCCATAATGTTTTCTTGCTGGTATCAAACACATGAATCCAGATTTTTTTTCTTTAGGGGAGATTTCACATTAAGCCTGATCTCTGCCATTCCTTAAAGGCCTTATCATCCCAGTGGGATTTTAAGATGACCATTGAGACATTGTTTATCATTGCCGTGCCTTTGAAGAGGACACATCTTGCCTGAAAAGTCAAATGAGTAATGTGATGTCTGGAAACGGCTGTGCTGGTTGCTGTGGTTTTTGTAACCGTTAAACAAGTAGATTTTACTACTTTGGGTTGCACTGAGTTTGGTTTGGAGTGGAAATTTAACTGTTAGTCATTTCATTTTCTGCATTGGACCTTTGTTCCTCTGTTGGTTCTTAACATTCTCTCTTTAGTTGGGCAGAATACTTTCTGGCCAGTTTGTAGATCAAATTTTTCATCGGGCCAATACATACTGTTGTATTAACGTGCGGTCTTTGTTCTTACTTCAGCAGGACAGAGATGCTATTAGATGTGGTGAATATCATTAAATTACAAAGCTGTATATGTTACAACAATAATGGTGAGAATGTGTTTTTGAGTAAATGCCATTAAATTATTAGTAATTAAAACACCATATTTAATTTAGAGACCCCCAGCCAACATGGCCATGAAGTGATTAATCATAGTTTTATTCATGATCACTTATATAAAGTGAGACTGTGTAACTTTTAAAAGAGGACATAGCACATTCTTCCTCTCACAAATGAATTCCTCAGCAATAATAAGAACTCTTGCAAAAGTCACATACTTGCTTTAAAGATATGGGTTTGAAATACTAAAAGCTGCCTGTAAATGTTATAGCCAGGCTGACAGATATCAACTGATAGTAGCTTATTGCAGATATATTGGAATTTGTGCACGTTGGCCGATAAGTAACAAGAAACTAGGTTTGAGGTATTATAGAAAGAGTTGACACTGCTAAGTATGGAGCCACGCTGTTGCAGTCACAGAGCAAAAGCCAGAATTAAATTATTTGTTCAAACCTACACTTTTCTCAAGAGCAATTCTGTATGTACATTTGCTATTCAACCCACCACAGCATCCATAGTGACCTTGAATTAATGGCCCACTCCTAAGTGGAGCCTCAGGCAGACATGCATTAAATCTTAAATGACGTTGTGCTGTACGTCAACGCCCCTGTTTATGTACTAGCCTTAAAACATACCCTATTAGGCTTTTTAAACTCCCTATAATCATACTGTAATTGATGATGTGCCTTGGGGAATGGGAGAGATAGAGGTTTAGAGCCAAAACGGGTCCAGAAAAGGGTGAAAGTCTTAGGAACGAAGGCAGATTTATACAATTGCAGAATAGAAACAAAATGAGAAACACTGTTTATTACTGCAGTAGTTTCACCCCTGAGTTCCAGGTCCATTGATAAAAAAGAGTCTAGTAGTTTTAAGAAGCTTGTAAAACTGCCCCCCTCTGCGTTCTCCTTATTCCAAAGACCCAGTGATCAGCAGCAATGAGTTTTATCATCCCATAGATGCTGTGGCTTTTGGCTATGGGGGTAACAGTGGAGTTGAGGAGGGGGCCAATTATGTCTGCTGAATGGTTCCTAACATTTTTATTGCTCCTCTGCCAAGGTAGCTCATAAATGAACAACTGGTTGAACTGACAGATTTGGCCAACAGTCCCTGAACAGGCAAGGGGAGTGGGTGTAAATGTTGACTTATCATCAAAATGCCAGGTCCTATTAGATTTTCTGCTAACTGCTGAAATATGTTTGCAGTGTATTGTAAAATTACAATCAGCGTTTATAACATGTATATTCATAATACACAGTTTCTTCTATAGTCTCATCGATCATCCTAATTTTGTTGCATTTATTTAAATGTGAATGTTGCAAGTTTCTATTAAATTAGTTTGATTTTATGTTGTAGCAACATGTGCAGAGTATGCGTTTAGAAGTCAGTTTAATGTTCATTTTCTCTGTACATGATGCACTCATCCTGAGCTTCCAGCAGAGTGAGAATTTACTTCTACATTTAAGAGTTGCCTGTAGACTTTAAACAGCTGATTTCTGCTTAGAGAAGTCATTTTTCCAGATTATGCTACTGCACTTGAATGCAGCATCATAGAAGGAATTTCAAACAATGTACTCTTACAAAAATATGGAAAAACAAAACCAAAAAAAAACTCTCTTCAGGTGGGAGCAAAGCTCTTTGAGTGCACCACCCAAGTAGAGTCTGTGTATGGGAAACACTTGACTCAGCACTTGGACAAATGCAATCCCCAAATAGCTTATGGTTGTGCAAATGTAATGTAATTTTGCTGCCCAAGTATGATTGGGTAATTTAATCAATTCTTTGTTTTGCCCCCTCAGCTGAACCAGTGGATGTACTGAAGGTGCTAGACTTCCAGAGCTCTCCTGAAGGAGTACGGAAAACAACAGGCTTCTGCACAGTCCGGAGAGGATCCAAACCCGACATAGCTTACAGAGTGGGAAAACAGGCTCAGATCAGCGCTCCAACTAAACAGCTCTTCCCAGGTAACTCCTCACTTTCCACAGATTACCAGCATTTACACTGAAGCTGAACCAGGGTGCTCCTGGCAGTAAAGAGTGGATCTCACAAGTTCAGTTATTAGTTTAGGTGTGGGTAAACTACATACAGTTTATGTTTATCAGCTCATCTGGGTTTGTTATGCTTTATTCCAAAAAACACCAAAGACATGAAAAGAGGCTGAAATTGTAAGGTTGGTTAGTGTAGCATTTCCTTAAGGTCACTTACCTACTGCTGTTCAGGAGATTTTATTGCCTCTGACATTTCCTGGAAGGGGAGAACTTCAAATAAACACTTTTATCAGACATCTGAATTCTATTTTAGCAAATTTTATGAAGTTAAAGGATCTCAGAGATGGGGATTTCGATATGTTTTGTGGGGCACTGGGTATGTTTTGCATAAACCTTGCCCAAGCAGCCAGTCTACAGCCGTGCTTGCAGCTCTGTCAGACTGTACTGAGGCATAGTGGTACCATAAGGTATATGCTAATGTTGGCATGCTAACATGCTCACAGTGACAGGTATATTGTTTACTTTTGTTTTACTGCCTTGTACCACTTAATGACAAACTGAAAACACTGTAAAAATTCATCTATTTCACAATGAAATAGCAAAAAAAGATGTAATGAATAACTTAAATGAAACCCTTCACTACAAGCACCTGTCTTCTAAAATGCAGTGCAGACGTTCAGAAGACACCCATGTCTGCAGTGGTTTTTCAGTAGGCTCCAAGAGCCCATAGGGGATGAAAGTCACTCAGCACATGGTGTATGAAATGTCACATAAACATATGACTCAAATAAAAAGAGCAACACCAGATTTTTGTTACTTGATATTTTGGGGAAACCCACAATTTATTAGAGCAAATCAGTAAGAGGAATATTTCTTTTGATGTTTTGCGGAGTGATATTGTCAATAAAATGTCTTTCCTCAAGTTTGATTGCTGGCAGCCTCAAATATGGTGTACTTGGCTAAGGTAGTGAAATCTAATAGGCTTTTCATATTGAATGCGCATTGCCTGACTCAAAGTCTGAAGCCTGGCTGTTGTGAGAAATAAAGCTATATTTCTTTTATTAGGAAGGAGTCCAGTCAGAGAAACAAAAAAGCTGTTTAACTATGTAACCAGTTGGTTTGCTACTTTCTTACACTCTTTCCTATGCTCATTGCTACTCATCAGCTAATCCAATATTATATAGTGAACCTCTGTCATTGCCAATGAAGCACTGACAGATGTAAATTTTCAGTTTGTCGATTTGCATTCTTACAAGTTGCTTTTTCCAGCTTAATTATGAAACATGCTGTATTTAAGCATGAATATAACGCGTAATAAACATAAAACCGTTCACATCGATTGGAGACCTGTCAGTTCCTTGTTAGTGGGGCAAAGTGTATAAAGAGCCCCTAATTGCTTGCTTACTCAATCCTGACTTGGCAAGAAAGTGTATAGAAATTTATTAGGAACTAACTAACTTTAAGTGCTGTTAAATGAATTGTCCCAGTCTGTGCAGAATGTGTTAGTCTTTTTGAATCTGGCTAGATGTCAAATAACAAAAAGAAAGTGCAAAGTAGTTTAAGGAATTAGAAAGTAGGTCTCTGTGATTTTTGGCCCAAACTCCAGCACACCTTACACTTTTAGTAACGGAAATTTGAAGAATATAATTAAGCTTGAGAGGTGAGGCGTTGGAAGTGCCAGGGAAGCAAAGTGTCAGAATGTCCTCTGAATAATTGGACTTTTATTTGATCAGGTTTACTTATTTTTTCACTGAACCAAGCTATTATGGTTTTTAAAATATGACATTTGTTTGAGTTGTTGTATTTACAGCCCTTGTAAAAGTAATATGGCTACATCAGCACTGTTCAGTCCTTTCAGGGCATGCCAAGGTCTCTCTCCGCTTCCTTAATAAACACTGCTCCAGGTCTTGTTGTCTAGACGTTTGGGTTTAATGTGAGGAGAGAAAGTTAGTGAGCTAATAAACTTGCCATTATTCAATTCAGTCATTACAATACAATTGCCCCTGTAATGACATCAGTAGAAGATTGATGTGTTAAAGACAGGGCATAAGGTGAAATGGAGTCATTCATGCATGAATATACAGTCCCTTACATTAGAAATGGCTACCAAACATCAAATCCAACTTCAAGATTTCTGTAAGTCAGGGGAAGAAAGAAGTAGAAATATACTTTAATATACTTTGTCAGTTTGGGAGATTTACTTATTCATTTTCTTGCTGAGAGTTAGATGAAAAGACTAATGCCATGCGTGTGTGTGTGCTAAATATGAAGCTACCACCAGTAGCCAATTAGCCTTAGCGCAAAGACTGGAAACAATGGAAAATTGCTAGCGTGGCTATGTCCAAAGGTAAAAAAATGTGTCTACCAGCGTGCCTAAAGCTCACTGATTAACACATTATATCTGACTTCTTGAACCTATACAAAACCTGACGTGTAAAAATAACACATTATAGTTTAATGGTGGGTTATATGCCAGACTAAGCTAACTAGCTGCTGGCAGTAGTTTCATATTTACCAAGTGGTATTGGTCTTCTCATCAAAGTCTCAGAGAGAATGTGCATTTTCCCCAAAAAGCCAAATTCTGCCTTTAACTTAAAGAAGGAGAATGGGTAATAAACTTTCTCAGCAATGTCCTTAGAACTGAAGTAAATGCTCCTGACCAAAAATCCCCACAAGAGTTATTTAATAGAATTTAATTAGAAATACTGTGGTTATACTGGGACGTTCCCATGAGTGTAATTGTATAAATCTAATGCAGAGCAATGCTGTAAAGCCCCTGACAAAAATGTGCACTTACCCAAACCTAGATGTCTGTTGCTTGCTCCACCTTCAGGGGGAGTTTTCCCAGAAGATTTCTCCATCCTGTTTACCATCAAGCCCAAGGCAGGCCTCCAGTCCTTCCTGTTGTCCGTGTACAACAAGCAAGGCATCCAGCAGCTCGGCGTGGAGGTGGGCCGTGCCCCCGTCTTCCTGTATGAGGACCAGCATGGCAAGCCTGCCCCAGAGGAGTACCCCTTGTTCCGCTCCATCAACCTTGCTGACGGCAAGTAAGTGACTGGCTGGTTCTCAAGAGGGCTTGAAGACGTTGGAGGTCAGATGTGGGTGGTAGATTTTTTGTGTGGATCTCTGCTTTCCTGTGTCCCATTGTGTAACCAGACAAACTCAAGGATTTTCAGTGACAAATTTAAAATCTCAAGTTTGTTGTGAAGCTTGTGTAATTGACTCAAAAACAAAGCAACATATTTTCAGGCTCATCTTGAACATTTTATCAAGATTTATAGGCTATATTTTATGCTCCAAAAAAAGAAAAAAGCAAGCTTAACTTATTTTCTCAAGCACTTAGAACATACTTAACTCTTCATGTCTGGTAAACTGACACACAGTCCTCAGGATTTATTATCATCATATGTTTGTTCAGTCATTAGTGCCATATGGAACAAGTCAAACAATAATGGCAAATAAATTGCTGTCAGCAATTTGATGACAGTCTTTTCTTTTCCAGATTATTTACAGCAGTGGTATACTGATTCACAGTAAAGGGCAGGGTCTTAATAAATCGCTGTCCGATGATGCTGATACAAATAATTGTTAAAAGTTGCCATCAATGACTTGCACAAATCCTAACAGAAATGCCTAGAAATGACTTCATATGTGGTTGTTCGTCTGTAAAGAATTATATCAGGGGGAAAAAACTGTGTAAATATACAGTACAATCATTACATTCAATTACGGTTTTGCAAAACATGTAGCTTGCAGTAGTGTGTGGCTCAAACATTTGCAGTGTACTTCAGATTTTCCGTCCACTAACAGCTCTGTACCAACAGATTTTCTACACCAAGAAACGAACCCAACCCAAAGGCTTTCTTTGTTGTATTAGTGTATTAAAAAGTGTAAGAGTATTCTGATTACGTATCTGACCTCTTGCTGTATGTCTCTCTCGTGCCGCTCAGATGGCATCGCGTAGCTATCAGCGTGGAGAAGAAGAGCGTCACCGTCATTGTGGACTGTAAGAAGAAGGTGACCAGGCCGCTCGGCAGAAGCGACCAGGCTGTCATCAACACAGAGGGCATTACGGTCTTTGGCACCAGAATCCTGGATGAGGAGGTCTTTGAGGTAAGTTAGCCACATTGAATTCCTGCTCACTGTAATTAAGCTAGCTGCATTGTGATGGTTACAGTGTGACTGTGTTTAAAGGAATGATTTGACATTGACGAGTATGCCTATTTGCTATTTTGTTGATATTTAGATGAGAAGATGGATACCGCTCTCATGTTTATCCATTAAGTACTGACCTGGAGAAAGGAGGCTTTTAGCTAAGGCTAACATAAAGACAGCTATCATTGGATTGGATTAAATAGATGAGATTTTGAAAGGTGTGTTTTTGAACTTTAGCGAGAGCCAAGCTAGCAGTCTCCTCTTGCCAGTCTTAGGCAAGGCTAATCTAAGCTAAGCTAACAGCCCCTTGGCTTTAGCTCCTTAGTTAACGCGCAGGCATGAAAGAGGAATCAACCTTCTCATCTAACTCTCGGCAAGACAGCAAATAAGCATATTTCCCAAAATGTTGCACTATTTCTGCAGTGCTTTCCAAGACTGGATCAGTGCAGACGGCTTCGATACAGTTAATGGATACAGTAGCTAGATTATCATTGTTATTACCTTCAGCAGTTTTTACATATGAAATTCTTGGAAAGATACAGTACAATTCACCTCTGACACTGAAATCTGTGGTAAAGCACTGCTTCAAGATGTCTCCATCATTTACACAGGAGTGTCGTTCATAAATATAATGCAGACATTCACCACTAGATTGAAGTGATTATGTTTTGATGGAGTTTGGAAAGCTTACCCAGATGCAGGCGATTTCTCCATTCTATGAATGTAATTGAAAGCATATTGCGAATCTAACGTTAAATGAATCTGTTTACCATTGTAAGAAAGGATAATTTTAGTGTCTAATACTTTAAGGCCATACGCTTCAAGGCCAACATTTTATTTGTCTTTCATTAATTTGTGCATACAGTGAATAGTGAATTTTATTGGCCAGAACAACAATATTGGCTTTGTATACTTGGCAAGAGTCATGGGCAATGTCTGTGGAAAGGCTTCTTGCACAGTGTGTTGTTCAAAGCATTTTTTTCCTCTAAACTCTGGTTGGATTTGTTTGAATAGCTGACTTATTAAAAGAAAGACTGATTGCTAATAGGCTTCAGTTGCTCATTTTGAACAGTGTGCTGTTCAAGATGCATTAATTTTTCTACTATAAGTGAGATGATTTTTTTCCCCCTATAATTCCTTTAATAACTGTGATGAACAGAACTGAGAATAAGAATTCACAGCTCAGTGTATAACTACTGAGGTGGCAATTATGAAATGGAGGTTCAAGTTACCAGTCTTAGCACAGGTAGCTTTGAGCTGAGTGGAAAATGTGAGCTGAATGCTAGCTCCGAAGACAATAGCCTCTCTTTGATGTCTGCATGTGGAATGCTTGCTAAGTAGAGCAGCCTGCAAAATGTTTGCCTCCAGGTCAGAGATGACTTTCCGCAGAGGAGACACTTGAAAACAGGGTGCCGCTCTTCTTCATTCATAGGTTTTTGGTAAGCAGATCACATTGCTTAAAATAGAGGTTAAACATATAGACAAGTACATGTCATAATTTGAGGAATCTGTATGATTTTTATATTTTTGTTAATTTTACATTTATTATAGCTAAAGCACAATGAGCATAACCACAGTAAATTAGTTTTATAACACTGACAACAATGAAGAATGTAAGAGTCTAACCACAGTGATTAGAGTTGGGATTGTAATTAATGTAATTAAGTTGAGTGGGGAGGATAAAAGTAGCCTAAAACATTCAACAAACCTTTTCTATTTTTAATGCTGATTCTAGACCAGCCATTTGGCTTTTGCAAGTGCTCTTTGTTTGAACATATATTACACTAAATGGTGTTGAATTACAGAGTAATTTGTTTTGTTCTCGTCTTAAAAAGCTGGAGAGGAGAAAATTAATCCTTTTTGTTCCAAAAGTTGAGGCTTTTTGCACATTGCAAGGTGGTTTTAATCAGTGTATCACACAATAGCAATGCTGTGGTGACACAGCTAGAAAAATGCAGTCTTATCTCAAGCTGTAATTATTTCCACTTCAAGTTTAATAATCTTAGATTTGGTGATTGCGTACTGGCTACTTGTAGGCAAACTGCAGTGCTAATGGGAAAATAAATCTTACTGGCTACAAGGGTGTTGGTTAATTATTGAATATTCCTGTACATAAAAACAGGTTTGCGAAGTAGATGTAAACCATGTGTTGGGTTTAGGGTTTGCTTGTATACCTCAGAGGCTATGGAAACATTTGAGACATGGCTGGCTGTCTTATCTTGAAAAACATATAGTGAAAATCTGAAAGATCTCTTACAGAGATGCTCCTATATTAAGGCTTAGATATAAAATCGTTAATCAGTTGTAAATGTTAGGATTCTTGTCCAGCTTGATTGTGTTCTATAGGGGTAGATAGTGAGCAGCAAGACACTACGACAACTACTTGACAGATTAAAACAATAGTTTGACATTTTGGGATATGAAGCCAGGAGGTGATTAGCTTAGCCTTAAAACTGGAAGCAAGCGAAATCAACCACCCTGGCCCTGCTGAAACTGTTCCTTAACTAACCACAGCTTACTCATACACGCAGCACGTCTCCTCGACAAGACTTTGAGAAGTCACTGCATTTATCTACTAACAACAGCGACAGACAAATGCTGATGTTTTTCATAACCTCCGAACAGAATCCCAATGTCATTACAGGCAGAGAGCAAAGTCCTAGACTCACCCTCCTTAGGGTCTATGCTTAAGCCTAACTTTGTAAATGGATAAGCCAGGACATTTTCTGCAGCTTGTCTTCTACTGGATTTACAATTATGTGAATCTATCTGGGATCTGACAGATGAAGAAGTTGTGGCTGCTTAGCATTGCTGAGAGCTTCATAAACTTGGAGCATTTCCCTGGTTTAATTACTAAGGTTGGCTGTGAGCTTTCTCACTAAAACTGCTTTGAGCTGTGAGCACATGGTTACCTTACCGCAGTAGATTGCATAAGCAGGTGTCAAAGCTGGAAGCACAGGGAAGAGTGAAGGCTAGGGGAAAATATGATCAGTTTGTGCTTAGTCTTGGCTCAGATTGCACAGCTGTTTAAGAGATATGCTCACTGACCGGGCCTCCAAATGCCTTTTTTCCCTTTTCCTTCCCTTTTCTTCTTTTTAATAAAAGCCACAAGATATTTAAAGTAAAATCATCTCCCCTTTTTATGCAAATCCATTCTTTAGACTTTAAAGGACTGAGTGGTATTCTTTGTTTGCTACATATGTCAGCACGTCTGTGTTGTTATGTACATGCGTGCATGCACAAGTGTGTGAGTGTGTGTCCCTGTGTGGAGGACGGAGGGAGAAAGAGGGGAAGATAGTTTGTTTATGTATCTGTCATTACTACATAGTAGATTGTTCCAAAATGCTGTCCCTCAAGCAGGACGAGTCTTTGGCAGAGGAATCTAACAAGGCTCTGATGGGCTCTAGGCCTTAAAGTGAATCATTGTTTATGGTTGAGTTGGCAGGAAGAGAAATGCTCTGACTGTTTCTCATCTGCCTCAGTCACTTTTCACCCTCCAGAACCCATCACAAATGTTTTGGTTAGGGTTGTGTAATAGGAATATAGTAATTAAGTGTTATGAGCATAACTACTATTTCTAATGTATTTAAATGAACAAACAGAAGACTATAAAGCTTCTCTCACTGTAACTTAGCCTTAGTATGTCAAATTGTACCTGTCCCTTTGTCCCATGTGTTGTGACCCTCACTAACTGGTCTCAGCGCAGCCAGGAAGTAATGGACCCGAGCTGCTTCTTAAAAAGAAGGCCAGAGTGTGGAAAAAGAGACACAGAGGGAGAAGGAGAGAGGAGTAAAGAAAGGGCGGGCAGACAAGCAAGCAGATGGTTCAAACAGTTCAACAGTTTTGTGAGCTACTGGCAAGCGAACTGTTTTAATATTCGAAGGGTGCAAGACATTTGTATGCCCCCAGTGCTTGAAAAGAAACTTTATCCCTGCACTGACCACAAAGGCTGCATTTGATAAAATGGTGGGAGAAATCTGGAGAGTATTATACATTTTTTTCTCTTCTCTGCTTCTTGGTTAATTGTTGTCCTTGTACAGTTTTGAAATTCCATCTGTCTGTTTGTTCTTGCAAGATGTGCTCCCCTCCCAGAGTTTGGAAAAGCAAGCTTTTTAGACAATAAAGTGTGTCAGTTTGTGCTGAGGTGGTAGAGATCAAATAAAGAAAATACAGAAGTAAGTTATGGCTACAAAAGATAATATAACTTTGTATAATATACATTTTTAAAGCTAAAAACATCTGCAGGAATAACACATACAGAACTGTTGATTTGAAAGCCACAGTCTGCATGGCCTCTAAGCTGGCCACATCTGGCTGATGGTGCCCGGGAGGTTCACTGTCACAGGCAGGTCATTGTGACACCATTAAAGGTTTCGTTTGAACTTTTTCTTTAGTAGAAAGTAGTTGCACAGAAAGTTGTTCACAGCAAAGTCTGTGGAATATCCTGAGTAACTGGGGCATTGTTTCTGGAAAGGCTAGATGTAAATATACACTATGCTGTCATTTTATATCTCATAGTGATTTTGCATCCTTTCATCCCCTGTTGAGAGCTTGCATGTTCACTCAAAATGTTGGTATGATGTATGGATGCTTTCTCCTAAGTAGCAACAAGTCCGTAAAGTACAAATTGATCACACAAACCTATAATTTATGACCGTGGTGAAGTATTTTCTCCAGCCTCTATTCTGCATCTATTCATTTGTGTTTTACTGGGTCAGACTGCAGATGCTTTGGGCATATTTCCAAGTGTGTGTTCTTGGTGTATTAATATCCCCCAGCTGTTCCTACAGGCAAAGTGACCTGCTGCACCTGGCCACAGACAATAACCTTTCAACCATCTAATTACTCACATATTTGTTGTTCTGCAGGCAGTAGTGAAAGCTACTCATTGTTCTTGTATAAAGGCTGCAAAGCAGGTTTATTTTCATTATCAATTAATTTGCCACTTAATTATTTTGTACGGTGGCTGAGGGAGCTCAACACACTGCAGCTTAAGAAAACATGTGCAAACAGACAAAACACAAGCAAATTAAGAAAATGTGTTTTTTTTTGTCTTATAAGCAGTTGAAAACCCAGAGGTATTCTGTTTACAATAATATAAATCAAAGAAAAGCAGCAAATCCTGACATTTAAGGAGCTGAAACTGGAGAATGGTAGAAACATGATCTGTTGACTCAGTTGATTTTTCTGCTGATGAATTTTTCAACTCTGGTCAAGTGGAAATCGGATGCATTTGGCCTCATCCACGTGAAACCAATTGCATCTGTTAAATTCTGACATTAATTAGCGCTGTACAAATTGTTTTGCATTTCTATTAAGAATAACAAATTCCTTCTTGTTCTAGTTTCTATTTTTCCTGATTTTGACATAGTCCACTTGAGGCACAAAAACACAGAAATGGAAATATAATGAGGGGAGTGCAGATATGGTACCAAATTCAAAACTATTGCTGCATTTTTAAAACCTTCTAGGCAGTACTTCAGCTTAGGATTTCTAAGTCTACCAGTCAATGAAATGCAATACAAGTTTTAGACAGTTAAAGGGTCACATGTTAGAAGAACTGTGCTTAGAGTAGGAGTATGAATAGGTTTTTTCCCAACCCTGACAGGATGAGGCAGGATTAGAGTGCAGCCAAAATGTCTGCAGGCCCTGAAAAAAAGCTTAGCTCGAGGTTGGTGTCCCACCAGAAATTGACACTCTGATGTTGATAAAGTTTCTAAATCAAGCATGGCCTTAATTTTGTATAGTCAAACACAGACTACATCTTTGTTTATGCCTATAAATTAGTCCAACAAATGCAGGATGGGAAAACCCCTGTGCCTCCCGTCATCTCAGCTATCTGCAGCTAATCAAAATTGTGCCTTGATTTTTGAGGTCAGGCTCATGCTTGATGCTTGTGGATGAGGTAATGTGTGCTCATATTCAGATGTCTGCTCCCCTGATCACTATCCCCCTCTGCCTCTGTCCCTCTGAGTGGCATTCAGTTTCTGGTATTTGACAACCTGCCAACAACACAATACCAAGGACAGATTTCATGGTAATACCACCCACTATTAGGCTGATCATCCATCTGTCAGTTATTTTCCTTAAGGCACTGCTGTTCCCACTGGGTGTGGGGTGTGCATAGGGAGGAATACTCTTCACTGCAGACGTCAGGGTCACCTCGCCCAGAGAGGACACAGTGGTGTCTGTCTGCTGTTTTCGATCTCTTAGTTTAAAACCAGATGTAAAACGTGAACACTTGAGGAAAAACCAATGGTGTGTTTATTTCCAGTACTCTTGTGTTTTTTCTCTGTTCTTTAAAAAAACAAGAGCCAAATGCAGCCTTTTGCATATTCTTGGTTTGCCTACAGGGTGACATGTTGATGGAGGGATGATTCCAGCCTCCTCTCTTTACTTTGATCAGTCTCATCCCAGTTTGGCCTTTTATGTGTTTTTTTCCATCCAATGGTTGTTGTTACAGTGTGAGATGAAGGTTAACATGTGTTGAGGCGCACTGTATTTACGCACACGTGCACATTGTACACAGACCCATTAATAGATCGATTGTAGTGTAGCCTAGACAGATGATTGATCCCATTGTGTCTGTGCCAGCTCTGAGCAGAGCCAGGGCATTGCTGTAGATCATTCCTGGAATTCAAAGGAGGAACCTCAACAGATGCCAGAGAGATGTGCAGTACAATCCAGACAGTAACATCAACAAAAGCACCGAGATGCAGACGAGGAAAACGCAGAGGGTGAAAGGAGAGAGGGCAAACAGTGAGGGAGAAGTCGGTGGGAGTGATTGAATCACTGACTGGCTTTATAAATGGGTTAAGTGTGTGTGGTCTCTTGATGAGGCTGGTATGACATTTTTGGACTCTCCTTCTTATTTTCTTGTTTTACTGAAGGCATTGTTGTTTTATACACTTTATTTTATTACTGAATGCACACACAAACTAAGCTAAAGAATGAGTGAGCGAGAAAGAATGACAATGAAAAATTACTGTCCATGGATACAGGAAGACTGAGAGGAGGAAGCAGACAGACTTCTTGCCAAGTGAAATGTGTCTGTGTTTTTAACTGTCTTCTCTGTTTCTGGCTTTGACTTTGGATCCATTTGTGCTAAATTATAAAAAGAACATACAGTATGCTGTGACTCCAGTGCAGTCAGTAACTTCAGGCACTCCGTTTGTCATTGTATTTTTTGTTCATTGTAGTAGAGGTTCACAAGGTACTCTTGTGAGCAGGATATTTTTCCCTTTTTTCACGGAGTGTAGCTTCAATAAGCACAAATTCTCTTTTGCAGATATACCCTGCTCCACACTGGGTGACACACAGTCACACCCAGAAACTGCCCAGTACAGCCACAGTCTGATCTTGTTGGCCCCAGTTTGGCATTAAATGCCTTGCTCAAGGAAGGGGCAATAACTGTTTTCAGTTTGATCCCCACCCAGATTTATTTTGCAGTCTGGGGATCAGACTGCAAAATAACAGACAAGGGGTGAAATGTTCAGATCGTGGGTATTACAGTTTGAAACATGTTTGTAATTTCATTTTATTACCACCTATCTAAGCAGAGGTTTTTTTTCCATTATCATAACTGAGCTACATTTTACTCCAATGCCATATAAGATGAAGAGATTTCACACACCTGAGAGATGTATAGGAACTCCACACAGGGTATACTGTGAAATGACACATGCATTTTAAATCTATTGTGTATGTGTTTTCTCATGATAAGGGGGATCTGCATGTCGGTGTCTGCATTAATGCCAAAACAGGTAACAACAGGAGGTGGAATGAAACTTACTGAGCACCCATGCATAAATCCATAAGTAAAATGTATTTATATCGTTATAGTTGTTGTTTGGGCTGTTCTGTACCCTGTTGAGATTTACTGGTCATGTATGATGGGAGTATGGGGCTGTGAATATCTAATGCGTTCCAGAGGTCTAAGCTTGTACAGATGTTGCCTCCTGTAATTTAATGCAATCTGCATGTATGTGCTTCCTGTTTAGAGGCCACCCCGATCGTGGCCTCCCTTCACCTTCACACAGCACTGAGGTTATTTTTCCCATTTATTTCTCCTCTTAGTTACCTACTCCAGGTGGATTCTGAGAGGGGTTAGCTGAGGTGCCCATATGCTTGATGGGTATAGACAACATTCCCCACATCAGTGGCATAGTAGTTCCAGGTTTAGAAATTCCTTCAGAGACGATCATGGAAAAAGAGCCTTTGGCTGATGGAAGGGTTGTGAGCGGGGATCTAATTTCCTTTTCCAAAAGCTGAAAAACAGACGGCGTAAGATAAGTACAGACTTTGGTTATTTATCTGCTGTGTAAGGGGACTTGCCGTCTGTAATGGCTGGAGGAGGGGGGCTGTACAATCATTCTTTCTTAAAAGCTTACAGACTCACCTACAGCCATTTATTCCGTAAAATTATATGTAATTAATAGTCAAGAGACTACTGCCTCTGGTACTCTATAACATCTGCCTTGTTGTTTTATTGTCACATTTTATTATCACCACATTGGTGCAAAGCTGGCCAGTCAGGCGAGGAGGAATCTGTGAATTCTTCATGGACGTTAACATTTGGTTTCTATCTGTAATCATGAAAGAAAAAAGAAACAGACAGTGTGAGTGGTGTCTGGAGAAAGACTTTCTGATTGTGAGTAAGGTGGAGTTACTTCAGGGCGTCAGGGCGCAGGAAGTAAATATCATGTTAATTTTTTGCATACATACACGTTTTTTGGTGATTGACATTTGGAGCAGTTCCAAGGCTTGGGGGGACATAAAACAACGCCCATACCAATTATAAGTGCAAAAGATTAGCAAGGATGTCATAAAATATTTGTTCCTTTGATTAAAAAGTCTAAGGTAAAAGCCTGTATACAGGAAAATGTAAGGAAAAAAGTCAACTAAGCATCCCGTTGAGAATTTACAGTTTGAATTAATTCACTTGAATTAATTCATTCCATATTAATTTTGGAGAAATCTGACAACTACGGTGTGATGTTTTGCTCCCAACTGTGATGGCAAAATGGTGTGTTTTACTCTGATTCATCCCTCTGACTAGCTTCTCCTTTGTAGCAGCAGTGGCTGAGGCTCCTGGGTATTCGAGCCATTTGCCAAACCAAACTGGAAAAATCTGATTTCTCAGAAACTAAGTTGAAATAAATAAAACTGATGGCCATAACATGCATGTATAGCATTGCAAATTACCCAGCAGACTCCCTGTTTTTGTGTTGAGTGACATTAAGGATGAAAGAAAACTCTGGCATGGGAGTTTGCTGTGGGAATAAATACTTTCCAGTCTATGACTCTATAGTCTGTGAAATTTGTTGACATGACTTCTGCTGATTTTCTTTTCCTTTTTTTTCCTCTTCTTACAGGGTGACATCCAGCAGCTGCTGATAGTGGCAGACCCCAGGGCAGCCTATGACTACTGTGAACACTACAGCCCTGACTGTGAAACCCCCAACCACCATGACACCCCCCAGGCTCAGGAACCTGAGGATGAGGTCAGTGTCTGGAGGGGGACTAAGGCACACGAGGTGGGATGGATTTGGGAGTAGAGATCAGGAGGGAGGAGTGGTTGTCCAGGGAGAGGGAAGGAGGAAGAGAGAGTTGGGAGAGAGGAGGGGCAGTAGGGATTGTGTTAGTGATAGTTTGATTCAGAGGGGAAGGGAGGGAGGAGTAGTTGTAGTGAGGAAAAGAGGGAGGGAAAGCAGGGGGAAGAGCTAATGGGCACTGGAGTTGATTTAGTAAGGATGATAACAGGAATTTGGAAAAAGGCCTTCAGACTCGGGTGTTGTTATGAAAAGCAAAGCAAAAGATGAAGTAAACCAGTGAAAAAGAAAACTTGGATAAGTGGAAGTGAAGTAGTCATAGGCAGCTCCTTCTGCTGAAGAGGTGAGGGGGGGGGGGGGCTGTCTTTCATGGGTTCAGTTGTGGTGATGACAGAATGACATTACGAGCAGTTTTTGTTGCTTGTCCAAACTGATATTGCACCAATCAAAGTACCAGAACCAACAAGTTCAATTGCAGTGTAAAATTCAGAGACCTTAGATTTGACAAATGCCGGGACTGCTATCACTGTAGAAAATAAGATGGTTGGTATGGTTAGAAGAAGAATAAAGAATAAAGAAATTATGTTTTGATGTACAGAGTAAGGTTTTTGGGGTTGGGCAGAAGGTGTATTTTGAGAAAGACCAGCGAAACTCATCAAGTTTCCCTGTTTCCTCAGCTCCATTTTGCACAATTTTCCGCAAACACTTCAGCACCATAACCAATGGTCCATGACAGCTCATAGTAATAGTCGATAACATTTTCATTGTTTTAAGCCAGTGCATTTTCTTTTTACCAGGCATACACTGAAAGTACGAGAATATTCTCTGTAAATTGCTTGATCTGAAAATGTTTTTACAAACATTACTCCAGGCATAAGTGCTTCGACAGGTATGCGTTAGTATGAGTTTCTATGTCTAATCTGTCTCTTTTTCGTGTCAGTTTTAAAACGTGCTGACATATCAAAATACAGTGCTGAGTTTGAGCTCATTTTATTGCCACTGGCTCCAAAACATTGCTTGTAGCTTCTTCAGCTAAATCTCTTAATTAAAATACAGTGCTTTGTGTCAGGGCCTCATTTTTCTTTTTTTCATCCTCATTTTTTGTTATTTTGCTCGTTCGAGCTTTTCTGTCGGCTGACATTTTCCTTCTGTATTCACTAAATAACTGATGAGCTCACACTGGAAACTTTTCCTTTTTCCCTGCCACGAAGTCTGAGCCCACTTTGGAGTGGCCCCGTGATTTATATCACTAACGAGTTCTGCAGGCTCTGCCCAGACTCCCAGGGAAATTTAAGCCTTTCCTTCCCCAGCTAGACTCCCAGTACCTGGAAAAGTAGACTTTAGATCCCTGGTTAAAGAAAAAAAACCAGGAACCCATACGCTATTTGAAAGTATTGGCTGTACAGTTGGTACCATGTCCTGGAAAATATTGCTTCATCATCAAGTTACTCTTCAGCGCCAATACAAGGAGCTTGTCAGTTCTAAATAGACAGCAGGGAGCGGTTTGGATTCAAGAACATTGTAAATCTGGTTTATTCATTGTCGATTTCTGTACAGTTGTAACAGGAATGTTTTTCCTACATTCCAACTCAGTATTTTAAAGAATTTATTTCCTCCTTCACAACTGAAACACATTTCCTCCAAAGGACAAATCACTGTTGTGGAAATTTGAATCTCACCAGAGTGTCTTGTAATGAAAGAAGTGTTTGTGTACTTTGAGGTCTGAACTTCTGTCCCTCAGTGTTTTGATTTTTTTTCCCCAACCAAACCTCTACAATTCTATAAAAGCACAGAGCATGGCTTTGACCTGAGACTCTGAAGATGCTCCTTGACCTGAAGCATGCTGCCTTTACAGTCGTGAGCCACATGTCTGCCGCTGGGTTATAAGAGGAAGAGGGGGTGATGCAAGAGGAAGGAAGAGGGAGCTTTTTTTTTTATGAGCACACTTCAGTATTTATGCCTTTCATCCAAGCCTGTGGTGAAGACCTTCAGCTCAGCCAAGCACTTCAGCACCATAAATCTTTATAAACCCTTCCTTCATTCTCTATCTTTCTCTATAGTTCTCTGACCCTCTCTGTTTCCCCTGTCAGTCAGTGTAGTTGGTTTGGCCAGGGCTTCTCTCTTGTACGACCCCCCTCTCTCTCGGCCACTGAATGGACGCCAGGCCAGCATTGCAGCAGGCCTTGGATCTTGTATTATTTTTATGAGCTTAGCAGTTGTCCAGGGACTAATATTTATCCCTGCACTGTTAGAGAATTGCATATCGGGGGTTGCTCTGTTAACTTAATCTACCTTGCCTCTGTTTTGACAGTGTTAGGAGAACTAAATGAAACATGCAGATCTGTGGAGAATCTTGAGTTGATTAAATGGCAAAATTACTTAATATCATATGGGTTGTGGGCAGGACGCCAATAAATGCCTGTCGACGTTGGTGATTTAAAGCAACAGTTTGACATTTTGGGAAATAAGGCATACTTGCTGTCTTGCCAAGAGTTAGATGAGAAGATTGATACTACTTTCATGTCTTTATGGTTGGTATGAAGCTGGAGTCAGGAAACAATTAGCCTAGTTTGGCATAAAAAAGGGAAGCACGTGGGAAACAGCTCGCCTGGCTCTGTAAAATTGCAACTTGATGACTGTACCCCTCCGTTTTTGAACAGATTAAACACCAAAAATATAACAAGTTTTTGCCTTTGGATAGAGCCAGGCGAGGTCTTTCCGTCTGCTTTCAGTCTTTAAGCTAAGCTAAGCTAAGCTAAGCTAAGAGGCGTATTTCATAAAATGTTTAATTATTCCCTCAAAGTATGCATGAGTCACTTCAGTCCAGTGTCATTGTGTTATGATTATGTTTCCTCTCTGGTGGGTCGAGTTGAAATAATTTCTCAAGTGTATATAAACAGCGACATAACACAATGGAATGATTTGAAGATCCAGAACTAAATATTCTGTTGAAAAAATGAGTAAGAGACTGAACACATGTTGTCTCCGCAGAGATTGTTTTAATGCCTCAGGATTTTTTAAAGAGTGGTTTTACCCCCTGCTACTGTGTTCTCTGTGCTCCCCATAATTTACCAACATGCAATGAGTCAGGAGAGCTTGAGTTTTCTGTTTTAAAGGGCCCATTAGTGAAACCCCAGGGCCATTGTTGGCATACAGAATTAAGCAGTAGAGGCAGATACGTTTTCACTGGCATCACTTAAACCCTCTAACATCCTGTTGGGAGCAAACAAAAATCTTAATTGCTGTTTGTTTCATAGCAGGCATAAATCTCTCAGTAGGTTCATGTAAAGCTCAGGGGGTTTCAGTGGAAGGGAATCAAGGACTGCTTCTGTCATCCATATGCAAAAAAGTTTAGTTTTCTAATATGGATGTAATATTGTCATCATTTGACCATGTTATTTCTAAAATAGCATGACAACACTAAATTTAAGTACACTGTTGTGAGAATGACATGCTCTTACATGCCATGTAAATAATGTACAACATGTCTGTGTGACATTGTGCTGCCTTATTTACATGATTGCAGTGATTAACTGATTGGCCCCCATCCCTTTTTCCTTACAGTACACTAACTATGAATATGGTGAGTTCTATGACTACAGTGAAGGAGGGTTAACCACTGACGCTCCCCCAACTGAAAGAGCCAAGACGGAGGTAACACTTGACTAATACCGTTACCATGGCTTGTGCCATGAATAACACATATACAACCACATGACTTTTTCCTGCCAGTCTTGTCCATCTTTTGTTTCTCATCTTCATCTCATCTTTACTTTTCTTTTTTAGCAAAATACATGTTAAATAAATGTACTACTATACATTTATACATAACATAAAGTTTCAGAAAATGTATAAAGAAAAATAATATCACCATTACCCTCTTTCATTGCATTAAAAGAACCTCTCAAATGCAACCATAAGATGAATTTACCCATATCAAATGTGTAATGCTTTACTTTGTGCTGTTCCTGCTCTGATTTCAGACAAATGTGGGTGTGGACTACTACGGGGGTGAGTATGATTACACCACAGTGGACGGAAGTCAGCCTGAAACTCACACTGGCACTGCAGAACAAGGACAGGTAACGTGGGAAATAATCAAGAGTTAAACGTTTCATTTCTGTTCTTAAACCACGTAATACGTTTGATTAAGCTACAGTAAAATGTTCTTAGAGATATTTAAAATGAATTGACAATCAAGGCAGTTCACAGTATAACCGTTACAAAGGTATATATAGAGGATTATTTCTGCTCACCCTACATGTAAAATATCCAAATTGCTAAGTCACAAATGTGTATTAAATTTGGAAATTTTCCACTGGGCTCTACAATTTTACACAATACAGTTGGCAGATTTTCAGGATATCTGAAAAAATTATATGGTAAAATGCTGTGACAAATTCCAGCCAATTTCTAGAAAAACATGGTAACAGCTGTAAATAGTTAGCAGTTGGTTGACAGCCTTTTTTGGTATTTTAATTAAGAAATATTTGTATTCTTGGTTTTCGTCAAACTACAAAGGTTTTGAACATAGATAATTGGTTCAAATTTGCTTGTATCCTTGGGATACACTTTTTATTATTGTGGAAAGTTCTCAGTGACTTGACAATTAACATCCAAATTCCTGTTTTTAAATTCCTGGTTTATTGGTTTAAAATTGGTTTGAATTTTCAGTAAAAGTGTAGGGCACCACCAACAAGAAAACATATTTTTATGATGGCCCTTGGACATTGTAACCCAACAAGGCCTCATTAACATCAAACAGCTTACTCTTCTCCTTGATTTCCACAAGAAACAGCTTCTATCAAATAGAGTCTGGATAAATACCGAAGCGGGAAAACTTTGTCATTTAATGAACCGTAACCAATGGAAAATCAGTAGACAGACACATCCCCTATGTTTCTGCCATATCCTGAATTTGGCAGATCCTGTCTTAATTTGTGCTAAACCATCACATAAAACACAACATAATGAAGAACAGTTGGGGGTTAAACTAAAACAATACGGCTGTGTGCTCTGCCAGCCAAATGTCTGCCAATTGCATTGTGATGTACCTTGAGGTGGATAACGCAGCTTCACTCAGCTTGAGACGTTACATTCATTTAAAATGACGGGCCAGAGGGCTAACCACGGAAACTAAACATATTCTCTGCCATGTTGGAACACTTGTCTGAATCTTGAGGACTTTGATGCGCTAGACAGCTTTTTAGACAGTGTCATAGGGTCAAAGTGCCCCAAGACCAAAGTACTATTGGTGGATGCCTTTGGGACAGTCTGCAGCATGCAGTCATAGTTTTATTTTTATTTTTTGGGGGGAATTCTACACAGGATGTCTCTTTAAGTTGCTGCCAGTGGGTAATGCATTAACAATTACTTAAGCCTCATGTAAATTTAGCCATGGGTTGTGGTTTGTAAGATGTCCAGTTGAGGAATTTCCTTTTTAGGTTTATGATATACAGTAAATGTGCCATTAAATAAATAAGATTATGAGTGATTCGCCAGTTGGCTAAACAGAAGTAGACTGGTGAGAAGTTGAGAGTTTAAGCCCTGTGGATGTAGATCTTCCGAGAAGTTACCTGATTCATTACCTGTTTAGAACATGGAAGCACTCTTACAGAAAATCTGTAACTTCTAATAATGCTGCCTAAGATGTCTTGCACTATTATAAGACCCCATGAAGGGAATGGTTACTTTAATGAGCAGCGCTGCTCTCAAATTCAAGTTGTTCTACAAAGTTTGCGCAACCTATAAATTGTTTGCAACAACTTTGCACTCACAAAAGGATGCTTTCAAAAACAATGTTTACATGAGAGGTAATTTCTCTACATTCTTCCTCAAGACACTCAGTATTTGATGTCTAATGATGCATTTCAGTGTAGCACTGATTGGCATCTTTCAACAAGCAGAGTACAGTCTAACACAAATTCACATATAAAACAAATAAACATATAAAACGCTACAATTTCATTTTTATTTCAATTTAGTTTTTGAACAGTACTGCTTTTTCATTGCTTTACTACTTCATTGGGTCTTAAATCGTTCGTGGGAAGATGTCTGAAAAAGCATTTGCATTTGATCTTTTGACAAAGATTTTTGTTTTTAAGATTATGCTGTTTAAATTACTTCACAAGTCATTCATACTGTATTTTTACAGCATGAATATATTTCTCAGAATACACCACATTTTTTCCCATATTTTTCCATATTTTATTATTTACATTTTTCAAACACCAATGTGTCAATGGTTTGGGACATTTCACATATTAATGCTGTACAGATAAACAATTCAGAGTATAGTGTGATTATAGATGTTAATTCTAATAACAATGCCTACTGATAAATCATATGTGTATTTTCACATATGTTGAGTTTTGGATGCTGTCCCAAAGTAGACGCATGGATGTTTGCACAACTAAGTTGAAAATTCCTTAAAGAAGTTAAACATAGTTGGTATCGAATAATTTTAGTGCAGTTAACTAAAGTGCTAAATATTAATGCTTTGACTGTGAACCATGTTATAAAAATACACAAGCTGTTCACATGGTTTCATTTGACTAATCAAACCTCCATGTTCCTCCCATCTTAACAACCCCTGCCCCCTGTTTGCGATGCCTGGACTGATCGCAGAGCTACGATGGTGAAATAGTGGATGATTACGTCACCGGTGTGGAACAGGTTGGGGTGGACCCCACGGTGGCCGTGGAAACTGCTGCCCCAGTGGACACCCAAGGGAAGGTGGACCTTACCACTGACGCATATGAGTTTAAGGAGTACGACCTGAAGGAATATGGCAACAAAGAGTTTGTAGAGAAGCCATATGACTATGGTGATTATGGCGATTACGGTCCCACTGATGCCAAGCCTACATCTACAACATATGAGGAAGAGTTTGGTCCTGGTGTTCCAGCGGAGACAGACATCAGAGAGAGCAGTGTAAGTTCTGGAGTGGTTAGCAGAAATGGTGTCGGGTGGTGGGGGTGGAATACCGAGGTGGTTGTCAGGAATGTGGAAAGATGCTGGTGGCATTTGTTTGATGGGGTGTTTGCAGTACCCTTTTCGTTTGTTGTTTCTAATAGTATCGGGTTATAGCTTGAAGCGTACTGCATGCACATTCACCAAACACAAATACACCAGCAAGCACAAACACACACCTTGTCTGTCTCAGTTTCTTAGAGATAAACAGATGTCGACCCAGCTGTCAGTAGAGACACGCCCTCCATAACCTCTTGATCCCAGTGACCTTTGCTGTTTATCAAAGACATGCTTCTCTCTGGTTATCACACCAGTGATCTGTTTGGATTGCCTGGTCACAAACTAAGTCTTAGCAAATGTTTCTTCATCACATCCAGATCAATATCCAAAACCAGACAGAAATATCTGCTGAGCCAGTGTCTATCATGGCTTGTCTCCAGACTCCTTCCTTGCCTCAGGATCCAGATTCTCAGAGGCAGGAAGTGACACAGTCCTTGTCTGGATGTTGGCTTGAGAAGTGTCTGCTTTGGGTTAATCTGAACTGCTCTACTAGTGCTCTCAATTGTATAATCTCAGGACACCACAGCCCTACTCCATGACTTTCTTAAAAAGAGCTTTATCTTCAGACTTAACTTTACAGTCTAGTGGTTTTTGGACACACTGCCGTAGGTGGTTTGTGAATTCTTCTCATGTGAAGTCATTGTATGGATAGTGTCAGGTAACGACCTCTGCATTTGTGCACAGTTGGGGTCTTTTTTTTTTTTTTGGAGTCCCTGGCTTTTAGGAAGCTTAATAAATAGGAGTCAGACCAAAGTCTAAATTATAGCGTCTTGCAAAATTATTCTTGAGGTTTATTTTTCCAGTAGGCAGAAAAAAAAATGCTTTTTGCCTTGAGAACCACCTAAATCCTTCTGAGCATGTAGAGCACCCGTAAGCATTTTGCTGAGCTTTTCTTAGCAGTTTTGTTGGAGAAACCTCTATAAAAGAGAAGACACCCAGGACATCAGACAGTACATCTGCTGCTCATTGGTCTCACATTTTCCATTTTTGGCTTTCAAACCATGGGGGCTCTGCCTTTGCGTATAAATGTCTGGCCTGTGTAAAAAAGCTCACCTGGTCTGTCTTATGTCTGTAGGTGGGTGGAGGTCAAAGTTACCTGGGAGAAAAAGGAGAGAAGGGTGAACCTGCTGTCATTGAGCCAGTAAGTATTAGTAACAATGTGTCTTACTTCTGAAAACAAACCTCACAGTTGAAGAGGGCATGGCAATTTTTTCCAAGCTAATTTTGAGTACCAGAACAAACAAATTCAGGCACATGTTGGAAAGTCACATTCACAAAGTTGAATGTATTCAAGAATATACGTATCCAAGAATGAGTTAACTTCACTACTTTACTACTTTATTACTACTATTTACTCTTCCCTTCTGATGAGATTTAACTCTGGTCTTTTTTGTCTCAGACAAAACAACCACTGTCTACATGAAAAGCCACAGTACATAAGTTCTTTAGAGAGTCATCCTATACAATTTACCACAGCAGCCTAAACATTGACTGAAATAGCAGCTGAAGTTAATATCCCTATCTCTCCATATGATGCGTACCAACACAGGCCCTCATTCAAATCTTTGACCACACACATTATAGAATAAAGCATCACAAAGCTAAAGCATTGTTAACGTCTTGAGCTTGTAGCTATAAGTAAACTTCTCAACCTCAAGCCCATAGCACTCACTGGCTCTCATTTCTGCCCCTATGCTCCACTGCCTGTGGATTTACAGCCTGCCCTATAATGCTACTGTATCCACTTTTTCTTTTTCAGGGGATGCTTATAGAAGGACCCCAAGGAGCCCCCGGCCAAGCCGTGAGTATCACGTTCTCCCACACTCCTGTCTGTCTTCCACAGATGGAGAACAGCTAAAGAGGGAAAAAATGTCTTTATGGAAAGAGCGTCAGTGCTGATCGCCAGTGAAGCTTGAGTTGGGAGAGACAGTCAAAATGTGAATTTGTGCATGAATGTGTGTATGTCTGTGTCTGTGTGTGTGTGAGTGCAAGGGAGAGAAAGAAGGGGGGTTGGGGGCTATTTTATTTTGAGGCTTATTTCTTTTTGAACCCATGTCTTTTCCTCTGTCTTTGTTGGCCTATGCATGTGAAGTATTGGATAGACTGACTGTGGTGGGAATGCTGGTTAGCAGCAGTTTGGGATATAATATGTTAAGTGTATGTGTGTCTGTGCGTGTGGTTTCAGGGTCTTCCTGGTACCCCAGGATTGCAGGGTCCCCCAGGATCGCCAGGAGATCCTGGTGAGAGGGTGAGTGAAGGCTGGCCTCATTTCACAGCTGACTACAGATGTTTTTGAGACACTCTGTCACTCATTCTCTCCTCATCATGAATGTTAAAATTTAACAATAGTTGTATTTTGCCTCAAGAAGAATAGAACACATTTGCACCAATCAATTAAGATTCCATTTGAGCTGTTTATCGTCCAAAACACAGGTTTTTCAGGCTATAATTGACATTGACAATTTAGCCGTAGGTGTTGATCTTACTTTTGGGAGTGAATTATGGGATTGAGCATATATATAAACCCTGAATTTGTTATCCTGCTGTCTTCCCTTTTATTGGAATGCTGTTAGGTACTGTTTCAATGCCATGGAATGAATAATACAATTGGATGCAGCTTGCTACCGAAGCAGTTTGGGGGATTAGTGAGGAGTAGTGCAGGGAAATGAGATGCCCATAAACTATCAATACACCAACAAAGAGAAATTCTCAGAAACAGCTGTGTTAGTATGCTACAGGACTTGAGAAGTTCAAGGAGTTTGCTGTAAGATATGTAGAAGCCTAAACTTTCTCAAAGCCGTCTTTCTCAGCACTGTGGGATTCCACTCATTTATGTGATTGATTGGATGACACAGAGTAAGTGCTTGTCCCCTCTAGAAGGCTGGATCTCAGTTTGTTTTTCCCAAATGTGGTGATTGCCCTGCACCCCTCTTTCACCACCCTTTTAGCAGATCTATTCTGTCTCTGGAGGTTAACCCTTTCGTTGCCAACTACAAAATACACAAACACGCCTCCTCCAGTATGACCAGCAATCCTCACCAGTACAAAAGGCTTATTGTTCCGCAGGGTGAAAGTGATCAAAAAATATTTAGTTGGTCCAGAAGTCTCTAGCCCACCCGTCATTTCCTTCCATGAGAAACAGTCTTGCTGAGGATTGACAGGGGGATTAAAAGTGACTCGTTTCTGTAGTCTTGTGGTTTTCCGTTGCGCAGTGTCCGCCTGGACTAAACGTTTGATCGGCTCATTTCTCTCATGATCACCGTCTCTCTCCTTTCCACTCAAATACCACTTTCCCAGCCATGTAAGGCCGTCATTAACACTAGATGCCGCTATGCTTACTGTAACAGCAATGGATGGAGGGTATTTACCACCTCTGGGAAAAGGCAGATTGGAACACATGGCATCAATTTGAGCCAGCAGTCTGAGATTGCGGCATATGACAAGACTGCTAAATAGATCCTGGTTTTTCTGGACACACTGGGTACTTCTCAGGCTTGATCTGATTTATGATAAGTTTTTGTCTTTAGTAAATCAAACTCTAGTCACATTATAATTTAACTGTCTGTTCCTGCTGTCATTACTCAGTATGAACAACTTTTATGCAATGATTTTGTTTCTAAGTAGTTTTTATCCACACTAGTGGTTTGGTTTTAAGAATATCAGTCAGTCTGTAAGTGAAATATCTAAGCAACTTTTGAATGGGCTGCCAAGTACAGACATTCATGGTTCCCAACATTTCAATTGGCACTAAACATGCGTTTGCACCAGTTAAACACTTTAAACTGACTGAATCTTCAGCCTTAGCTGTACTTTGAGCTTAATGCTAACATAGCATTAATGCTAGTGTTAGCATTAAGCTAAACGCACATCTGAACCTAAGCCGAGGCGGACTGAAGTCTCACAAATCACAGCCTCAAGATACCAAATTACACCTTAGACCGATGGACATTTAGCAGCGTCTGTCAAGCTGAGATTTCCTGAAAAAAGAATTTATTCCTTTTAATTTATGTAGCAATAGTCTGTCCTATGGTGCCATACATAGGCCATATATTTTTTGCCCCACTTGTGGTAAAAATCTAAGAATAATAGGAAGAAAAATAGCAAAACCCTCTCTCCATTTTTCATTCATCATTTCATCCATGTTTTCTGGAATCTAATGAGCATTACAGCCTCACAGGGCCATTGCTGTGGATTTTAAGTCAGTGCTCTCCTGCAGGCAATATCCCTAGGCCAGCTTAATGACAATACATGCTTTGTCCTTGCTCGTGATTGAATTCCCTATCTTATTCTTCTCAGTAGGATTAGTCAATTATCTGTTTGGAAGAAACAACAACACTGCAGACTGTAGCAAAGGACCTTCCCATTGAAATTATTGTTGTAGATAAAGAAGGTGTTTGCTTAGTATAGATTACTTTTTCAGTCTCTGCAGGGTTACTGTTGCGGTTGTTTGTTGGCACTGTTATCAGTTTTTTTTCTTCCTTTCAATTTGCCGAGCACCTCCAGAGGGTTATAGAGGAATGGCAAAATAATCATTATCTCATGAGAAAATATATGGCTTGCTTATTAACCACATCTAATTAATTGTTCCTAGCAACATAATGTGCTGGCATGCAAGTCAACAAAACAATAGCTGATTGAATTCAATACATTGAAGATGTGTTTGTTAGCAACAAATACTGTAAGTCCCTTTTGAGAAGCATTACTGTAGTTAATGGGATTTTATGTACTTTGGTATGGTTGTTAGCCTCAGCTCCAACTGCATTACACATTCAGATTGAGCTATGATATCTTTGTGTTTAGAGAAGATCCAACTCTTTCTCCCTCCTCTGACTCTCTAGGGTCCTCCAGGTCGTCCTGGTATTCCTGGTTCAGACGGTGTCCCTGGGCCTCCAGGTACCATTCTGATGCTTCCAGTAAGTCCTGCCGCTTCCCACATGCCCACTGTGCTGTCTGTTGTATTTCCCTTACATACTCTGCGCCCTTCATCTAAGGCATTAGTCCATGAACTCATTTCATTTCATAAGTTTACCTCATAGCATCACCAGTAGGCCAAAGGATCGCAACCTTTTTCTTTGGGTTACAAATCACTTACCTTGTAAATGTCAAAATGTCAGCCAGTGCAATGGAGTGGAACCAGTGACTGAGGCTTTGAAAGGCTTGGTGACACATATTTGTGTGTGTTTTATGTGTATGCGTGTATATCTGTGTGTGTGTGAGCGAGAGAGTGTGAGCTGCCTGTGCTTGTATGCCAGGGTATGTATGTGTGAAAGTGTGTGTGTGTGTGGCATGGTGACAGATTTACAGGCTTAACTGAACACAGCAAAGATTTGAACACACTCACCAGGGGAGGCCATAAGGTGTCTCACTCTGTTAAAACACACAAGTCAGTTTAATTTTAATTGTTTCTTTTTTCTGTGTTGTGGTTGACAGTTCCGTGCAGGCGGTGAGGCACACAAGGGACCTGTGGTTACAGCCCAGGAAGCTCAGGCTCAGGCCATACTATCTCAGGCTAGGGTGAGTATCGGTTGTAAATGTGACCATAATGCGACCTACTCAGTTTAGAGGACATGTAACTATGATTTTTATGTCTGGGTTTAACTGCGACTGAATGCAGTTTAGATACAAAATTGATGTAATCAGAAAGTGTAGTAAATAATGAAAAGAGGAATCACTAATCATTAAGTCCCACTCATCTGGGTAAATTCCAGAATATGGACCTGTATCAGGTAATGTAGTACATAAAGCCACAACAGATGTTCACACCCATTCAGGGGTCCTGATAACCATAGCAGTGTTGAAAAACATTTTGAAATATAGGGCTTCAAGCAAGGTGTGATCTATAACAGAACACATGGAAACCATAAAGTGTGGCACAAACACAAAATATTCACACATTCACAGGACTCTGTGGAGCTGGAGGACTGCCAAAACTGGTGTTTAGTAAGGTCTAGACCACCTTTGTCACCTTTCTATACTTATCTTTTTTGCCAAAGGTTTGGCCTGAGGAAGGAAAAAGGGAAAAAAAAGGGCAGGGATGTGTGAGAGTGAATAATAGGCCAAAAAGTCTTCTTGAGGTATATTACCACAGTGCAGACGCACTAATGTGCGATTCACGTTTAGTCAGTCTTAGTTTAGCATAGGGCATGAATTGCTTTCCTTGGAATTAGTAAATTTCTTTCTTTCGGTAATCAGGCTGCAAATACATTCCAGACAACTTTCTGGCAGTACCACACTGTGGTCGACCATGAACAGGAACAAAGACCAGAGTGGTTAAACTGTGAACAAGAACAAAGTAAAGTTTGCACACTGTAAGGTTCCATGCAATACAGAGGCTAAATAGGAGGCCTTTTATTAGTGTTTTCTTTATTGTTTTCAAACCCCTTCTGGTGGTAGTTAAATGATCCAGTCCAGTTAAATGAATGAGTGCTGAGTCAGTTTCAATATAAAAAATTTCTGCTTTATTACAGAGACTGCTATGTAGCATTTTAACAACCATACCAAGTTCATTTTATAATATTAGAATATAATATAATATCATATCTAATTTCTACTATTTGAGGGAGAAATATTGTTCTCGGATACATCCATTTCACAATGACAGACTGTCAGCATTGTTTGCTGGTCAGTGGTTTACGAGTTGTTTCTCTCTGATTCACAGCTGGCTATGAGAGGCCCTCCAGGACCAGCGGGCATGACAGGAAGATCTGGTCCTGTGGTGAGTAGCTTTGTACACAGACAAACACCTCTGATTCACTTTCATCCATTAATTTTGAATGATTGATTGGTTTTGAAATGAATTAATGAAATTGATATTAAACACATTAGGTGATTAGAGCTACCTCATGTGTTTGAGAGGGGATCAGCTACAAGCGCTTATCATTTCCTAACAAACACTTGTATCACACACACTCCCTATCTGCTTGTGAGGTGTTTTTATTTTATTCCATAACTACCTGATAAGCAGATTGAATAACTGATTAGAAACAAATAGTAAACAAATACACAAACTATTCAGAGAACTTTATTTGTCCCCGGGGGGTAATTTCAGATATTTATGATAAGCACAATGTAATCTCACACAGTCTGAACTGAGTTTTTCCTCTTGTTTTCCTCTTCTGTACCTTCATCAAACAACATGAGTGGATTTGCATTAGGTTCTAGTCCAACCTAGATTATGTTGGTTTAAAGCCAGTGACTGGATGAAAAAAATATTTGGCTTCAGTGAAGATGTTCATTCACTAAATTTGCTTGTCTGTGTTTGATAGGGAGGTCCGGGTGCTCCTGGACTTAAAGGTGACGGTGGTGACCCTGGACCACAGGTATTAGGATATTTTTTGTTTTACATAAGGATCCTATTTTCATGGCAACACCTTACAGCTTACACTTTTCCTGTAATTATACATATTTGTTGTAACCGTTTAATTTTTGTCATCTCCTTCTTTTGTACAATAAGCTTCCTTGTTTCCACTTGTATCCTGTACTACTGTACTTTTATGTTTATTCTCTGTAGGGACCCAGAGGTCTTCAAGGTCCATCTGGCCCTCCAGGAAAATCAGGAAAGAGGGTAAGAACACTTTTTTATCCTTACTCAACCAGGAAGATTTTAAACTTAATTACAGTTATTGATTCATCTCCTCCAGGGCAAACTGTGTTGCAACAGAAGCACAAATTTAAATCCCCAAATTTCTAATATTACTGGCTAACAAGAGTCCAAGGATCAGTGCTACCGTGACCAAAGAGTAGAGCCTGTCTAGTTTGAAACATGGCCTTGTTTCAAATAAGTCAGCTGCAGTCATTTCTTCATGTTGTGTAAATTCATAGTCGTCTTTGTTTAACTGTGAACTAGTTAGCATAATGATAGCATCTACACTGTGGTTATTGTCAGCCACCATCAAAGATAGCTGAATATTTTTCTAATGTGAGTTCTGTGTAGCCTGACATGATATTTGTGTGTCCTCCAGGGTCGTAATGGAGCTGATGGTGCTCGAGGACTGCCAGGAGAGGCAGGGCCCAAGGTAAAGAGCGCACCAGGTTATCAAAAAAAAAAAGAAGAAGAAGAAGAAGTGACATCTGCCATGTTGATTGATAAAGCTAACCATTTGTTACCGTGCTTTTTCAGGGTGACCGAGGTTTTGACGGCCTCCCTGGTCTTCCTGGAGAGAAGGGACATAGAGTAAGTATGAAGCGAGTGAATTTAGGTCTAACGAATGACCAAGGTCAGACGACAAACATCATCAAAGACTTCTATCTGTCTCCAAAAATAAGATCCTACAGTCTCTTATTTCCAGTCCCAAATCCTCATTGATCACAGTGATTGCTGCTCTGTACCCTGTTCTTATAGCCGCCCTGATGCTGCTGGAAGGACAGTGTACAGACATGCTCCCTCCTATCCATCTTGTATATACTCCAGTGTTGACAGATATGAATTCTGAACCAGTGGAACTCATTAGGGCGTTTGACCCAGTTACGAGAGGTGGGACCGACTCCAGAACCACTTTGGCTGCCTTTAAACAGGCGAATGGGGAGTGCTGTTTGGCGTTTATGGAATTTGGGCCTGTGTAGAGAGCAGAAAGAGAGAGGACAGAGATCACAGAGGGGTATTTCTAGACAGGCTTTCATGCCTTATCCTATACTGAGTAATTACAGGGCCACCAGAGGTAGACCAGTGCTTATAGAGTGCTATAAATAGTAGAAACCATATAGGTCCATGCCAATTGTGGTGACCATGCTTACTGTAGATTAAAGGCAATTTTGTTGCCCATTTTTGTCGCTCTCTGTTCAGCATCATTTCTGTATGTTTTCTGAATTTTTGACCCATATCATATTTTTTCAAAAAGTAAAAATTAGTAGTAGTCCTTTTCTGTCTACAGGGACCAAGCTTGTGGACTCTCTTGTGACCCTGCCACTCCCACTCTTTGTTGATATTCCTTTTCCTGTGATCTTTTCTCTCCAGGGGGAACAGGGTCCTACTGGTCCTCCAGGACCTCCAGGAGATGATGGCCCAAGAGTAAGTTGTTCCTCAGTCACTATACAACTTGTTGTTCTCAAAAAGTCATCAACATTTCTTTGCATCCCTTAATATACCACTATTTTACTTTCTATTCAAAGGGTGAAGATGGCCAGGTTGGACAGAGAGGTGTGGCTGGAGAGAGTGTAAGTTATTATTGTTATTATTTGATAATACAGTGAGACAGGATTGTTAAAGTGCAGCTCATGTCAAAGATAAAAATATGATGAAAATATTACTATCATGTTACTCCTTTCCTTTGCTACCAGAGGCTTCATCCCTTCATTCCTTCCCCTAGATTCATTTTGGCAGTTATTTAAGCACATAGCCTTGCCCTCCCCTCTTCTTGAAACTGTAACAACATTCCTGTCTGCAAGGACCATTGCGTTTGTAATCTTGACCTTGCCAGGACAGAGTGGCTCTGAATAATAGATCAGAAAATAGAACAGGGAAATGTGTTGTTCTGTCATTATCCATGAAAAACTGCCATATTCTGCCTAGTTCAGTCTAAATGGGCCATAGAGTTGCATGAAAAATGGTTTGCTCCCTGTCATACCCATAACAACACTGTCCTTTAGAGAAACAGTTGCATCTCATTTCATCACACAGTGTCTACAAGATAAAAGAGCATAGTAAGTGCATTGTTTTTAAGTGCACAACTTAAGATTTTGAAATAAGCATCTTTCTTGCTCATTCCGTGAATTGCACCTGCACTTACCGTAGATGACCTTATGAGGCCAGTATTTTACACTTCAAGGATTTTCAGTGCATCTAATTTACTATATATTATACCATTTTAAAAATTTCCACCATATTTCTAAACACAACACACAGTTTCAGTAAGATTAACATGAACAGATTTATGTATTAAGGTATTATTTTACATCATTTTCTTTAACCTGTAATTGTTGTTATATACAGGGTCCCAGAGGTTTGCTTGGACCCAGAGGGTCTCCAGGTCCTGCAGGACAGCGTGTAAGTACACCTTCTTTATCACTTAATTGTCATACTATTCATAATTTGTGTGACAACTTTCATCATCAATTTCTGACCTCCTTAGGGTCTCCCTGGACTCGATGGGCAAGCTGGTCCAAAAGGAAACATGGTAAGAAATATCATGTCATGTTTACACACTTTTAATATTTACTTAGGGAAAGCAGAAAGTCAGACTGTCAGAAAGGGAGGTGTGTTTTTTTTTTGCACACGTTTGTCAAGACCACCTAAGCAATCATTATGTCATTTGCCCTGCCTGAGGCTGATTGCAGGTCATTGACCTTTAACCCCAATGTAACATGATGAGCATGGAGGTCATAGCTCCATTAGCTGATTAGAGATGGCAAATGATAGCAGAGAGTGTCTCATTATACTTCTCAGACCTCCATAAAAAAAGTCTGCTGACTTGAATAGGCCTTGATGAAGCTTAGAGAGCTTACTAAGCTCTAGTAAGTGATGAAACAGAAAAGCCCGTCTGCTCATGGTCCCATCGCAGTCAGCTTCCTGGACGGCCCCAGTGGGACATTTTGAATGAGGGTAACAGATCACCGGTCAAGACAGCTGGACAAGTCCACACATTGTCTATGGTCACCGAGTCACTGAGCCATTGAACCAAAGAAACAAACAGCTGTTGAAAGTACACAGAACAACAGAAATATGGTGTGCTTCTCATTAATTTCTCCAAACTTGGTATTGATCACAGCATATTCTAAAAATCAAAGCAGAAGACTTGAAAGTATCCAAAGTAGTACAGCTTCCCACAGGGTTTATAATTCCTTATGGTACTCAAACAAGCATCTGACATATGGATGTTTTTAAGGCATCCTTTGTAAGTGAAGAACCCAAATGTTTTTACTAACTACATTTGGATCCTTCATTTAAGCTCAGTTTTGAAATTTGCAGTAAAGGCCCTGCTAACAATCACAGTGAAGCAACCTAAACTCCTCTGAATCCAGCATTTGTATTTAGTGTTTGTTATAACAGCTGGAGCAGGCTGCTTCACAAGGGTCTTGTCTGTTTTTGTATATGTTTTGTTTGTGACACACTAAATCTCAGCAGGGATACCAAACAGCCCACCATTTCTAATTAGTCATGTTATGTTTAATCTGTGCCCAGATGGCTCTGTAGCCCCACAGCGTGTATTTTGAGAAAGTATTTCATCACCAAACTTTGATTTCTACCAGTAACTAGATTTAAGGCTAGCTTTGATAAACATAACTTTGGATAAGGCCAGAAAAACAGACAGCTCTGCTTCATGAGCCAGTGTATCACATTTCTCCCGACCATTTCCACCACTTTGTTTCACGTTATTGACGTTATTCAGCTGATCTATCCAAACAAGGTTCACTTAGCCCAGCGTCACAGTTTTGATGTGGAAAAAATGTACAGTTGCAATTGTATTCACACAAACACAATTCTGTAGATCCAGTTCAGTGGAGCAAAAGACAAGATGCAGCTTGTGACTTTGTAAGGTTTACCGTTCATTGTCTTTATACGTAATTGGATTATTATTATTTATTAGCTGTATTAATTTAAATTTTAAAAAGATTTTAGCTGTATTAATTTTGTAGTACTTGTGTAAATTTAAAGAACACTTGGACTAAATAGAAGGGAATCAGTTGTAGCAATTAAACATATTAATTGCACCTCTGCTTTTTCTTTGTCATGTGCAGGGTCCACAAGGAGAACCAGGACCTCCTGGGCAACAGGGTATGCCTGGTCCACATGTAAGTTTCTTTTCTTTCGTCTCTTTCTCTTTGTATCTATCTGCCTTGTCTATCCCTGTCTCTCTTGCAGTGTCTCTCATTATCTGTTCAGTTCTTTTCAATGGCTTAATTTTTTCATCTGCTCTTCCTTCCCTGTCTCAAATCTGTCCCGTTCATACTCCTCTTTGCTACATCCATTTTGCAACGAGGAGAACTGTGAACTCAGAAGATCACTCGCACTCCTGTTTTCTTAATCAGATGTTTGCAGACGTATTTTTATTTTGCTCTCCTTACTCTCTCTCTCTGCTTAAATAGCTGCCACTCTGTGAGGCATTCCACAACATTCACACCAAAATAGACTTAGACTTTCACTAACATTGTTTCTCTGCTGCCACAAAGAAGAAAAACATCCTTTCTGTCCAGCTGAGATGAGACATATTGTACTCATTTGATAGCACTTAACCGATTACATTGTCCAGTTGGTGGCACACTGAAAAATATTCCATTTTGGAGTCATCTTTAATACAAAACAGTACACCCAATATTGTAGCCAGGGGTAAATGACCATTGCCAGGTAAGATTTTCAGTCCTGCTGACGCTCATGGCCTGGACAGGATGGCGTCATTGCCTTGGAAAGTATTAGTAGGAACCTATCGTGATGGTATACAGGTTGAATAAATAACTTGTTCCTTTTAGTTACACCAGGCCAGAGGCAGATTGATGCCTTCCAGTGAAGGCATTGGACCGTAGAAAAATAACACAGCTCTCTTATTTGAAGTGTTAATAACCTTTTTTATTCTTCATCGGGTGAATTCTCCAGAAGTGTGACTTTAAAATGAACTGTAGAAAATAATGAACCACTCTTTGCACAGCTGAATGAACAGATCTGAATGGGCAGCATGAAGTAGCCAACCAACAATAACAATGGTAGGACTTGTAGAAGAAAGAATGACTACATTACAAAATAAGCCAATGACGAATATAGCATACAGACTTTCCCAAACTGACAAAACAGGTGCTCTTTTCCCCACTTCATTTTAATATCATTGTAGCCCTGTTGTTGGAAACAACTAAATAGGCCTTACTGTTCGATCTCTTCCCATTGTCTTTCAGGGTCTTGTTGGTCCTCAAGGTCCAATTGGGCCTCCTGGTGAAAAAGTAAGTAAAGAGTGAACCCAGTCCTCCCTTCAGTCCTCCCACCACAACCCTGCTGTCCCGATAAGTAAATGTTTCAGTCCAGACTCCTAAGTGATTCTGCAGATTCAGTGCTGTCTGAACTATAGGTCTTTACTGACTCCTCTGCATAGCACTGATAGCTAAAACAAACACAACGATGAACACACACATATACACACACTCTACACATTTTACTGTATGAATACTCCTGCATAAGCACTTACTTTGCATAACTGAAAGTATTTTCTGGTGGTTTTGTGGATATTTAATAATATTCCAAACAGATGAGCCTTTGGCAATCTTCATCTATCTATCTATCTATCTATCTATCTATCTATCTATCTATCTATCTATCTATCTATCTATCTATCTATCTAT
>JBBMJY010000006.1:17461029-17473927 GCA_037833715.1 Toxotes lorentzi
CTATCTATCTATCTATCTATCTATCTATCTATCTATCTATCTATCTATCTATCTATCTATCTATCTATCTATCTTCTTACTTACATTTGTTTTCTCTTTGTAGGGACCTCAAGGTAAGCAAGGTTTGGCTGGCCTTGCTGGTGCCGATGGCCCTCCTGTAAGTAACCCACCTGACTCTCTTTCAATTTTTACATCATTCAGACAAAATACCAACCACCATCATGTTCACCTGATGATAAAATATCTCTCTGACTGCTTCAGGGTCACCCAGGAAAAGAGGGTCCTCCGGGCGAGAAAGGAACAGCTGTAAGTATTATGTAGTTTAGCTTTTAAGTTGGATTTTACAGTAAAGAATATAACTACACTTACTCTCAAAGATTTTCTAATGTGTCCTGGCTGGGTCACACAGTTTTTAATTTTAGTTTTTATTTACATTTAGCATTTGTCTAACCTTTATAGTGTGCCAAAAGGTTCAAGTTTAATATGACCACACAATTTAGATAGCATCAGGTAAGCTGTCTCTAAAATAGAATACAGAGTTTTTTATAGTCAGTATTTTAAATATTAGCCTATGTGGTACAGTCAAAAACCCTCAGTTTCAGACATGGTTATCATAAAGTTGATCCAACAACAGATACATGAGGCAAATAATTTGATTTGCATGAATGTTAAATCAATTTCCACAGAGGCAGCGAGGGTATATTGTGTTTTTTTTTTTTTAAGTTTGGATTCCAGTTTAATCCATCTGTATATATATTTTTTTCACAGAAAATATCCAAGAGTTACTTAATTTCATTTCAATGAAATGCTATAATATTATCTAGCTCGAATCTAGCTAATATGTGTTAGTTATATTTGTCACAATTCTATTGAATATTGGTTGATGCAAACTAAGTAATGCATGATGATTTTTTTTTTTTTTTTCAACCTTTTAGGGTCCTCCTGGTCCTATGGGATCCATCGGCTACCCTGGGCCTCGTGGTGTAAAAGTAAGCACTATCTTAGTCATGCAGTGCTTCTGTGCCATGATAGATTTCCATTTTCCCTGAATATCATTTTGACTATTTTCGTCTCTCTCCAGGGTGCTGAGGGCATCAGAGGCCTTAAAGGTGGCAAAGGAGAAAAGGTAACCACCCCATCCAGTCTCCTCTTTTTCTTCAGCATATTTGACAAATGTCATTCCTCTAAAAATGGACCCATCAGAGTTGTAATTCCTTCTCAAATGAGGCTTCCTTTGAATCCAGCATGTGGAAAAACCCTTAAAGGCCCATCAGGCTGGCAGTTAAGTCATCATGCCACTGAGCTGTAATGGAGCGTGGAACATTTAACTAGAATGAGACTGTTTGCAGAGCAGTTTCAGTGGAGATTGATCTGTTGCCACTGTTTCCTTGGATTGCTGGGGTTGAACGTGGCCTGTTGCTACCTTAGTGCCACTGTGTGGATTTTTCGCCCAATTGTCAAGAAATTGGAGCTCTTCAGAGATTACCTAAAAATACTGAATATGCTGTTAAAAACTACCTCTACTTTGATATTTCTGTCTTGCATATCCAGTTTATCATATTTTAGTATAATATAATATAACATAATATAATATAATGTGTAGGGAACAGATCTTTCGTGAGACAGCAATTGTACCTTGGACAAAATTGAAAACTGCATTCTTATTTTAAACCACCAGATGTCAGGAGAATAACATACTGAGACAGAGGGGCACAACTGCTACTACATGTGGCAGTTGATGAATGGCCTTATCGATGAATGCTTCATTGATAAGGCCACTAGATGTCAGTATTAATCCGTTCTAAGGAGCTTGTATAATTCTGCTGGCATTACTGTAAACCACCAAGCCATGATAAACTTTTCTAAGTTCTAATTACGTCACTGTTGTTTTTTCATTTTAACAGTTAAGTGGGCCTCCTCATTTTTGCTAATTCAATTCAATTCAACTCAATTCATTCAATTTGAATTCAATTCGAACTATCTTACTGAAATGTATTAAGTTTGTTTCTGTGATACTGGATAGAACACTCAGCTCTAAGCAATCATCCTTTTGTCTCTTTCATTTTCAGGGAGAAGATGGATTTCCTGGCTTCAAAGGAGACATGGGTCTCAAGGGTGACAAGGTGAACAATGATCTCTGAAGAGAAAACTGAAATGAATGAAAAAATGATGGCTACTGAAGAAAATCACTTTGGTTACATTTTTGTCTTTGCATCCAGGGTGAAGTTGGTGTACAAGGACCCAGAGGAGAGGATGGTCCTGAGGGCCCCAAGGGCAAATCAGGACCCGGTGGAGAAGCTGGTCCCATGGGATTAGCTGGAGAGAAGGTAAATAATCAATACCTGCAAAGACTGAATTATAAAACTGTGGATTTTCATACATTTATAGATAGTCACTGTTATGTAAGTAAATACAGGAATTGAAGGGCTGTTTCAATGTAGTGGGATTGAAAAACAGACCAGAGTAAAGACTGTTCTTTTCTTACAGTAATAGGGATATAACAGATGTTTTTAATGAATTGAACTGGAAAGACACAAGTCTGGGGAGAGCTGTTATGTATAGTTTTGTAGCTGTTTTGATCATTTGAAGTTTAGATTTCCTCTACCTCCCTTCAGCTCGGCAGAAGTCACATTTTAATTGGCTTATGTTGACTGCGTTTCTCCCTGGAGCTTTTATCTTGCCACAGAGTATCTTGCTTTGTTGTGCTACAGTATTTATACTCTAACAAATTCTTATGACAGGTTACATTAAGATCTTTGTAGGTCACATTAGGGTATATGGACAAAAGTGATGTCTTTGAGGAGTTTTGATGAATGAACTGTTTTCTTATTCAGTAATAAAGGCTTGATGAACTTATTTGTGGATAAAACTACATTATAAAAACACAGTAATCCCCCCAGACAGGAGTAATTGTGAGATGAGCAGCTGTAGAAATGAAATGCTGAGAGATAATTAGAAATCTTATTTTTTAAAAATGGATCATGAGAAATGAACATTTGCAACACAGATGAACTAATCCCACCTAGTGAAAATACAGACTTTAATTTAATTCCCTTGCTACTTTTGCTAATGTATATCAATAATAATTTAAAATGTATATATCAATCCATTTCACATTTTGCCAACATCTTCATCTTGAGATGTTTAAAATGAGTGCAACAGTAAAGTAGAGGTACAAATGACCAGCACTTCTGGAGTGAGAAGTATTGGATGCATACTGAGATCTGTAAAAAAGAAAAAAAGAAATGACTTGACCTTTGTTTAAAAGCACACAGGACAGTTACATCAGATTCCGTGTAATTCTTAATGAGCATAGACCATCTAGAATAGCCTACATGGGCCAAAATGAATTCACATTTGGGTGAAAAGCAGAAAAGCCTCTGCACGGATGACGTCATGTTCATAAACAAGGTATTAAAAAAATTTCCCACACCAGAAGTAAAACTTTATGTTTGTAAGTTTATTGCCATTTGCAATGCTTCTGTGAACTTTACTGCAGTCTCTAGTGACACAATGAGAACTCAGTGTCTTTGTTTTGTTTTTCTTTGCTCCTTTTTAGGGAAAACTTGGAGTCCCTGGTTTGCCTGGATACCCTGGAAGACAAGGCCCCAAGGTATGTGATGAACGGTACCCTGCTGTTTGGAGAAGTCCTTGTTGTGCATACCTCTAATCCACTGGGAGGTCATAGATCAGGGCCATCTGTATGTAGATATTCAGTGGCTAGGCGAAGGGCAGTTCAGCAGAAGAGCTGTTTGCCACCATAGTAATGTAAACGGTTCAAGGACAATGTCTGTGTTTGCTAACTAAACTGTCTTTCAGTGTGAAACTATTACCCTTATGTGTGTGCTTGTGAGGGTGTTCTCCTGTCTGCCTATGCTCATAATGCAAACGCATATTGCATGTGAATGTTTCCTTTTTTTCAGTATTGATTCTCTCACTGGCTTTATAATCTTTTATAGAGGTTTGGCTGATCAGCATTCACTCATATTTAAATGTGCTCCCACATGCCTTTCTAAAACTTGCTGATTTGCTGACTAGCCGTGATTCACACAAACACAAACCCAAGCAGACACCCACTGTACTTTCGCCACAGCCCTTACAGGGAGCTTAACTTGCATGGTCTCCTCCTGGAGTCATCAGCTGTCCTCCCTCCTAAAACTCTTCCAGACATTATCTAACAGTCTGGCATTCCTTGCACTGTAGCACTGACCATCGTGCCACAGCTCTACGATCAAGATGTGCTGCTGCAGCTGGTTCCTCTCTGCTGCTGTCAGCACTGACAGCTTGGCACTGATATGAAGGGTCAGGTACACCTACTCTCACAACATTCAGATAGGCAAGTCTCCTGCTCTGTCTGTTAATGTCAGCAGGATCTGAGCTAAGCGTAGCACACAAATTATTAAGAGACCCGGGCAAATTAAACAAACTGGGAGAAACACAGTAGAATTGAGATGATTCATTCCACGTATTAAAGATGTAATGTATTAAAGATGACTCCATTCATTTGTTACAGTAATTTGAAATCAGTTATTTCACTTTGTTTAATTACTAGCTATTTCACTATTGAATAAAACAGTTCATCTGTGGAATCAGTGTGATGAATATGTAGCAAAAGCATGCAGTAATAGCAAAGAGAGCAAAAACACAAAGGATACCCTTCTGTTTGTATCCATAAATAATTTTAAACAAGGCTGCCCACAAAGGTTCCCAGTGGAGCCCAGGATCAGATCTTCTTTTTAGACTGGATATGCTTCAAAAAAGTGTTTTGGAGAGAGTGAGAGAAAAAAGCCATCCTAACTTTGGCATAGTGTAAGCAGTGCCACAGTTTCTTCTTCTTTTCTTCTAGTGATATCCAGCATTAAAAAAAAAAAAGTTAAAAGTAAAAATACAGTTTGAAACTGTTCATGGTAACTTATAAAGAAAATGCTTTTAAATACCAAATCCTCTATAAGTTCAAAGATAATTTACTGAGTGTTTGACGGGACCTTAATGTCCCCTTTGGGGACTTTTTTTTTTTTTTCCTAAATGGATTCATAGTATTTAAGAGATCAAGGTCCCATGATCCCATTGCACAGTGTCATCAGTGTTAGAAAATGTCACATTGTCCTCGTGAGTAGGTTCAGGGTCAAAGTTCTGGCTCTGGCTCGTTTGCAGCCTTTATCCCCCTCGATCAGCCTGTGTATGAATCCCTCCGCTGCCTGTGTTTTTGGCTGCTGCACCCCATCACTCTCTGTTAACAGCTTTCCCACACCGTTAATTCTGGATGCCATTTGCAATAGCTTCAGTGGACTGTCTTATCTCTGTGGCACAAGTCAGGCTTGTTCAGTACCAACTCTCCTTTCAGTTTACCATAACTGCACCTCTGTGAAAAACAAATTACGTGGCATAGATCTCCTTTCCTGCTGTCTTCACAATGTTAGACTGTTTACCTCTTGCAATTCTGCCCATGCCACCTTTTTGTGCTGCCCTTGCTTATACGGCACAGTACTATGCCTTGTATACAAATGCATGTGAGCTGTAATGAGCACTATAGATGTGCACTGCATCAGAGAATGTTTTAAATACAAAACACCCAGACATGCACATGACCTTGTTGCGTAGCTAAGACAAAGAAATATTTAACTGAAAGGCTCAGTATACACTGCATTTATCCTACGCAAAGTGAGGCTGTATTGGTAAGCTGCTTGGTCCTCCTTTTATTCATCCAGTAGTGATTGCCCTCCTAGTATTTGTTTGACTGGTACCATCACCACTATCAGAGGGCACAGCCTGTGAAAGCCCAATAACTAAATTGCTGATGGGTATCAAAGGGGAGGAGCTGTTTCCCCCTCCTTTGTCTTTATTTGCTCCCCCTGCCTTTTTTGACTTCCTATTTTCCTCCTAACTGTGCTAACAACTGAGCAGGTCCTCCGTCTGTCTGTGAGTCATAACGTCTAAGTGGCAAGGAAGAGACTTTCCCTTTGAGTTTGTTTGAAGCATTTAAAGAAGGTGCTCATTTATCTGTGGGAACTCACAAATTAAAAGCTGTAACCCGATGATAACAATCTGTTGGCCAGTGTGGCTGTACTTTTGTTAGACTTTTAATTAGCCTTGATCAGTAAAGCACAAAAGAAATTTCTGCTAGGTCCTCCTCAGCTTTTGTAACATTGTTCCTGGACAGAGACTACAGCAGGCATCCCTTATTTTATACCCTCCAACTCTCAAATGTATTTCTCTTTTCTTTCACTCCTTTTCTTTCACGCTGACTTTTTCTTTACTTGTCTCGCAGGGCTCCAATGGCTTCCCTGGATTCCCTGGAGCAAATGGCGAGAAGGGAGCAAGGGTGAGCCACAAAATTCATTATTCGCTCTCCTGTTAATGTACACTCAGTCACTGAGGGCTTGAACTGAAAAACATTATGGTCAATGAGTCTTAACCGTCTAAGACGCACTTGTAACTAAGACATTGCTAGTTCAGTCCAACTGAGGACTCAGAAGCAAAAAATACTGTTAAATTTCTAAAATTGACATTGAACCTTTTTTACATAGTGCAACATAGCCTGTACACAGTGTGCTTTGCATACTTCAGGAATCAGCTGACTCAGCATGCTCATGAATTCCTAAAATGTCACTTTGGATGTAGAATGTGTATGCCACTGTTTTTATAACCCAACTATGTATGGACTGCACCAGGAAGTATGTATACACCCAAACAAAGTATGTCGAAACCCGAACTGAATTTTGAGCTTCATATCCTAAAACCAACCACCAACAGCAGTCTCCATTCTTTTGGGAAGACTTTCTACAACATTTTGGAAACTGGCTACAGGGATTTCCTCCCATTCAGCCACAAGAGCATCAATTAGGTCTGGTAAACGATAAGGTCTGTCGTTCCAGCTGCTCTCAAAGGCACTGGATGGAGTTGAGGTCAGGGCTCTGTGCAGACCACTCAGGTTCTTTCACAACAATCAGGGAAAACCATGTGTTTATTTACCTCACTTTTCCAAATCAGTTGCTGCAAAGTTGGAAGCACGCTGTTGTTCAAAAACAATTATTATATGTTGTAGCGTCAAAGTTTTCTTTTAATTGGAGTGAAAGAGCCAAACCCAAACCAGGAAAACTAACACCAGAAAAAAAAACACACAAAGAAGTCAGAGGTGGGTGGGGTGTTCACATACTTTGGTCTTGTGGTGTTCAACTCTGTTAATAGTACTGTAGAGTGGGTCCAGTTGGAAAGGGTCAGAGATGAAGGGATGAGAGGACGGGTTGTAGAATGCTGTAGAGGGTTATTATTGATGAGACAAGCTTGTCTCCGCTCTCAGACAGACATTGAGAGGCAGACACCCCTGGCCCCATCGTACTAGAACTGACAGGTAGTTCAAGCTGTCAGGTGCCTGTGAGTATCCACTTACCGCAGGAATTTGATTATTTATTTTTGTCCTAAGATGTTCAGATGGTTGTATTTCATCTCTGATTCAAACCCCCTTAGCATTTGTGTCTGTCTCATGTTCCAGTGTATTTGTTATTGTAGAATTGCTTCAGCTCAAACTTCTGAAATGACGAGATGAAGAAGTACTTGTATTGGCTGATCATACAAGGAATGATCAAATCAAAGCTTTTGTTTTTCTTTCTCAGGGAATCGCTGGCAAATCTGGCCCTAGAGGGCAACGTGGCCCAACGGTAGGCAATTCCACTGTCTGCCTACGCAGCCTGAGCCATCCACATCAATGATTTTTTGTGTTCAGATGAAAATCTTTTCCTTTATGTAGTTGTGTATTGGTGTCATTTTATTTTTCCTTTGAAGGAGATATGAATTGGGTGTGGGAATTGTAGAGATGGGCACAGAGGGCACCAGACATTGACTACCTGCCCTTTATGCTGTTAACTTCTGTTTAGGGTGTTATTGTTTTGTTATATTTTCTAATATAGAACAAAGCAATGAAAATGGGGTTTATTTACACTGCATTACTGTGTTATTTTATATACTGTGTACTTAGGGCCCACGTGGTGGCCGTGGTGCAAGAGGACCGACAGGAAAACCAGGTGCAAAGGTGAGAGGAAGGATCATTTTTGACTTCTAGAATACAGTATTTAACAGTAGAGTCGATGATGATGAATGTGCCGAAAAGCTTAACATTATATACAGAGTTGCAATACATTACATTAGATAACTGGATCTAATATAGTCACATTTTTGCTCACATTTTGCTCCTAAAATGTGATATTTATGGAGAGAGCTAGCCACCCTGATTTGTCTGTGATCAGAGGATGTAAGTTGCCTTATTTATTACTTTAGATCTCTTAAAGGCGATGTAATTAGGTATTACCTATCCATTGTGCTATCCATCCATTGTGCTATGAATTATTATTGATTATTCTGAATTATTTTGTTGTTTTGTCTTTATTTATCATTAGTTTGTTGATAAATAAAGTTGTTAGTTTTATTGACTCTCATGGTGTATACAGATGTTGTTACAGTAGCTAGTGGATCTAAAACAACAAACAAAACAAACAGACATACACTTGCTATATAAATGAAGAGGATTAATGGCAGCAAACAGATTTATTTGCCTCCTGGCTAAAATAAACATTCAGGGATTGAAAAAAATTAAATCACTCACACACTCATCTGTCTGTTGCAAATAGGCAATGACATTATTGTGTATTATATGAAACAAACAAAGATAAGTAACATAAATCATATAAAACATAATTCTGCAGGGCCCAATCTTATGGAAATATGAATGTGCAAACACACTTCCTGTATAACATCAGTGCCAGCACTTTACACACATTTTATTCACATATCATACTCTGATGAACTTGGACAAAGTTGACAGCATTTTCTCAGTGCCTTTTCTTTTTCATCAGGGCACCTCAGGCAACGATGGACCTCCTGGACCGCCAGGAGAGAGGGTTAGTATCAGATATTCTTTGATCAGTGCCTCTTGAAGTTCTGAAGTTTTGTGCTCTGAGTTAGTGAAAGTACATCAGGTACATTGTACTTGAATCTTAACTCAAAGTGAATTACAGCTGTTTGTCAAATAAAAATCAAAAGGTGGATAAAACTGTGCTCCAGCTGCAGATTCTATCACCTAACTAATTTCATACCTAATTTGTGTGGCTAAAAAAAAAAAAAAATTTTTAATGAAAAGGTAATGAAAATTATTTCTCAATTACAAAGATTAAAAAAAGCAAAATTTGCTGTCTAGAATCCAATTAAATTCTAGTTAAAAGTTAAACTCCTGTTGTGTTTCTCATCTCTTCTCTCTGCTCATTCCATTGTTCATTTATTTATTTATTTATTCAATAAAGGGACCACAAGGACCACAGGGACCTGTTGGTTTCCCCGGACCCAAAGGACCCAATGTAAGTATACTGCTGTCAAACTGTCTGTGAGTTAGCATCATCCACGGCAAGTGTTGACACTTTTCACATAAGCTTTTCAAATATTAATTCACACTTACAACCTGATGTCTTGATTTTTATGAACTGTCTCCCCCAGGGCCCACCAGGAAAAGATGGGCTGCCTGGTCATCCTGGACAGAGGGGAGAAACGGTGAGTGGGTAGTTTCGTTCATGAATGCATTGTGTTGTGCCATTCGACCCTGAACATCATGCATCAACGCCCACTCACTACAGAATCAGCCTTTTGCCCTCTCAGATAGGTTATACAGAAAAATAAAATAAAGCATGGAAGAAGAGAACTGAAATGGCATACAAAATGTGTTGGTGGGGTGAAATTGCAGCAGAAGCAATAGAAAATGGAATATAGGTACTGCAATGCAGCTGAGCTAATTTAGTGCTCTGTCTTAGTACTTAGTACTTCATCATGGCCACACCATATAATGTTCTGTACCAATTTGTTTGAATTTTAGATAGAGTAGCAGTAGATATAGTAACATATATGTTTTTCATCAACTACATGTCTGAAACTTGAAAGCAAGTAATTCTGGCATGTATTTTGAATGTATTTGCGCTTCACTGAGTTGGCGATTATATTTATCCCTAAACAAACAAACAAAAAAATATTTTAAAAAAATTAAATATTAATCTATAGCGCGAGAATACTATACTGTACAAATACACTTGTTTGTTCAAAAGGTAAATTACGACCAATAAAGGTGTGCCTCTGATATGTAGTTCCTACTGATTTTCTGTATGGCTCAGACTCTTTACACACTGTACAGTACAAAGTAGACTGCACATATTATAAAACACCTGTATACAGTCAACAATGTCTTTGTTTTCCCCTTCAGGGCTTCCAAGGAAAGACAGGACCTCCAGGACCTGGGGGGGTGGTTGGACCACAGGTAGATATACAGCACTCTTCACTACTATAATTAGGATGTACTTTCCTCACTTATTCTGTTGTTGGACAGACACTGAAATTAAAGTAATGTACCTGTAACAACAGCTGAAACAACAGCTATTGCCAAACAATACCCATATGCACAGATGGTAATCGAAAGGCATCAAAAGCTTTTCGAAAAGCTCCATATAGATTTTGGATGCCTGCGGTGATATTTCTTGTCTTTAGACAGTAATGAAGCGTGGGCTGAAAATAAATTATTCCATCTCATTAAGACTTCCATTTACTGTGGAAGGAAAAAAAACCAAAAGTAACCAAAAAGTATGATTTGTTTACTAGCATCACATGTCAGATGTCCTAAACATCATAAGAATATCTGAGATATGTATCAACATCACATCTCCTTTAGGACACAGGTGGAGACACATATTTGTAGGACATTGACCGTAGTATATCTCTGTTGTTCATGACAGGGACCGACTGGAGAGACGGGACCCAGTGGAGAGCGAGGACACCCAGGCTCTCCTGGTCCACCTGGTGAGCAAGGTCTACCTGGAGCTGCAGGAAAAGAGGGTGGAAAGGTAAATGAGCATTTGTTTTGTGATCTGCAAAAGCAAAGTGCACCAGTAATGAGTATTTAAATGCATTACGCCATCATGTTTTTTCCCTGCCTCGTATGCTGGAGATCGACGTTGAAAATTACTTGCCTGACCTCTTTGTTTTTATCCTTGGAGGTTGCTGTAATCGTTTGATGTTTCTCTTCATCCTAGCACTTGAACTGCCCATTGCATTTTAATGTAACACACTTCTAATAATAATATTATTTATGGGCAAAACAAAGAATAATAAAGATAAATGAAAACTACTTTGAATTGTGGCCAGAGCTGCAGGCAGTTATATTCTATTGGAAGATCAAACAGAGTAAAAACCTCTGAAGTCATATAAGGTTCTTGAGTGATGTCGTCATTGTTATTTTAACATCTCACATCAGACTAAAAACCTGTTTTTAAAGCACTTTTTTGAGCTCTTTAAGATTTTAGACCGTTTATTTCCACTGTAACAAAACTGCACTCTTACTGTTAAAAATGAATGGTTTCAAAAGGTTAAAAATTTTAACTTAAAAGGAGATCTTAGTGTAGCTGTTTCACAATCTGGAATAATGGTATAGTATCTGTTTTGGAAAGCTGAAGTAGACAGACAAGGATTAAAAGTATACACTGTTTAAAATCTGGCGTATTCTAGTCTTTTTCTTTCTGATTGTCTGTAAAACCTGACACATCTCTTGTTTTTGCCATTACGTCTTAATCACTGGCTGTATTCGCACATAATAAGGCATAATTTCAGCTTTTATCAAGCAAGCAGATCCATCTATTTTTTTCTCTGACATTCTCACAGATTCAGCACTGTTCACTGTTTTCAACCAAAAGCAATTCTGTGTTGTATCAGATGTCAGTTAAGTGGATATTATTCCATCTCCCTCTGTAGGGTGATCCAGGTCCTCAGGGTCATAGTGGCAAGGCAGGACCTCCTGGCCTGAGGGGCTTCCAGGGGGCAAGAGGTCTTCCAGGGGCCATGGTAACACACAGACCACCCACACACTAACACACTCATGCAAACATACTCACATGTGCGCATAGAGGTGTGTCATCTCAAATCCTGAGCACACACCCGGTTGAATTTAGCTCCAAACTCCAATTACCAGGCTAACAACCTGCTGTTAAACCAAATGTCAGGCTTGGCAGTGGACCTGACTACAAACGTGGAGGCTTACACAGAAGTAATGGAGAGGACTAATCGAGACACAGTATTAACATACTTCATCATCATTTATCTCAGCAAGGTTGCAATAGGTTATAGCATGTTCTAAATGTGGCTTTGGAAAAGCATTTTAACAAAAAAAATTCTCTGTAATCATCTGTAGTCTGTGCATTTTAGAAACAATTAACTCTGCATTTAAAGTTCCACTAGTTTCAGGTCCTTTTCTTTGAGGAATTCCTGTTTTCTTTCGATCGAAGAATGAGTCAAAGCCCTCTGATTCTTATTCAAATCCATGACTTTGTGAGCATGCACCCTAGCCTGCTGAGTAACCCGAATTAATTCTCTAAAGGAGCAGGAATGGGTGAGAAAGAGTTCAAGGTGAGAGCGGATGGCTGTTAGAGGCTGACTGAGGATCAGCTTGAGGGACTGAGGCTGAAGCTCATTTCAAGGCTGACCGTTAAGAGAGCACACGACAGCACTGCACCAGACTTATTACCACCGTTATGTTTGTCCCATGTGTGCGGAGGGATGGCTTTCTCTTCATAACGGCAGTACATACACACACGCTGCGTGAACAGACACACATATCCCACTCCTACTTTCTCCCATCCAGTAACACACAAACACAAACACACATGAATGTGTGCGCCTGTTGTATGAGACAGAACACACAAGTTAATCTCAGTCTGTTTGCTGAGAGAGTGCCGTGGAGGCACTCACACACAAATAGTTTATTTTTCACTTTTGGACTGGCATAGGGTGATACGCACATGCACACATACAAACACACACACACACACACACACACACACACACACACACACACACACACACACACACACACACACAC
>JBBMJY010000006.1:17474027-17521805 GCA_037833715.1 Toxotes lorentzi
CACACACACACACACACACACACACACACACACACACACACACACACACACACACACACACACACACACACTCTTTATCCCATCTCTCAGTCTTGAGGAAAGGCACAGTAGCGATATACAAGCCAATAAATAACTTTTTGTGTGTCCAGCAAAGAAAGATCCTTCCAGCCTCCTAATGCACCGTGGTAAAATGTGGAAGCCGCGGAGGTGGAGAGCCTGCTTGGCAGCCCATGCACCCGCTGGCTCTGTTGGAGCCTGTAAATTAGTTATTATAATGAAAGTCTTTACTGCCTTTGGTGAACCATGTTTTCCATATGCAGTCTCAACCTCTTGGTGCTGTGATTCAGCAGCACAGGCGTTGCCATTCAAGGGCGGGGATCTTGATGATGTGACAGGGGTCCAGAGATAAATGGACTATACCTGAACTCGTGGCCGACTGCACGCCTCCTCCCTTCACTCTTTTATTTCCTTTGAAGCTCGTTTAATGGCTCCTTTTGCATGAATAATATAAATATACCTGCAGATTATGCTACATTATAACTTAAGTAAGTAATAGCCAAATTTTCTCCAATGGAGGTGATGTTTGATGTTTTGGAATCTTGCTATTTCATGAATTATTTGCTATTATGTCTCTGTGCCAAATTATTATTATTATTATTTTAGTATTCCTGAATTTGATGATTTTAGACAGATCCAACACCAAACTCATTTACAGAATTCAACCGGGATTGCCTGATTACTTTAAAGGGTTGGTTCACTCAGTTTCCCCCAAAAAATGATTTCCTCACTATAGACCTTTATTTTGATAATCAGCTAATCGTTTCAGTAATTTCTTCAAGAAAAAATGCCCAAAAAAGTCAAACATTTGCTGGTTCCAATTTCATAAATGAACAGTGTTAATGGAAAAGATTTTGCCACCCCCTGATACATTGGAGGTGAATAGAAATTTGTTTTTGGTGCTCACAGCATTAAAATATAACATTTAAAGAATTCAACTGCAGCATCACCCTCTTCTCTCTGGATAATCCGTAGATCTTACTGTGAACATTTTTTTTGCTAGAAAGTAGTTCCAATAAAATCTGTGATGTTGGATATTTTAAATGTAATTTTCCCTCACTGTGAGTTCCACGACCAAAAATCATTTCAGCTCTATGTGATTAAGGTGAAGAAATCTCCCAGACTGATATCGAAAAACCTGGATAAATAAAACTAAAGCTATCTGCAGGGACTGGATGCCACTAGAACTAAGTGAGAAAATGTATTTTGTTTTGTTTTGTATTTTTGGTGAACTGGCCCTTTATTGACCAGCTGCCTCAGTACTGTGGAAGTTACTAATGTACCAATTGTGAGTGCAAATTCAGAGAAAGCACATAAAACCAAGCACATCTTTTGCTATTGCTATTTACTACATTCCTTTCTGGGTCCAAATCCTCCATATACACAGGGGCAAGTATACACATATCTACACACACTCACACAGGTGCATGCATACACGCACATCGTAACGTTTAAAGACCCATTTGACAGCTGTGATTACTGCTCTTTGAATGGCATTGAGCGGCGGCCCTGCAGTGAGTGAGATCTAACCCTCTCCTGTCCTGTGCTTTCAGGGTCCAGCTGGCTTAAAGGGAGGAGAAGGACCTCAGGGTCCCCCTGGCCCCATCGTAAGTAGTCCGTTGCTATGGTTACCTCATCTCCCCTGCCACAGGGATTGCAGTGAAAAGTGACTTGTGCTTTTGGTGAACTGAGTTGCACATGCTGTGCGCCACTCCGTTCTGCAGTAATTCAGCAGCACATACAATGTAAACTGCAGTGTAGAGGGTGGTGAAGTAGAGCAGGTTGTTATGATTGAAATCAATACCACCACTGTGGTTAAAAATATGTTGTTCAACATGAATATACATTGCAGTGTTAAATGTGAAATTTAATTTTTTAATTTGTTCTCTTCCATTATTTTCTTAGTTATATTGGAAAATAAATCATTTATTTTCTTATAAAATGGATAGTTCAGATAGATAGTTTGGATCTTATATCTTACCTCATGTGAAGTAAATAAGTAATGTGTGTAATGTGTGAAGCCTTGGAAGACACACAATCGATCACAGAATCACAAATTCTTCTAACTGAAGATCACCACTCATACTCATGTTATACTGATATTATTTTGTTCCTCAGAGGACAAACATTTTAGTTTTGTAATGATTAAGCTTTAGTGGTTTAAAACAAGAAGCTTATGAATCTTTGTACCCCAGTTTGATAAAAGCAATATCCTGCTTGAGTTATAGTGTCTTTACAACACCAAAGAGATATTCTTAGGTATGGAATTAAAGAGAATGCCCTACAACATTACTTTGAAGCATGGCCTAATCATTGCTCAGTTGCCTAACTGAACAACAACTAGCTTAATTCCAGGGATTTGATTGGTCTGTGATGTTTTCCACTCACATTTAGTTGTTACTATAGCAACTGCTGTGGCACAGATGGAAGAAGGTTAGGTCTTGTTGTCACCCTCTTTTTTTTCTTTTTTTTTTTTGGGTATGACCACTACTTTTACGGAAACTTTTCACTCAATTGAAAATCACACATAGTACACTGAGGGCTTTCCTTTGTAATTATAGGTACTTGTGTCTCTCACTCTGCATCTCTTATTCACCGTTAATCACAGTAATGAACATCCTTTTAGGTAGTATAGCTGCATTCATACACTGTATTGTGTCAAATCTGACTTGCTCTCACATAGTTTAGGACCCTGAAAAGGAACAGGAGTGGTAAGGTAATCCATAAATAAATGGGGCACTTTTTTCCTGCCTTTGTCTCTGAGCCCAGCCTCGGGGTCTGTGGCAGTGAATCTGTACAGAAAGCTGACTGACAGGCAGCTTTGAACTGTCTGACATTTTGTTCAAGCGTTAAACGCAGGCTCCCGATAATTGCCCCTGCTCACCAGCGACAGAGCAACACCAGATTAGATGACAGCGGATATGCAGAGCATGGATGAAAAGATGATGAAAGCGAGAAGAGGGGCTTTCTCTGAAAGAGTGAAACCATTTCCACTGCGGAATGAGATAGTTTTCTTAAATTGGCTTGAAAATGAGCCATTGGCTGAAAACATGTGATAGACTGTTTTGGTAGTGTTTGAAAAACTCTTTTAAAAAAAGAGGCCGGTGTGCAGTGCCCACGCACACAAGAGATCTGATATTTTCCTCCATCGATTTCCTGCCAGAGATTGAGCTGCTGTTGTGCTGTGGGAAAGTCTGTGAGTGCTGTGTGTGTGCCACAGCTTCTCCCTCCCTCTGTCTCTTTAGACGGTTGTGTGTATGTGTTTGAAAGAGACAGTCCAAGAAAGAAGAGAAAGGATGAATGTGACAAGTTGAGTGACAAACTTTGGTTGTGTGTCTGCATGTTTTTGTGTTGCAGTTTTGCTTTCTAGCCACAGAATTAGATGTGTGTGAGAAAACATGGAAGGGAGGGAAATGTGTGTGACCATGTGCATGCGTGTGCCCTTTCGAGCAGGTTGGCAGGCTGAGGTTGACAGTTTGGAAGTGTGTGTGTGTCACTGGCAGTGTCTGTCATGAAATATGAGTGCCAGGTGGCTGCTCACATCAGCAGCTGAATCAGTGTGTGTGTGCGTTTGCGTGTGAATCAGGGCAAATCCTGGGCCTGTATACATGCATATGTTTTATTTGACTGTAGCCTTAGACCATCCCTAGGAATGGCCTGTTGATCAAATTGTCATTTTAAATCACATTTTATGTGATTTGAGCCACTGGACAATAGTGAGTACACACCTAGGCAGAGCGAAGAGCAGGATAATAAAGACACTAATGTGGGAAAAAATGACAAGACCTTCCATGAGGCCTTGGCAAAGAAAAGCAGCTGAAACCTATTAATTAGATAAGAGTTTGCTCATCAGCACAGTTCTCAATACATTTGTTATCAGATCATGATTTCATTTCTCTTTAAACACACATTATTGTTGTTACTATGTACAACAATTTAAAAAGAAAATTAAAAAAAGACAGACAAATTCTGTTCTAAAATGTGCTTGTAGCAAAAGGACCACATTTATTGAAACATTAGAAAATAGGTTTCAATGTCCTTTTTGGTTGTGTGGGCACATCAAATAGGTTTTTTGCTTTTTTGTTTTAAATAATCTGGGCATTGCTCTGTGAAAACTGAAAAAATAAACGAAAACAATGAGTCTCATTCATTCCGGGATATTGAAGACACTTCACATCATAGTGGCTATAGTCTGTGGAAAAGGTATTTCTTGAAAAATTTCTTAATTAAGGCAGCCTTTCTAATGGAGTCAGACTTTTCATGTCTCAAGTTAGACCAAGCACACTTCCTGTGGCTTTCATCTGCTCCATAATGCAGCTCCTCTGCAAGAAATTGACTTTTCTAGTTAGCTGCCACATAATGCAGGAGTGAGTGATGGGCCTTTGTTGTCTGGTGACAGGGTTCTTCTGGAGAGAGAGGCGCTGCTGGCCCTGGAGGTCCCATTGGTCTGACAGGACGCAACGGCCCTCAAGGACCACCCGGCCCAGCTGGAGAAAAGGGAGCTCCTGTGAGTATTTCTGTCCAACTCTCATTCAGTCAAACACTTATTTAACTCTGCATGCACTATTAAGTTTAGGAAAGTGATGTTTTAACTGCTGGTAATGTGACACTGCCATATGACTCTTGCCAATGTTATGTTTAGGGAGAGAAAGGTCCCATGGGCCCTGCCGGCCGTGATGGCATTCAAGGTCCTGTTGGTCTTCCTGGTCCGGCTGGTCCTCAAGGTCCCCCTGGAGAGGACGGTGACAAGGTGGAATAAAGTTGTATATACTGGAATACTAGGAATCCTTGATTTAAATATATACCTCAGTGAATTAGTTCTCTGTAAAAGAAAAAACAAAATTATAACATCAACAAATATTAGACCTGTCTATAGTTGGCAGTGTCTTGGAAATTTGCTTGGAGATGTAAGGATGTCATATGTTTCTTTGGCTTTGTTATTCTTCTTTCTATTATTTTAATATCATTATAATAACATTATAATAAGCATGTCTTAATATACAATACACATAGATAAAAATGCAGCATTTAACACATATACCATACATAACTTAGTATATCCGCTGACAGAAAATATTATCACTTAGACAGTAGATTGTTGACAAAGTCAAAGTGGGAAGAAATTTTCCACATTAATTGTTCATGAAATGATGATCTGATCTTCATCTAAGTCACAAGTATAAACCAAGAGAGTGTGCTTAAGTTCAAAACACAAAACACATGATCCATACATGATCTTTTGAGCAGTTACTGAACACACCCGTTATACATGCACAGTGCTGGTGGAAAAAGTAAGTGGATTTAATAACTGGTGGTACCTCCTTTGGCAGCAGTAACCACAAACAAGAGCCTGTGGGTCAGACCCACACAACATTTAGGAGGATTTTTGGACCCTTCTCCCTTACAGATCTGCTTCAGTACAGCCACATTCTTAGGATGTCTGCTGTGAACGGCTCTCTTAAGCTCATTTCACATCATCTCTGTTGGGTTAATGTCTGAGGGGTCCACTTCCATGTTTAGAGTCACTGTCTTGCAGAATCATGCCAGCTTAATTTTCCACTCAATGATGGCGAGCTATCCAGACCCAGAAGCATCAAAGCCCCAAATCATGATGCTCCCTCCACCGTACTGCCACTCATGATGTTTTCATGTTGGTGTGCAGTGTCCTTTTTCCACCATCCACTGTGCTGCGTTTCTTCTCAAACAGTTCAACCTCAGATTCATCCATTCACAAATCTTTTTTCCCAGTACAATTGTGGAGTGTCAGTGTGAACAGAGATGCTAATCAGTTCCAAGGACTCCTTTAAGCCTTTAGTTGCTACTCTGGGCTTCTGTTTGTTTTCTATTTCATTGAGCATTCTGCGTTGTGCCTTTGGAGCAAGTTTAGCTTGGCGCCCACTTCTAGAGAGAGTAGCCACAGAAATAAATCATCTCCATTTATAGACAGTTTGTCTAAGTTTGAACTGATGAATATCTAAACTCTTTGAAGTGACTTTGTAACTGATTCCAGCTTTATGCAAATCAACAGTTCTTGATCGCAAGTCTTCTGAGACCTCTTCTTTGTAAGCCGAGCCTCACATCAGCAGATTCTTGTTGTGCAAAGCAAACTTAAAATGCTTGAGTGTTTTTATAAGTCAAAATAGCTCTGACCCACACCTCCAATCTTGTTTCATTGACATCGCTGACTCCAATTAGCTTTTATTGATGATATACTCACATTTTTTCCATCCTACACTGTGAATGTTTGAATTAATTCAATGAATTCAATATGTGCTGTTAGTTAAAATTTATTATTTTTGTTCATAATTAAAAACTTTGATGAAGATCTGACCATATTTTAAGACAAATCTATACATAAATACAGGAAATTCCAAAGGGTTTACTTACTTTTTCTTGCCGCTGTTTACAGATAAACAAATACATGTACTAAAAGAGACAATAGTTTACACGCCCTGTTTACCCTTAGGCCAGAAAATCCCACATCCACTTTTGATACTGAACTACAGATCTTCTCATCATCTTTACATTTGTAAAGTGTGACACATCCCTGATCTTGGTCACACCTTCAATCACACCATTTCGCCAATCTCAGTGCCAAAGGGGTTAGACAGGAAGCCAATCAGTTAATTTGCAAACACTCGCCCAAGGTTTCTTTGGGCCAATCAAATTAGAATCTCCAGAGAAATATTTACTGCCTAGTCATGGTAAAGGTGACACTTTAAGATATTGGATTTTGACTAAACATGGGAGCCAAGAGCCTTTTAAGATGGAGAATAGAGATGTGAGCTCTGCTGTTTGTATTGCACCACAGGGAGAAGTTGGTGGACCTGGACAGAAGGGAAGCAAAGGAGACAAGGGTGAACTTGTGAGTCCTGGTTTTCTCTCTTTATTACTTTTTATACAGCCTTTTAATATAAGGCATTGAGTTTGAATGATAATCCATGCTAACTGAGCAAAGAACACTAATCCTAGCTGCTGAATTCTCAAATGAACCGAATAAATTGAAGAACATAGGTTTCTTGGCAATGACTCATCTAAGGTTATCTTGCCCTAAACAGTCTGCAGCGTATAAAATATTAACTGAAGTGCTGTTATGTTTCCTAAATGGTTGCTTAGTTCATAATAAAAATACCAGTATGCTCTGTCTTCACCTTAAGCTTCTGTATTTTTTAACTGATTTGGTTTTAGTAACAAATGAATTAAATATTGGAATACACTTTCTCTCCTGGAGAAATGGCATTCCCCTTAGGCACACAGGATAAAGATGAGGATAAACAGCTTTAGCACGCAGTTCTTTTCATTAACTACCATAGTTCTCAAGCATAAATGGAAACAGCGGGTCTGTCTTGTCTTAGACCCCATATCTCATTGTTCCTTGTGCTTTTAGGGTCCACCAGGTCCAAGTGGTCTTCAGGGTGTGGTCGGAGCTCCTGGCCCAGCTGTGAGTATCACTTGCATCTGATGTCAGCTTCTCCCTCATGAAATATCATCGTGCACTCACAGTTCGCTTTTATTAAAGAATGACACATTCAGGAATAAAACATGAAATGAAAAGAGTGCCTCTACTTGGTAACCAGTGCACACCAATATTCACTCCAAATGTCACCTTCGCTTTTCAAGACATTTTCTAACCTTTACTTAGCAGATAATGAATTTTTAAAGATTTTTTTTTGAAATCTTTTGTTTCCAACATTTCAGATGCCTTGTAAATGCAATTGTCGTTCCTCTAATTTTAGTCCAAGGTTACCTTGGCGGGTTCTGAGTCATAACAATGAAATGGCAAATAAAGTTTGAAATATTTACTCGAATTCAAGGCCCCCTGAAGACAGATAAGGTGATGATTCAAAAAAGGAAATGGACCCTGTTGGCAAAGATTTTTAACTAGTTGTCTCCAGAGCTGCAGACCTATAACAAAATGACAGAATCATGTCTGTTTCTGCAGCACTAGACCCTGTTATCCAGTAGTTTCTAACCATGTTCTATTAAGAGCAGGTTTTTATTTTTACTTCACTATTTCTGGCTGATGGTGTGACAGTCATTTAAATGAGCTGTAAGAATGTTTGGAAAACTGGACACTTGGCTCTTAATGGAGCATAGTTGGAGACCTGTTACAACCCTGTTGCAACAAGGTAGCCTGATTTAAAAAACAATGTTTTATTCCCCAGATGGTCAGACATTTAGCACTGTTCCAGCCAGGTTGGGGATACATTATGGAAGCAGTACTGCTTTTTACTGTCGCCTCTGCAGTCCAAAAGCTTTTGGCTGCAGTCCCCTATCATTTAAAAATCCCCATCGTTTATCAGTGAAATGTTACACAAATTTTGTTTTAATCATACCTTTAGCTTGATGTAACTTATTAATATCAGGGTATCCCACAAAGAGTTTTGCCATCACAGTTGTTAATAGCTTGTCCTTTAGTAGAAAGGTTTTTTTTAGCATCCGGCCATTAATTACACAGCAATGATCAGTTTAGATTTTCTATTGCTTTGCGATTCTTACATAGGTTTAAACTTGTGACCTTCCATTTATGAAACAGTTTCACAAACCACAATGGCATCCCAGTCATTTCCATGTATTACCTCATATGGCACCAGACCTAGCTGAAAATGCTTCCTTGTATGCTGCAAAACATTGTCTACTCATCCATCTCATTAACACTACAGTCCTGTTTCTACAATAGCTGATGGCCTCAGGGCAACTAACTGCTCATTGCTGTAAATTATCAGGCCTTAACAACCATTCTAGCAAAAATTCAGCATCTGCAGGGCTCTGTGGGGGCTAGAATAGACCTGGTGAGACGGATTGCCGCAAGCAGGTAGTGCGCCCAAGCTGAATAACAAATTATTTAACAGTTGTTTGTCCTGGTGAGTCAGTCTGCTCATGTGTATTCATATCTTCATAACTGAGTTCTGACTCGTGCTGAGCAGTTTCAACATTATCTGATCTCTTTTTTATTACTGCATCCCCTAATGTTGTTATCACTGTTGACTATATCTACATCTCTCAATCCTGGAGAAAGTTTGGTGTTGGTAAGGAAAAGAGTTTCCTTGTGACCTAAGACTTATCATAAATAGTTCACAATTGTTGGACCATTTCAGAAATCATGGGCAAGCAAGCAATGCAAACTAAGCTTCATATTTTGTTGATGATAACTGTTGCTTCGTGTCCTCCATGTTCTTATGGAGGTTTCTTTCCAATTCCATCAAAGACTGCGTCAAAATACTGGCACAATTTGTGTATGAGGTGTTACAAATTATGCAGTATTTAAGTATTTCATAAAGACACTGCAGCCAGACACATTTCTGTTTCCAGTTATTGGGGCCGTCAGATTTGTGACTTCTTTTTTTCTTTTCTTTAAAGTTTCTCTTAACTTCAGTCCACCCTGTCACCGACGACTCTTTATTTCAAAGCTGTACCCACGCTACCTGTAATCATTTAACATTTCCTTCGAAACTGTTCTGCATTCAGTATCGGCACCTGAGGCTGCCTACATGTCCCAGGGCTCAGCGAGAGCTCCTCAACCACTTTCAAGTGCTGACATGCGTTTGAACTGAAAACTCCCAGTTTGTCAGCACTTCACTCTTTCCCTGTAGTCTCCCCCTTTCTATCCTCTGTAGCCCTGTGCACCTCACAGATGAAGTCAGCATCTTTCACATACACTGTTTACCATAACCCTTTGGCTAGACTGTACTTTATCCTGCATCCCCTGTTGAGAAACTGTTGTAGGATGGCTGCTGTTTCCCCAGGTAGCCCAGCAACACAGTGCATCAGTGGCGAGGACTGTTGCCTCAGCCGTGTCCTTTTTTGTTTTAATTTTAAGTAACGCCCATGCATTTTCGGCTGAATCCTCAAATAGACTTCCACCTCTCAACAGTTTTACAGGATGACTCTAAACTGTAAATGGCCTCAAATCTAAATGAGTGCGAATGTCTGATTTTGCAGTAGCCCTCCTGCCCCTTCCTGACCCTGAGCAAGAATGCGTGGGTGTAGAGAATTGATGGATGGATGATATTGCCTTAAAATGATCTTCAGAAATGGCAGTAAGGAAACTGTCTATCTTCAACCTGTGTTATGGGCATCGACCCACACTCTACCACGTGAGCTTGGAAATACTCCATAACCTTGAAGACGATTAAGAGGGCAAATAAATCCCATAAGAGAAAAACCACATAGATATGAGTGTTTGTGGACTTGCATTTGCTAAAGCTCCAGCTAATGGGGATCAGAATAAAGATATTTGGATGGTGTGAACCTTGATCTCCCACAGGGCAGTGATGGTGAGCCTGGACCGAGAGGACAGCAGGGTATGTTTGGCCAGAAAGGAGACGAAGGACCCAGAGGATTCCCAGGTCTACCAGGACCCATTGGACTGCAGGTAAGTCTAAGTCGGAATCCATTAGATAAACACACATGTTGACTCTCTTTCTGTTACTCTATGAACACATGACAACCAGATCACGTTGAACGCAGCCTAGTAGGTTTGCACATGGCTTTCCCTCTGTCAAAGCCAGCCAGAGCAGAATGAGCTCTCCTTCATACCCCTTAAACCGACAACATTTCATCTCTCCTTACATCATTTACATTACATCAAAACAGAGCATAATTTATTAATGCAGCCTTGGCTCCTAATAACGCTTTGTATTGCTCCTGGCAAATAATGCTTTTTCCCCCTCAAGGACTTTCCTTAACATAGTGAGTGCTAAAAATCCATCACCATCGCTAACATTTTGCATTTGGCATTTTGCCGCGACATTAATGGTTGGTGGGGGGAGTGCCGTTGGTTTTTCCTCTTAGGCTGCATCATTATCATGCGGTAAACCGCTCACCTGCAGTGCTCTCGGGCCCAAATAACAGACCAGCTGTTGTGGCAGCTCGTATATGATCAGATATTGTAATCAATGTGTAGTACAAATTCATTCATCTTTTTGCTTATATGTCTCATATTAGACATATAATAATCTACATACAGTATTCATTGGCTAGAGGATATGTATAAAAGGGGCAGCACTTCTGAAGCAACTAAGCTTCAGGATTTTGTTGAAAGATGATTTGGATACTAGGATAGACACATTTGCTCCCCTGTGATGTTGCAAATACTCTGTCAAGATACTGGTCCATGTTTCCTGTGAGCAGAAATATGGACTATGCATATTAAAGGCAGTGGAAGTGATATTTGAGGGCTTTTATCAACAGCTGACCCCAGTTTTATTTTCCACCTGAACACACATTGATCTTTGGTTGTTTATTTTTAATGGTAATGGTTCACTGATTCATAGAAAGTGATTTTCTTGAGTCATGCAGAATACAGTACCATATTTGGTACTGAGAGAGGAAATAACAGGAAATAACTCCTCTTCTTCTTGTACTTTTTCCTCTCACACACAATGATGAACAATAAAATGCAACCTTCCTCAATTCAATCATGCTCAGGGGTTTTGCAGACACGACCTTACTTGGTGAGGTATGAAGTTTATCTTGGCTAATGTTAGAAAAATCTATGTGGATACTGCTGTTTAACTGACATTATGGAGTCAGTTCATTGACTTTATCACTCTCTTTGTGCAGCTTTTACGCTATGTTTTAGCATCTCTGTCTCTATCTCTCTGTTGACACTTCAGGCCACAGTGTTTGCTTTTACCATGTGTCAGATGTCAAGAAAATTGTCCCATATGGTCCTATGGTCCCACTTTGCCCTACTCAGCTCTCTTTTCTTCAAAACTGTAACAGAGTGAAAGAAGAGCAAAAGGCCAGAGCATTAGCTCATTTAAGGAAATGAGCTGGAGTTGAAGAAACTTGCTTTGGTGGCAATGAATAAAGAAATGGCATACTTGAGAATATCTCAAAGTCAATTATCCAAGGACTGAGGATGAAATTAGAGAGAAGCCCCGCTGGTCAATAGGCCCAGATAACATTGTTATTAAGTGCAATTGGCTTTTAATTGGGCATAATGCACTCCATCTCCACTCTTTTAATTATGTTTGGCTAAGCTGCCCTTCAATAGATGGCAGCAGTCACTGCGAGCTCAGCTCTTCAATGCAATTATCTGTAGCATTAATGATTTTTGACTATGGGGAATGAATGGCTTTGGTTTGAAAGCCTTCCATCATTTCAGGCTGTGTTTGCTCTGGAATATTGGAGTCCTCGCTGAGAGGATGAATTTTTCAGATTAAGAGGTTAAGATGTGGATGTAGAGGAGAGTAAAAATCAGATTTTATTACTCCAGAGTGTCCTCGTAGTCTGAGAATAGTGTGGAAAATAGAGGGAAATGCCAAGTCAGAAGTAAACATTTATTGATTAGCTCTGATGTGTGTTGTAAAAGAGAGTTGTGTATCTATTTTTATGTGTGTGCATATGGTCTGTTCATTTTATTGTCAATGCATCTCTTTTTTCCAGCCTTTTGAATCTATTACTTCATATATTTTAGAAACAAACCTAACAAGTCCAGCACTGATCAAGAGCCTGTCACATCCAAACATTATACATGATAAAGCTGATGCTTTATTTATTTTTCCATTCTTGTTACACTCATGCTTTATTACTGTGACTAAAGTCCCAGTCAGAATCTGTTATAAATTAGCCTTCCGCAAGTACAGTAAATCAACAAAATGGGCTGAAACTACACATATGTGATCTCAGTGATCGATATCCATGCCATTTTGCTTTTACAGTAACTTATCATTACTGCTGCTTTCCACCCACCTTTTGATTATGCATGCTCCATCATCAGAGTTAAACTAACACAACAAATAATAACTGCAATTATGCGGATAGACAATAAGCTACAATAGCAAGTGAGAGTTCCTTCATTTTCACTGCAGTTACACCAAGTTGTATTTAAACTGTTTTAGTCAAGCATGATTGAATCCCAAAACTGGATAATATGCACCACCTGCGCTGTCCCCCTTTGTTTCCACTTTCCTGTGGCCATAGATGGATGGAGCTCCCATCCTTTAATTTACACAGGCTGATTATACCCAAGCCTCCCATACCCTTTAATTACAATAGGTGTCCTTTTTGACTAATTGTGTGTTTACACTCAGGGGTTCTGCTTGTATTAATGCATTCTCCATCACATTGCATCCTAAAGCCCACTATTCAATACTCATCATCTGAAAGTGCTTGTTAACGAGCAGCAAAAATGTATTTATGATCCTGTGTGTGGATTTTATAATGTGTAGTTTTGTCTCTGGTTCTGCCTCATATGCCCTTTTTTTTGTTCTAAAGAATATTTGTCTTCTTCTCAGGGTTTGCCCGGCCCTCCCGGTGAGAAGGGAGAGAATGGAGACGTTGGACCAATGGTAAGCATAGCTCTTTCCATTACTTTTCTCTGTTTCAGCAATTCACATTGTTTTCACGTACAACCCAGTGAGGTGGGAAATTGTGCTGATTGTTCTGAAGTTTTGGCTGGTGGCTGAGTTTGGCAACTCCAGCAGTCACTTGGCAGATGTTTTTGAAGTCTGTGGAAGATGCTTTGACACAAACATTTCAGCTGCTGAAAAGCTTGTATCCTCTAATCCAAAGTAGTGCATTTTTTTACTGTAATTTATTATTTTTTGCTGCAGTTAGACCACAATAAAAATACTCTAAATGTATAACTAAGGGGTCAGTCAGAGAATAATTAGAACAGACAAGTATTATGTGCGAATATTGAATGAGGGGTTTGATTTTCTGTCAGACTATGTGCACATTTTCATATTTTGGTCTTTGCCATACTGACCCCTATCTGAGTATTATCTTCTTGTCTCAAGCCTTAAAGAGCACTGCCAAGACGTAATATGTTGACAAGAAACGCACACATTGCCACACCACTTTCTACAATACAGCAGGTGTCATCAGAGCAAAAGTGGAAAGTCAGAGAAATGTTTGTCAAGAGAATCAAATCTGCATTTTGTTAGATTACTATCGCTGGTCTTTCTTGTATAGCTGCTCGGTTTTGATTCACTTTTTTTGATACTTTAAAAGGAAGATATAATACCAGGTAAAACATGAAGAATGACTGTGGTGGGTCTGACATTTATGTTCTGCTCTTTCTGAAGATACGCATATGTTTGTCCACATTTTTCCATATGATCAAAAGTATTAAAAGTACTGTACTGTCATATCTGTTTGAAAAAACCTTACAGCACCTGGGGATTCTTACGGATTTATTTGTAAGGATAGAACATACACTTAGTTTGCAGCAAACTTGTGGAAAGCTTGTGGCACCTTGCTATATTGAACATTCAGTAACTTCTGTTTTTGCTGACAGGGTCCACCTGGTCCTCCTGGCCCCAGAGGTCCTCAAGGTCCCAGCGGGGCCAGTGTAAGTTTAATTGTTATCTTTCTTTTCAACAAGGCTTCAGTCATACTCATTATTTCAAAACTATTTTTTTTTTTCAAATTTCACATTGTCTGTGATTTTTTATTTTCTCTGGATAATCTAATAAACTAATGCCACTGTAATTGTAATTGATCCACAGGGTGCTCAAGGTCCTCCCGGTGGTATTGGTCCAATGGGAGGTGTTGGTGAGAAGGTAAGAACCTAACATTTGCTTAGTTTGTACTTAGAGTCTTCAAAAAATACATTCCTTTTATTTTCTCTGGTATGGTATTAGTATTTTCTTAAAAATAAGTGCATTCTGCAGAATGTTTCTCTTTCTGCCTCTAAAGGACATTGCCATTCTTACTACCAAAAGCACCTGAACTGATGAGCTGATCATACTATCTGGATTATTTACTGTAAGTGTGATAATCAGTGTTTTCACTGTGCTATAACAGGGAGAAACTGGAGAGGCCGGAAACCCAGGATCACCTGGAGAACCTGGTATCGGGGTAAGTACATGCTTAAGTACTCTTCATCTCATCTCTGATGCCATTTTTGAGCATAAAAAACAATGGAACTGACAATTTAGATGTGTTGTAACTGTTTTAACTGTCTACTTTAAGAATCTGCCTGTGAATATCTGTGAGTGCAACTAATTAAGTTATGGTTATTACTTGACACTTTGTCTGTGGGGCCTGTTCTACCTCTGAGTATTTTACCTCCAATTACGCTAGGCTGATGTGCAGAAATGCTCTCAACCTGAGGGCGTTTCAGCAGATAATTAGCTCAGCCACATTCGAAAACCTCCACTGTCATTCACAACCCCAATTTGGTGGTGTCATTAATCTAACCTCCTGGACCAGGCTCTTATTAGAGACAAAAGTCAGAATATCCCATGAGTCATTTTGCTACAGAACCACCACATCAGAAAACAATGTATTCACAATAACATTTTAATGGCTGATGTCTCCAAAATAGTGCTGAGTGAAATGAAGTTCACCCTCTCGTTTTACATTATTTGACATAGGCATCACATGCATCAAGCCACATATCATGCACAATAATCGGTGTCATGATGCAGCACATTGCGTTTGCCTGCAAACTGCCTCCACTTTTTACTTTTCAGTGGTATAAATCAGGATAAAGTATTCACACAGCAGGCATCCTGAATATCTCAGATCAGAGCAGTGCCATCAGTCCAGGCTAAGCAGTAGAACTCCTCTGTGTACACCAGAGAGGCCTCACCTTAATTATGGATATGGGACAATCGCCCTCCTTGAGTCTGAGTCCATCAGGTTGTATTGACGTATCCGTCTGCTGCCACACATCTGTTCACAGTGACAGATAGAGCCAGTGTTGCACGTCACTTTGAGGTTAATTTCAAAGGTGTCATGCTGGCATCGACTAGAGAAGCGCTCTGTCCTAATGGGTCAACTAACGGTTCTGGGTTTGTAATTATGTTTCAGCCTCTGCTCTGAGTAATAACTGACACTTGGTCTGCTTTTACCAGTTATTAGAATGATAAAGCTATTTAGTATAATCATTTGGTAATTTGAAATATCATTTTAAAATGACACAGATGATCTTAAAGCTTCATTTTTGTTTCTTCCTTCAGCTTTTAAAATCATGCTTTAAGTTCTTAGTGTCAATTTGGTGCATGTTTTGATACCAGCTGGAGTGACAGATTTGATAACACATTTGTCTTGTGCCTTATTTAGCATGCTATTGTCAAAGTAGCATGTGTAGCCCTCATGTGGTCTTCATGGTGACAAGCCTGCGATGCATTTCCCCTCAGGGCCCCAGAGGAGAGACTGGTGAGAAGGGAGAAACTGGCCCACCAGGAGCTGCTGGACCCCCTGGTGCCCGTGGACCCCCTGGAGATGACGGTCCTAAGGGTAACCCTGTATGTCAGCTCCACTGACACACACACACACTGCTGTGCCTGATGCATTATTAGAGCTGTCAGCAACAGCATCACTGTGTCATATTTCTCAGTCAAGCTGTCTGCTGCCAGAGCTGTTGTTGACGCGATGTCAAATATCTGAGTCAAGATCAGTCTTCTCAGTGTCTCGATCTGTCTGCAGGGTCCTGTCGGGTTCCCAGGAGACCCTGGTCCCCCTGGTGAGCCTGGTGCTGCTGTAAGTGCTACATTTATCCCTCAATCAATGTGATGTTACTGCATCATGTTTAGGATATTATAGCAGTCAGTAAATTCACATTTAATCAGTTATGCTTGTGTGTCATTACCTACAAGAAAATACTGGTAAAATTAGAAATGAAGTGAAGAGCAATAAGAATGTCTTATTGCTTATATTACCTCAAATTCATGTTTTCCTCATTAAATATTGAGTTGAATTGAGTTAAATCTTTCCATGTTTGGCTCATTTGTGTATTTTGTTTAGGGTCTTGATGGTTTACCAGGTGACAAAGGAGATGATGGAGAGGCCGGTCAGCCTGTAAGTCTCACATGATCTGAAACTGTAAAAACAAGTAAACATATATAACATATAAACAATGTTGCAACAATATGGTGATGAAGTCTGAAGGAGAATCTATTCTGTGAACATGGATATCACTTTTACAAATGTAGAAATATCCCATTATGTAACAAAAGTCCTCAGTTTTTGTGAAGTGACTTTAAGTGTTCTACTCAACTTTAGGGCCCTCCAGGTCCATCTGGCGAGGCTGGAGTACCTGGACCTCCTGGCAAAAGGGTGAGTACATTTCCAAAATAATTCATGAGGCGGCATGCGTGATAGAATAGCATGATAGAATAGCCAGTAATTGCAGATGGAGATAATTTCTGTAAGAGAATAATGACATATTGTGAGTTTGACTGGCAGTAATGTGAAAGCCGTGGGACTGCTGCTGCTGCTGCTAATGTCAGGAAATTAACTTGTCACTTTAATTTCTGGCACTCAATGCCCTTTCTGTCACATCAGACTTGAGCTGAGATTATTTCATTTCACTAGCAGGGGCATTTTTACGATACCTTCCATTTATAGTAATAATGTTTTACAGTTTGCAATAAACCATGCCACCAGTGAAAGACTGGCACAATATGGTAAGAAAGAGAGACTGATAGAGAGATTGATATTTAAAATGAATTCATTCTGTTTTGTGTACCTCAGCAGAGATGATGCTCAGCAGTTTAACTTATCCTCCAGAGCATCACTATCAACCAGCTTTGTTGTTATCTCGCCATATTAATGCAAACATATATACGTGTGTATACAATACATATACAGTACAATATACCTCTCCTGTGTCATAGAAGTATAAGCATGATAAACATGAATCATGAATAAGTGGTGCTGTGAAGTAGCTAAGTACATATACTCAAGTTCTCTACATAGTTACATATATGTTGAAAGCTTTTCCATTTTATGTTAATTTATAGTTCTAGGTAAATATTATACTTTTTGGTCCACTACATTCTATTATTTTTGAAAGTTGTGGTTACTACATACCTTTCAGATTTTGATTTTATTTAAAAAATATATTATACGCTTAGAAAACGAAATGCATTAAATGCTGATGATTAAACCAGTGGTTCCCAACCTTTTTGCTTTGTTACTCCTAACAAAAAAGCAGGGTGTAGTTGAATCTCTTTGTCCTGTTTCAGATGTCTGTGAGGTGTCAGCAGTGCCACTAAAGAGACATTTTCCCCTTAAACTTCTCAGATGGTTTAATTTAACTATTCAATGAGGTAAAAAGTCAAATATTTAACCAAAAAAAAGCAAAGACTTAAAAAAGTAAAAAAAAAAACAAAACTATAATACAAATTTGTGTAGCTGAACTTTCTTTTGTATTCCATCAATCCTCTTTGCCTTATGGATCGAGCTGACCCCTATGTTGAGAACCACTGAACTAAACTACTCGTGCTACTAACAGTATATAAAGCAGTTAGATGTGTAGCACAAGTGCTCTTACTTTTGATATTTTAAGTACATTTTTCTTATGATATTTCTGTGCTTCTGCTTTTGAATGCAGGACTTTTACAATGCAATTAAGTATTTTTACATTGTTGTATTGGTACTTGTACTGACAGTAAGTAGAGCATCTGAGTACTTGTTCTGCCACTGTGAATAAGGAATCAGTCAGTCCACTTAATGAATCGATCTTTCTGTACAGTTTTCCTCACCATAGAGATTTTAAAAAATGTGACTTTAATAGCTTCTCATTACAAGCTTGTCGTGACCACACCGCCTGTGTGACAATACAGTATGGTCCTGCAGGTTGTTGGACATAAGATGATCAATAGGCTAATACTGCAGCATTATCCGAGATAAAATGTCTAAAAAATAATCTGCCTTTGATAGATTTAGGCTTCTCTGCTAAAAATGTTCCATGTTAAGTATCGAACTCTCTCGTTTGCAGGTGTTCAATGCAATTCTGTGGCTTCAATTGAAATGCAGGGTCGGACAGTTGACTTTACATTTACAAACATTAGTATGGTACGCAGTTTTTAGCCCCAGAATTTGTATTCTAAGGAGTACTGTCCAGGTGACAAATTAGGCCCCAGTTCCATGTCCATATTAATGGACTTTGCTATATGATTTTTAATCCTTCACCAAGGTAATTCTGGATTAGTCTCTTTCCCAATATCTCTTCGAAATTGACTTGGTTTGGTGTTCATTGATGCATGTGGCTGCTTGAATACATTAGCACACATGCACGCACGGGTGCACACAAGCATGTCTGCATACACATACATTCAACACACATCCACTAATGCACATACACAGTTGCCAGGGCTCATAACCTACATTGAAGACCGGTGGCTTTTGTTTGGTCTGTTTGATTATGGTTTCTAATGGCAAATGACAGCCCACTTACAAGGTTTTGACCAGAGGCTGTTGGGTGAAAATGCTGATGTGCTTTTAGCTCAGTATGTTTGGAATGTAGGGCAATTTGCTCGCACTGATGTTGCATGGCCCGGCATAACCTTCTCTCTTTTAAAAGATTCAAGGTCAGAGAATGTTCAGCTGAACAGTTAGTATGTGCATGAAACTACTACTTGTCAGCAAATGTTAAATATTTTCCCTTTCAGTTTATGGCAGATAGTAAATTAGTGTGTAAATACAGTGATATGTGTATTTATTTTAAGTATTCATGCACAATGTTCTAATAGCATTTGATTGTTGTTTTTTTTTTAATTGCTGTCTTTTTAGGGACCTCTTGGACCAACAGGTCAGGAGGGCAGACAAGGAGAAAAGGGATCCAAGGTAAGTCTCCAACCTTCTGGCTTCAACACTAACCAGAGTTTTATAAATTTCAATCAACTATTCAAGTGTAAAGATTCTGATCTGATTCAAGATCTGATTCTCGCTGGGTTCAGGGTTGTATAAATATATGGAAGCAAAGTAAGGCCTTAAAGCAGTTACAATAGATATTTTTATAATCACAACATATCAAAGTTTGCAACGCGAAAGGGGTTATTTGTAGTGATGAACCTTAACAGCACTTTATAGTGAGTTTCAGCTTATTGTTATATATATATGCTGCCTGGTTGGCAACCTTACTGTATGGATTCACTCTCACAGCTCTCATAGCGTTGTTTTCAGCGAAGTGCTCTAAAAATACATGCTACAGTACCTGGTCATCACCAGACTGCAGACACATACAGTTATTATATTTCTCTCAGGAGCTCTCAGTTAAACTGAGCTAAAACAGAGTGAACGTGCTTTTTAGGGTTCACCAATTCAAGTGTCAAAAATTCAAACAGCTGTGTTCAAGTTACTCAAAATTCAGTTGGTCAATTTCAGATCTAAAAATTCAAGTCAAGAATAATAAAATATTTTGCTGCTCAAATGAAACTCACTGAAAAGGTCTGAAAATGTGAAACTCATACACACCAAAATGAATAATTCACTCTTGATCATCCAGGCTACATAAGGATAATCAGTCAAGCTCTTCTTTCAAGGACATTGCCGTTTTCCAGATAATTAGTACTGAAATTGATTTATTTCCAGGAAATGTTTAGGAGATTACAGAACTATAAATAAAGTGCTAAACAGTAAAATGTTTCATTGCTAGTATTTACATTTAAACATTAAACATTCAGCAAAGGTTAAATTTAACAATTAGGTACAATTAGGTACGAAGTTAACTTAAATTTCCAAATTTGCTGCCTGAAGGCATTATAAAATATATACTCAGTAAAATAGGATGAAATGTCAGTGATGATAGATATTGTTTTGATAATCTAAAGAACAAAGCGACACCCATTCAAACTTTTTTCTCTACTGTCTTCCTCAGGTGTATATTCACTGGCGAATTAGTCTGACAGAAACAGCAGTTGGGTTTCTTGAGGCTACCAGTGGATTTGATTGCTTTGTTAAAATCCATACCATGCCAGTGTTTACACAGTCGAAGAGCATCAAATAGGAACAATCTTTGTAAGCCTTAAAGAAATTGTTTGTCTCCAAGTCAGATGGTTCAAAGAAATCACAGACAGAAAACCTGACAAATCTCAGACATAGCCACGTTGTTTCTTTTGTTCTTTGTCATTCTCCATCTCTTTATTTCTCGTCTGCACAAGCACACACTGGGACAGACACACACGTACAAGGTGTCCATTCTATCCACATTGAAGTAAAGGATTAGAGTTGATTTGATGGAGACAGGACAAAGCCTGCGTAGTGATCCTTGAGTTTCAAATCCAGGCCTAATTGGTTGTCAGAACAATTTAATCCCCTCCTCCTATCATCCTAGTCGATATGACATCTCTGGAACCTCAATACTTTAAAAAAAAAAAAAGCTCACTGTTCCTGCTCAAAGGCAGTAGACGAGTTCTGTTAACATTTGATCTGAGTGGATGTTACAGATCCTTGAATCCTTCCAGTCTGAGGTTTTGTGGAAGAAGAACATTGCAGAATATCGAACAACGTGACTTTCAAGAGACAAGATTGTTTGAATTATCAAGTTGGACGATATTGTCATGTCATTATTATTAGACATGTTTCACTTTTATCCAAACACATGCGGAGCGGCGACCGTTGGACTTGGGCTCCAAGGATAGACAAAATGAGTTTTTATGAGAAACAGTGAATGTAAATATAACTTTGTGTCTCTTCTATAATACTCCAAAGAATATGTTTAAGTATGAGCTCTACTGACAATGAAGATGAAAGTGAATGTGATTTTCCGCTAACATTTGTTTAACAGGGAGAAGCTGGAGCAGAGGGACCTGTTGGGAAAACCGGACCAGTGGGACCTCAGGGTCCAGCTGGAAAGCCTGGCCCTGAGGGTCTACGTGGAATCCCTGGCCCTGTTGTGAGTAGAATTTGGTGATAGAAAAACAGTTCATTTTTTACCACAGATTTGACTGTAATGACAAATCTCTGGATTTAAAGTTCACTGTCCTCTAAAATATAGTATTCCAATAATAATTACAGTAATTACAAGTACTGTAATTATTTATTCCTTTTTTTCAGGGTGAGCAAGGACTCCCTGGTGCCTCTGGTCAAGACGGCCCTCCTGGACCTATTGTGAGACATTTGCTTCCACCTTCCTACTAAAACCTTGTCAAATCTGCGGCATCGATTCACTGAGCGGATACAGTTACTGTAAAAGTCAAAAAATGTACTGAATGTTTGATACTGCAGTAGTACCTGCCGGAGAGTGTTGCACGCTTTTAGCCATTACATTACTTAAGTGTTGTTAACAGCTGTAGTTTCAGTAGCTCTGCAGGATAAACACAGAATCGTCTCTGTGAGTGCAGAGTTCTGCGCTGGCTGTCACTGTAAACCAATATGAATTCATATCACTGTCGTTTATGCTTGACAAACTGATTCTTTTCCTCCATAGGGACCCCCTGGACTTCCTGGTATGAAAGGTGACTCTGGATTCAAGGGAGAAAAGGCAAGACATTATTATGATGCTAATCTCAAATTGCTTCACTGTGTATTTCTCATATCTGCTTATGCGCCTTATCTGAAGCTTCCAAAGTAAGCAAACATCTAGGCCTGTAGCCTCTATCTCTTTGTTCACTCTATCCCAGTAAGATGATGAAAGATTGTGGTCTGTGAGGAGTTTTCACACAGTGATTTAATGCAGCAAATGAATATGTATAAGTCCAATAATATCATCTTTGTAATGGTCAGTGGTTTAATGCCAGCATGCAGTAGTCAGAAGCAGATGGCCATAACTCTGCCCAGCAGTAGGTGCCGAGACAGACCACCATTGTTAAATATGACAACCAGTATAAATACGCTAATTATTTATAGGCAGAAATAAGACAGAGCGGAGGTCGTCTGGCCAGGCATTGTGCAGAAAGTTGCTGGTGAATTAGCGTTTTTGTTTTGCTTTAAAAACCTGCCTTTGTTTTCTGCTGCTGGTAAATGAGCAGAAAAGAAACTTTAGTACATATGAAAATTACTTTTTGTCAAAGATAGAAGTATCACAAATACTGTTTTAGTGTGTGAATTTTCTATTCTATTTTTGTCTCACTTTTTGTTTTTAATCTCCTTCTCTCGTCCTACTCCAGGGCCATCCAGGTTTAATTGGTCTGATTGGACCTCCTGGTGAGCCCGGAGAGAAGGGAGACAGAGGTCTGCCTGGACCTCAGGGTACTGCAGGTGGCAAGGGTGATTCCGTAAGTCAATTTCTGTGTCAGGCAGACTATTCTGTCTTAAATAAATGCATGCTCCCAGTTTTCTCTATAAGAATGTGAATAGCATAAAGTCATAGAGTGTGACTTTCCTAGAGTTAGAGGACATGTATAGTCATATAGTCATACATATATAGTCATGGAACACTGTAAGTAGCGCTGGGTTTATCAACATTTAATTAAAGCATATAATGATCACGTGTTTGTAATGCATAATTGTGGATCACCTTATGTAAAAATGACTTTCATTGAGCTTCAGTTTGTTTATTTTATGTGTAATTTTGCCTGAATTTTTCATATTTTGATGTAATATATATAAATATAGAAAAAATACTTGTAAATAATATTTAACCACATTACCCTGCCCTAACTGTAAGACATTTTGGACAAATACATCCACCACAAACCATATCTGAAGTGATACCTCCATCTGCTGCATTCTGAATAACTGTTACCTGTTATCAGGGTACTGGTGGTTCCCAAGGTCCTCTCGGCCCTCCTGGTCCCCCTGGTATTTCTGTAAGTTCCACCTCTTGTCAGACAAACATGTATTTTTGCTCTCCGTTACATCACGGCTGTTGTTCATTTTTCTAATATTGCTGTGTTAACAGGGCCCTCAAGGACAGAAAGGATCCAAGGGATCAACTGTAAGTTATGTTTCCATCCTTTACTTTGTTTTGATGCCGTTCATCTGGAAATATGTGCTTGATAAGAATGGGTTCCCTCATAATTATGACAATGGTATCTTGTTTTTTGTCAGGGTTCAGCCGGTCAGAAGGGAGATCCTGGATTGATCGGACCACCTGGACCCCCTGTAAGTTACCTGTTCATTGTCTTTAAAATGACCTGACTTTATGGTTGTATACGTTACACTCTCAGAATGCTCTAAATGTGCAACACTAACATTGTGATTGGAAAACACTGTACTCACTACAGCTAATCTTAGAATTAAATGATTATTAAATTATCAGAAAATGTATCAGAAACTATCTGATGTAATTTGTACTTGCCAGATTAATTGGTCATGAAAATAATAGTTGGTTGCAGACCATGTAGACTCTGATATCCTGGGACTCTCAGGGGGCTGACAAAGACTGTTCACATTCAGAAAACCATTCCATGATAAACACTTACTCAGCTGAAAAAATTTGCTTGACCTTTTACCTTTGTGCTTCAGGGTCCACCTGGTGACGTCATCCAGCCGCTGCCCATTCAGCAGTCTGCCAGAAAGACCAGGCGGCAGGCTGAGATGCAGGGAGATGAGGCACTTGTAGACTACGGCATTGAAGGCGTGGGTATGGAGGGAATGGAGGATGTCTTTGGATCCCTCAACAACCTCAAACAAGACATCGAGCGCATGAAGTTCCCCATGGGCACCCAAGACAATCCTGCCAGGACCTGTAACGACCTGCACCTCAGCCAGCCTGACTTCCCAGATGGTAAGATGGAGACGTCTTATAATAGTAGAGACAGAATTCATCAACAAGTGAGACTGTTGAGCAATCTTGTCAAGGATGACGTGAACATTAATTTACAGCAGTAGTCTAAACTTTCTAGAAGGCCAAATCTGTGCTTCATACCACCGCCTTGTCTGTGTCTCATGACTGTGGTTCTCTCTCAGGTGAATATTGGATTGATCCAAACCAGGGCTGCATAGGAGACTCCATCAAAGTGTTCTGTAATTTCACAGCAGGCGGAGAAACATGCATCTACCCAGATAAGAAATCCACAGGAGTGAGTAATAGGCACTGTTAACATCTGATCTATACCGTGCCAGTCTTGAATCAGATTGTATTTTATGGTAATAATTAAAAGAGATATGAATTGTCATAAATTCAATTCCTTGTTTGTTCTTTTGTTTGTTTGTAGGTTAGAATATCCAACTGGCCCAAGGAATCTCCAGGTTCTTGGTTCAGTGAATTTAAACGTGGCAAAATTGTAAGTCAGCCCTCATGACTTTTTATTTCCTTTTCAATTACCTCCCAGGAGACGTTCACATCCATTTTAGATAAGTTTTTCCATTTTGCTGCTTTATCACTTTGTCTCATTTACAGTAACTCTTTCCCACCAATCTCTCTTCTCTACCCTGACTCTCTCTGTCATACATCTCTTTCCCTTACCCTTTTCATCCTTCCTTTACTTAATTTCCTTTTTCCTTCATGCCCAACTTTTTCAACCTTTCCTCATTGCATCCTTTTATTTACCTACCCTGTTCTTTGTTTACCTCCTGTTTCCCTATTTCTCCTCCTCTTTCCCCTCTTTCTCTTCATCTATACGTCCCTAGTTGAACTATGTTGATGTGGCAGAAAACACCATCAACACAGTGCAGATGACCTTCCTGAAGCTGCTGAGCTCGTCAGCACGACAGAACTTCACCTACATTTGCCATCAGTCTGTGGCCTGGTACGACGCCAAGGCTGACAACTATGACAAGGCGCTTCGCTTCCTGGGCTTCAACGATGAGGAAATGTCCTACGACAATAATCCCTTCATCAAACCACTGATGGACGGCTGCTCGGTAAACACTCATTTGCTAACTCTCAGTCTGCAATTAATCTTTTTTGTATATCCGATGAAATCCCATTAATCCTCACAAATGTATGTAGACTGTTGTAGGAAAATGTCATACAACAATGTTTATACAGGTTTAGACCTGAAGAATCAGATTTTGGATAAGCATTTTGCAGTGGCAGATCCACTCTTATTTACAGTATTTAATGGTTTGTAATTAATGTGGGAAGCAGAGCAGAGAACAATTGGATGATTAACTGGTTAGTGAATCAACAGAAAATTAATCTGCAAGTTTCCTTTGTTTTGGGAAACTATGACGGGCAGTTTTTACCATTTTAACACATTTTATGGATCAAAAGATCAGTTGATTAATCACGTAAATAATCAGTTAATTAATCACTACTGATTGTGTTAAATGAAACGTGTTAGTTACTAGTGGAAAATGTCATGAAACAGTTTTTGTTGATTTAAGGGCAGTTGGGACTTTTTTCTTATACTTAAATAACAAATAAAGAAAGAGGGAAAAACCGTCTGTAAATTCTTTAAACTGAATTGCTTGGTTTGTAAAACGTTAGTAAGTAGTGAAAAATGTCCATCACAGAATACTGAATATTTCTGTGCTAATATTTTATAACAATGCAATCAGATATCTACTCCTTGAAGACAAAAATAAGAAATTGTCCACTATTGCTAGATCCATTATCATTCCCGTCCTTACATAACAGGTTCCCTAAAACACAATAAGAGACTACTTGGACCACTTGATATTTTCAGTATTTTATTTGCCCTTTGTGTTTGCAGTTGAAGCAGGGCTATTCAAAGACGGTGATGGAGATCAACACTCCCCGCATCGACCAGTTGCCCATCATTGACGTCATGCTGAATGACTTTGGGGACTCCAACCAGAGGTTTGGCTTCGAGGTCGGCCCCGTCTGTTTCCTCGGCTAGACACGCCCCTACTCCCCGCTGAAGGACAGGGTCAGAGGGTACATATTAACATCCACATGCTGAGATCCAACAACCTTTACCTTCTCTCCCCGCGTAGCAAAAACCTGTGTTTTCTTTTGTTGCCAAGAAGATCCACTCAAGCCCGGAGAAGAAGAGTGCCCCCAGGCCCTGTCATGAAAGCGCTGACCAGGGGAAACTACTCCTCGCCCTTGTAGGGCCAGAATCAAATGACTTTAACTTAGTAATGGGAGTGACATCAGGAAAAGGACATTTGATGCCGTGGCGGACAGTGGCGCACTTTCAGCAACAGAGAGAGGATCCACTCACCCCAAGCCCCATCCTCCCTTCTCCTTCCCCTCCCACCACGCCCCCCTCTCTGGATGCTCCAGGTGCTGCTCTGAATACAACCACAGAAGTGCTTTTGTGCAGAATCACAAAACACTCAAGGTGCTAAAAAAAGTGCTTTTTGATAAAACTGTAATTATTATTATTATTTGCACAATATTGTTCCTTTCCGAATCCACTCTAAAAACTTGCATGTGACCCAGCTCTTGAAGTTTAAATAAATATTTGGTTGACTATATTAGAAATAAATCCCATAAATAATATTTGATGTTTGTTAAGAACAAATTTGATGAGAAATCTTGTGTCCTTTTGAAAACACTTTTTTAATTCTTTTAATTTGGCAAAAGCTCCAGTTTGTAAGTATAAAATAAACCTTTTGTAAATAATATAACTTTCATTATTTGACTTTTATGAGAATAAACAAAACTGGAACATGACACTTAACTCAAAAAGCATTTTTGTCTTTTTTCAATGACATACCAGTGGGTATGCCCATTAGGAAATTAAGCCATAATAAGATGAAATATTAATATAAATATTGTAAGAGAGGGCTTGTTCTTCCAGACAGACTTTATTCACCCAGATGTTATACCTCAGTGTTATTTCCATTATTCATGGTGGCTAACTTACAAAGAGGAAAGATTTTTGTGTAGCTAAATTCATCCAGTTTTTTTTTTTTAATTTTTATTAATTCCCAGAAAAAAAAATGTTGATTTTCTTCTTTGTAACAATGAACAAAATGTTTTAATGTGCTTTGAATTGTTCATTCAAAAATATTAAAACTGGATTCTGAAAAATGTTGGGTTGAATGTCTGTATTGTTGGCTCTTTGAGTGCGGAAGTGATTAGCGCTCTTTTTGTGATTCTGCGCTGCCTTATACATATTACCTTCCTTCGCCATGATAATTTAAGATTAGGAGGATTAGTGGTTCCAAGTGTTTGGGTTCATGTGATTGATTCTGCTGAGCCCAGGCGCTGTGATCTCCTCCACTTTCTTTCTCTGACTCAGATTTGACTTTGATCAAGATCTGTTTGCATCTCCACCTCCTTAGCTTACAGCTATGATAGCATAGACTTCAGAGCCGCTTTCAAACCTGTGTAATTTACAGTATGTTTACAACCTATGTACAACTGAAATAAATGTTTGGTGCTTTGCCAAATGCACATTGCAATGGTTTGCATTCACTTACAGATTATCCTTTATCCTAATAGTGAGAGAATTACATTAATAGAACAATGTATTAAGCCAAAAAATAGGATGAAGGGTGCTCATACAATGCATGTACTCTGAAATCAACACTGCCAACACTGCATGACAACACTCCCCAGGCTGTGTTAGGCTTCCTAATTGCACCACTGGCTTCAGTCAAAACCACATGTCAGACAAACTGACACCAAAGTTCCACCCTTACCTCAGAAATACCATTTTTCAGGCCAATTATCAGACATTGTTGACATTCTGTTAAGGGTTTTGAGTGGCTACGGTCAAAAACTGTGTGCCACCTGTGAGTGTGAGCAGCCCTGTCAAAGTGAAGTTCAATTCAAAGTGCGACACTGACAACAACTAAAACTGTCTCTTTTCTGAGATGAATCAGTTAATATATATGATCTGTATATTGATCAAATTTATATATATGTATATATATGTGTGTGTGTGTGTGTGTGTGTATGCACTTCTATAGATCAAATTTGATTCTCATTCTTTACAGTGAAAAGAACTGCTTACGTATATCACATGAAGTGTACTTTACTACATAATCCACATTATGTTGACATAATAATAGCCGACAGCGTGTTTGTCTGTGCTGCTGAAGAGTCTCCAGCAAATGCAGATTGTCAGTGATTATCTTCTCTTCGAGTTTGTCGTTTTCGCAGTGGAGAGTGTGAAGGAACAGATAACATTTATGACAGTGAAGCACGCAAACCATCAGATTTTACTAAATAGATGCGACAGAAAAGTTAATGTGACTTTCCATTGCACTGAAAATAGTAACAGCAAAAAAAAAAAGGTATGTTGTGCTTGTGCTTGTGCATGCTTTTCTGTAGCAATGGTGAAAGCAATAAGATGATGTGAGGGGCTTTATCTTTATAATTATCTAATTTTTTACGGTTACATATCAACAAAGGTAAATATAGAAGGGATCTCATCATTAAATGTTTGCATTTGTTTGGCAAAAACTCAAAATGATGAGCCGTGGCTTCTTATTTTTTTCATCCTTTCCAATTGTTTTTCTAACTTCAGAGGATTTTGGCTTTCAACACTCACTTTCTGACACATCGACGACAACAATGACACAACTCTGACAGCACAAATAACTCTGTGTCCAAACAATTTCTGAACGTTTTTGACCACTGTTTGATTAAAAATGTCACTCAGCACTCCTCTCTGTCATGCCAAGTGCATAATGGCAGTGTTTATACACTGATAATGTTATTACAGTGTCAAAATCACCAACATACTGTTGCCCACCATTAAATATTTGTGTTCCCTCGCCTAGTGTCGAGTTGTCAGGACAGACACGCCAAAGTGATACGCCACCAATTTACACGTCCTCCAAAAAAAGAAAACCCAATTTGACTTTTCTTAGTAGGTCTGCTGGTTTCAACTCATCTGGTTGGAATTTCACTTTTTAATCAGTGTTTGATATAATAAGAGATCACTGTGAGCACTGCAGCATCACAAAAACTACTGTGCTCACAGTGAGTTTTACGTATAGTGTGTGTAATCTTGGATTGTATCAGAAACATACAAATCTCTATTTATTTTCAGCAGTACAATACTCACATTAACAAACCTCGTCATCTGCCATGTCCCAGCAATGCTTTTCACCTACTCACAGAAAAACCATTCTGACTTTCATGACGTCTGTGTAGTTTTGCCTGTCGAATTTCAAAATTGTTTTCATTCTGTTGTATGAATCATTACATCTGTTAGATCCAGACTCTGTGTACTTCTTAAACCTGCACGCTGTCATCGTGTTCGGTCAGGGAAAGTGCATATGGTGATGAGTAATCACAATGTTTGTGTGCCTGACAATTTTGCTTGGGCTGATATCCAGTCATCGTTTTTTTTTCATTTTTAAATTAATACAGGGCCACCTGTTTTTCATCTTTGAAGGCAGAACATGTTTTGCTTTTAGGTGAAAATGGTCCAGGATCCAAACAAAGAAAAGAAAATGAGGCTGCCGTCCAAAGAGAAGATGTTGCTGGGGTAAGGGCCTGCTCCCTTACTCTGAACCTATCCACTCCAAATGCAGGCCTAAACCCAGCTAGTCACAGCCGATCTGTTGCGACCGGACGCCCACTTTGGTCAACATGCCCAAAAAATTCTGTCAAAACTCCAGGGCTACCATGGGCTACAGTCACATCAGATGAGAGGCAGTTTTCAAAGGAAAGAGAAAAGAGGGGAGGATTTTTTTTTTGTCTGTTCTTTGGAAGTGTTAAATTCTCCCTCCACTATTCTTACACATTTTCTCTACCCTTTTAATCCCTTCCCGGGCCATGAAGGGCTGGACTGTATCACAGCCTGAATTAAGCCAGAGGACAAGAAAGCACCCTGGAAAGTTTCCACTCTGCCTGAGAACTAACATGAAGTGACAGACAATCACATTTAAGGCAATGGACAATTCCAGTCTCAGAGTCTCCTTAATTGGATGGTTTCAAATCGGAGGAAGCTCAAAAAGACCCCCAACCCTGTTGATTTTAGCCATTTTATAGGCATTTGTCTGGACTTAACCATGAGTATGGCTAATGTAGAGTGCATGGGCAATCCTACATTTAGCTAGTTAATTAGTACAGAAGCTAATTAGGAAAGTTATCTAGATTTGAGATAACATTACCCTGGTGTTTTGTACTATTCTTTGGTCCGTTTCAGGCAATTAACAGAAATTAAAATTATAAGAATGGAAGAGAAGAAGGGAAAGACAAGATCAGGTGGTAACATTGCTGATAATTAATATTTTTCTCTTTGCCAGTGAGATTGAGATGACAGTTTCCCATTGTTGTGGGTGTTTGTGAATGTAAATTGTGTTCAAATTTAACTCTTAGTCAGTTCAGTTTTCAGGTTAAGATAATTTTCTCTGATAGGCCCAAAATCATAAATCAAGCTGTTTTCTTAACCAACGCATTTTACCCTCAAACTGCTTCAGCAGAACTGCTCGGTGAACAAGAGAAGGAAACTTCTGTTGCTGTTGTAAAGATAATGGGTGTGAAAGTTTGTAGCTGAAGCAAAAGAGCAGAAAGAACAAACGTACGTTTTAATGGATAAAGGAATATGACTTAGCCAACACTGCAATTTTCAGCTCTTTGGAGAGGAACACTTGGAACAGCTTGTATTCACAGCTGTCTCTTTTGTAGCAAGATAATTGCTTGTTCTCTTGGTTGATATTTTCTTGAAAAACAGAATTCCAACAGACACAATAAATCTGTGTTTACAGCATTAACATTTTTCAGTAGACTATTGATTATTTTTTTTGCTACCTCTGTAAATACATTCTTATAGCAATTTTGAAAGTGTATTTGAACTGCAAAAGATACCCTGGGCTCATCATATGTCATAACCAATTTCAGCTAGAATGAGCCACAAAGCAAGCAGAATACACTGTTATTGCTGAAGAGAAACTCATCAGGAATGCAGGTCATGGCTTACAAAAACCCTTTGTTCAAGTGTGCCAAGAAACTTCTGTCTCTTCCTGTCAAAGACACTCCTTGAGTTCAAGTATTCCCTGTTCAAACTGTTTCAATACTCCAACAGTACTGTGCTCCTTAGCCCAGCCCATCACTTCACCCTAACCTGCTGCTGACTCGTGATCTAAAGAGGGCCTGGGGACACCCTTAGTCCTCAGGTCTCCAGTTTATACTGGCTGTTTTTGCATTACAGTTGCCAGGGGTGCTCAGAAAAAGCTTAAAAGCTGATCACTCCACTCACCTGATCTCTGAAACACTGTGTGGCCCGACTTGCCTAACCTGACAGAGCTTTGTATCCTCTTGTATCTTTGCTGTATTTCCATTTTATAAATAAACACAAAAATAACAATCAGTCCATGTTCCTTAAAAAGAAAAAAAAAAGGGGTGATTGGCATGCCAAAGTGGATGGCTTCCCACTGGGGTGAAGGTGACTCCTGCAGTCAAGGACATGCTCTGGCTCTGGCTACAGCCTGTGAACAGCCTCCAGGGGAAGGTCTGAATGGCAATCCAAGTACAGAAACCATGGCTCAGGCCCAAGTCAAGAGCTGTTTAGGTGAAGAATTTTTCAGCCATTTTAGAAACAAGATAAACGAAACTATCTATCCACAGGTTTTCAAACTATGAGCTGTGTCTCCCCAGATGACCCGGGAGAGTTAGGTGAGGAGGAGGGAGAGACAAGAGGCAAAGATACTGCATGAGGCGAAAAGCAAAAGTGTTGTAGAATGCAAGTTATTGTATTTCACCTGTTGATTTTTTTTTCTTTTCAGCACAATCAGCACTTCGAGCTGCAGCAGAGGATGTGACACTCAGCTCATGGAAACGGTTTGAGGTACTTAAAAACCCTTAGCGCCCGATATCTGCTGTTTGGGTTGAAGTCTGTTACCCACAACTCTGAAATCTTAACAAACAGATGTGATACATGTGTCTTAGATTCAGTGCTACTCAGAGAGTGTCATAATGTTCGATGTCCAGTGCATAACTCTAGATATAAATGGATGCTCCTTTTATTACAGAGGTTGCCTGAGAATCATTAAGTTTTAGGTTTTCTTCAGTATCACAGCACTGTATAACACACTGTACGTTCATGTGTACACTGCAAACAGGTACTGCTATGAGCTAATCCAGTAAACTCCAAACCAATCAAGGATTTTGTTAGAAATGATCCATTTAAAAAAGCAGTGTTTTACTAAACGATTTCTAGCACAATATCAAAACTGTGGAATGTTGTTAAGACTCTTAATCCTTAGTTGATGCAATGTGAGTGTTTGTATAAACTGGGTCATCTCATTATTGTGAAATATGAACTTAAGATACTGAAATTTTACTCCTACGTTTTTTTTCCCCAAATGGTTGTGTAATATTATCAAAGTCCCTTCTTCAAATGCTGCACAAAATGTGCGTGAGCAACTGTGGGAACACTGGTAGGGAGAAATTAGATAAATGACAAACAAAAGTAGCCTGAGGCACTTTTCTTTTTTTTTCCAAAACACATTTCCAGTCTTGCTTCAAAACAGAAAACGTCGGAAGGTTTATGATAAGACAAAAATTTGCCAGTCGTCTCTTATAAATCTCAGCTGAGGTAAAACAGATTGAGCAAACAAACAGTAAACAGTCGTGTGTTTTACTCCTGCACAAAGAATGAACTCTACTTGTATGCATAATGAGCACTCCACTCATTATCTGATACCTCATCTCAATTATGTTAAGCTCTGAAAACATTGTGTCACATGTGAGTGTGTGACTAATGGCTTTGGCTTGAGAGGAACATTAGAGAACGACTGGACCACAGAAAGCTTTGTTTCATTTGTTTCAATAATATGACACATTTTAAATTCCTCCAGTCTTGGAAATTAGGAGTCACTCAGTTCACTCAAAATACAAAAGAACACTTTTTTTTTTTTACTTACCTCACATTATATCTATCCATGCAGTAAGTTTTTGTAAATTAATTTTGAAATGGCTTTTGAAATGGCTTCTGATCATATTCCACCTCATCCATTTCTTTAGTGCGTTAACACTGGGTGTTTTTTTTTTTGACTGTTTCAATTAAAAGATGTGCAGTCAGACCAAAGTCTGGTCGGATAAATTTACTCGCATGGTGTGACCAAAAGCAAGAGCATGGAATTTCAACATAAATAGCATGGGTTGGGTTCTAAACACAACCTGCAGGAGCTAGCACAGCTAACGGGCTAACAACAGTGTGAGTCCACACACACACAAAAGTCCAAAGTCAAATGAATTCATTTAATTAAGAAGAAAAATGATAAGGAGTATGAAGGTATGGATGTAGTCAGTAGCGTGAGGCCTTTATGGAGGAATTAAAGTATGTGTGTGAGTGCTGTAACACTCAAACCAAACTAAAAAGGTATGGAGGTCATGAGGACAGGCTCAGGCAGCCCAAACCTGTTGTGCCTTTGGCTCCTCCCTCCTCTCAGGTGCAGGACCCACCCAAGAAAAACAGAGCAGCACAGGAAGTCCCTTACAGCCAGACAGGATCTCACCCTCTCTGTTGCTTGCATTATTTTGCTTTGCAAATATTAATAGATATTGAAGTCTAGTAAGTCTAATAAGTGATAAGTTTGACCTTATCTCACATTTTGATCTGGTATTTCACAAACTAGTTTTTTGGTGTTTTTTTTTAAGTCTCCTAATTTTGTTTTTCTTTTTTTTTTCTTGGCACAGATAGGCTTCCATACACAGGACTAGAGGTAAACTGGATTATTTTCTTTTTTAATTTGGGTGAATTTACCTTTTAAAGTTCACAGTTTGCATTTAAATTACACTTTTCCAAATTTTATTCACCCAAAACGGGCACAGGCACAAAAACGCAGCAGCGGCAGCAGCTCTGATCTGACGCCTCTACCTTCTTATTTTCCAGTGAATACAACCAGCTGCAACTTTTGTCACAGCACAGCTGCCGGTGGTTCCTCCTCACATACATCACAAGCTGGGTTCATTAAAAGTCAAGTGAGGCAGCTGGATGATGTCATATCCGTGAAGAAGGGTCCCTATAACCTAAACGCAGCTCGGATTTTCTCTGCATGCATGCCCACTAACTTTTTCCTCTTTGCAGTGACGAGCTTTCTCCCCGCTGCCCACATGGCATGCGTAACGGGGACGAGTGGATGGATGTGCCCCCCTCCTCCCCAGGAAGCCACGGTTTTTACCAGCGCGTAGTGGAGGTGGAGGAGGAGGCGGCGGCGGCGGTGCCGGTGCGAGAACAGGGGCAGAAACTTGCGTGATTTTTTTTTTGGTTCCCGTCGCGGCTGAGGAGGCGGAGGAGGGAAGCGCTGTCAGAGCCGGCAGAATGTGGTCGCTGTCCGTGTTTCTGAACCCGCTGCTGTTTCTGCTGCTGTTCGGGTACTGCCCTTCAGTGGTGAGTTTCCCTGCATTTCGTCTTTATATTTCTCTTCAATAAGCACACACACGAAGACTTAACTTCAACAACCAGCTCGGTATGTCATGTAGCATTAGTGCTGTAAAGTTCAGCTCATTGGGGATGTAATTAATTAGGGTGGAGCACTGCACAGCGGTTGAAGAATAACCAAAAACACAGAATGAGTCATTTCAGTTTGCAGTTTCAGCCATTGTTGCTTATTTTGCTGATTCTTTGCTATTGTCACCAGTGCCAATATGCACTCCAGTGCAAGCCATAACTGAAACGAAATATGTAAATATGTAATCTGAAACAAAAAATATTGAATTTAAAGTATTGGTGGAGGAAAAGGCACCCTCACAGCACTCATGTTTATTGCCTACATCAACCACATAGCACTGATATTGATCCTGGAGTATTGCCAAGCCTATAACTCACTTTTAAGGGAGAGTTCACTCATTGTAAAAAAAAGAAAAAGAAAAAACTGATGTAGATTATATCAAACCCCCTCCCAGACAGAAGAAGCAGCACTAAATAGGCAAATTGTGTTTCACACTCTGTAAAACTGAATTTAACTGAAAGGATTCCATCATTTCTAGAAGCAGTTTTCTTTTTCTTTTTCAGGCTTCCTCTGTGTTTTTGAAATGTAATGTTTTATAGGAAATGCATCCTGCCAGTGTAAGCTCCTGAAAGTGAATCCATCTGCGAGAATTATCACAAATTAGGAGGCGCAGCTTGCAGATCACCAGGCCATTTGGACAAGAACAATGGTCGATTAGGTTCATCCCACCCATGCAGAGTACAATCGCTGTGCCAGTGTCTTGATTGCACTGTCCTCACACAGTATCACCTTGCTATGACTGAGAGTGGTGTGCGGACTTAATGTTGTTCGTTTGTTCAGAAAAACAGGAAATGTTTACAGGCTCTAAAACTGTGTTCAGATCTGTCAGAAAGTCTAAATGAACGCTCAAAACAAAAGAGGAGCCAGCTGTCTGAATTATTTAATGAGAGAAAAACTCTTTGTGCTGAGTTCCTCACAAAAAAAGTCTAGTTGGAGAGTGCATCTGGCTTGGCTGTGCTACAGATTCATTTTAATATGAGGAAATGTGCAAGTGAGAAGAGGGGAAAGGATGTGCGTCACTCAAGAGACAGAGGAGAAAGACCGTTTTAATAGATTAGTGAAACTGGCTTCTTTTTAGGAGCCTTTCAAAGCAAAGTAAGGAAAAGAGGTGCTGAGGATGTTTTTTCCCCCCCTCTTTTATCCCATTCAGCTATGATGCCATGAGAGAGAGAGGCTGATTTCAGCTACAGTCATGGTGCATCAAGCCATCTTGTCTCCCTAATAATTTCATGGACTACAACAATGTACCGCACATGACCTCCAGATATTTCAGTTCAGCATCACGTTTTCCTCTGCTGCTTTTTGCTGGGGTCTTATCCTTCAAGAAATGCTCACTGAGCAGATAAGTTCAGAGGAGAAACATACCATAGAATAAAAAAAAAAATGTACAAGTGAGATAATTATATTCTACTTTCATGGCTTTTGTCAAATCATCATACCAGGGCCGGCTTTGCATCAGGGCATCAGTGGAATAAACCTTAATTCCTGGATCACAAACTTTACAAGCAACCAGTAGGAGGGTGGACAAAGATCGGGGCTGCAGTGCTTTGATAATACCTGAAACAATTTCCGCACAATCTGATAACAGTAACATAAGAGAGATGTGCTGGGAAAAAGAATGAAAGCTCCGGAGATTGATAACGTAGAAGGTATTTTATTTTTTAATTTTTTATTTGACTTCGAGATAACATATCAAAGTGAAAAGAAGATGTGGCAGAGGAGTCAGGATGCAAGTGTTTAAAACCAACAAAGTAAAATCTAATTCTGTATTGCAGAATTCCAATTAATGATTTGGGCAACCATTTCATTCTTGAAACAAATGACTTTTTAAAAGCAATAATACAACATAAACTAATAGCTTGACATTTTACCTGCAACAAAAAAAGCAGCTTCTCTATGTGAAAATGATGAGTCAATGCCTGCTCTTCCTCCTTGGCGTGACGTCTTCGCCTGCTCAGGGGGGACATGATCTTTCATGGCTGATTCCAAACGCTCTTTAAACTGCTCAGGCTGTCAGGCAAGGATGAATGGGAGAAGGAATGAACGCCTGCACTACAAACAGGGCACTTCAGTTTCTTTGTCCACCACTTCAAAAGCTGCCGGATGCCAAAGTTCACATGTTTTACATGTTATTCTCCCTACAGATAGAACGTAACACAAAATCCAAATGATAGTTGGTTGTCTGCCAAAGAGGCTGGTAGTGTAGACAAATTTACCATCTGCAGTCAAAGGTTGCCAGTATTTGGCTGGAGGCTTGTGCTAATTTTCAGGGCTGACAGTAAACAGCAGTATTGTTCAAATACTTATTCTGCTTGTGTGTCTGATAGGTATCAACTTTTCCAGCACTTCAAGACACTTTGATCAATATTTGGAGCAAAACTAGTTTTTACTGTGTACACTCTGACAGTGGTTGATGGTGTTGCATTAAAATATGCTGCATTGGCTTATGATGCATAACTTTATGTTCTTTAGGCTTTATACTCTAGAGCCGGGGAGCATATTGAATGCAATAAAGAATGGGAAAAGCTCCCACAAATCAGGTTTATCTGCGTCTTCCAGCAGGACTCTCAGTTAAGGCATTGGAGGGTCTAGTGAGGAGAAACAGAGGAATTTCAACACTTGGGTTATTCATCAAGGCCAGGAAGCAGTATTTATTGTTGAAGAGGAAATTCACTGGAGACCATATACTGTGAGCGGAGGAATATCTTACAGCAAAAGCACTTTGTTCTTTTAAAGCCCAGACGTTTTATAAGTCAGTGGAATGGGTTAGTGTCAAAGCTTTGGGGAAAAGGCAGAAGAATGGATGACCCATGAGGAAAAAATAAGAAAACCATAACTGCTGTGTACTGCAATTTCATAATAGTGATATCATCAGAGTTCAATTTATTTTGTGTGTCTCTCTCTGTAGATGTGTGTGCTGCGTAGTTACGACTGTGCCTGTGTTTCTGTGTGCAGACCATCAGGCCAAAGGAGGGATGGCAGGTGTACAGCTCGGCTCAGGATGCAGATGGGCGTTGTATCTGCACAGTGGTGGCACCTGAACAGAATCTGTGCTCCCGAGATGCCAAAGGCAGACAGCTCCGCCAACTCCTGGAGAAGGTGTGTGCACACAGCAACACACACATTTCTGTTTATGTGACAACACACACACACGCAGACTCACTCGCACATTTACTGTAAGCAACCTGCACACCTGAATTCATATAGACATATCCCATCGATTTCTATCGTTATTCATGCTTCTTTGTTGCCCTAATCCTAAGAAAGATTGCACCAGCCAGGTCCATAACCCTATTTTCCACTTCTGCATATATTACATGGATGACATCAGCTGAATGGCTGCTTGTGAAGATGAGAATGCTCTCCATCTCATCTTAACAGAACTGGAGTGGCCCCATTTTTTTTTGCAACAAACCATTCAAGGCTATTGCTGATTTTTTGGATTATTATCGCAGTTCTGTCAGAAAGTGGACTATCTTCAGCTTTTCAAGAATTTGTGTTATTGAAAGCATGCATTTTGAATTGATTCCATAAAATTAGCTCACACAACAGCCAACATTGTGAAGTCAAGTAGAAACATCAAATTTAATTACAAAGGTTAGGGTTTTTTCCCACCATGACAGTTGGGATTTAATGCATTATCTACAAGCAAACAGCACAGCGCTGGAGTCGCTTTCCTCAATTAATATGCCATATAAGGAAACATTGCTCTAGCCTACATTTTAATGTTGTGTACCAAAGGGTGTTCTCTGTCATTCACTGGGGCCTTTGACACTAATGTACTAAGCTGCCTTAGGGCTTCAGTGAGGCCATTTTAGGTTCCCTCTGCCAGAGCTAGAAAAGTATGCAGAACACAATGTGTGAGTGTTGTGCCACTTTGCTAGTGATGTGCTCCAATAATGTCGGTTGGTTACAATTATGGTCAAAGAGAGAAGAGAGAAAGAACCATATTGCTTATTGTTCTGATACCCCATATACCTACTGAGCTTTTGTTAAAGCAGAGAGAGACACTGTAAGGTTTCTGTGTCAAACAAATGCTCTGAAACATGTTATCAAACCCAGCAGATTCAGTAGTTTCAAAAATTATTATGCAGTGAAATATATGTTTAAATACTGAGAGAAAACAAAGAAAACTGCCATGTCTCATGCCAATATAAAATTAATGCAAAGCTCTATTCAGCTGACACATGGATGGTTAAAAGACGATCACGTTGGAGGTCAAAATATTGATTTATTCCTTAGGAAGTTGAAGCATGGCAGGATACTGAACGGCTAAACATGGAGGACATTTTAATCTTGTGGTGGATGGAAAAATCAATGCTGCACTGTTTCATTCTTTTCAAAAGGTGCAGAACATGTCGCAGTCAATCGAGGTGCTGAACCTGCGGACACAGAGGGACTTTCAGTACATCATGAGAATGGAGAGCCAGATCAAAGGGCTGCGATCAAAATTCCGACAGATCGAATCGGACAGGAAGACGCTCGTCAACAAAAACTTTCAGGTGTGTTTTTGTTTTATGTTTCAGCCAGTGAGAAACATCACAAGAAAGCCAGGTAAAGAGAAGCATCTGAACTGATACAGGTCTACCGATGTCCAGCGAAGGACAAGATTGTCCTTCTGGATGTATTGGATGGATGGATGGATATATTTAGTATTCATTTGTTTAACCCTTACAAATGAGAGGAACAGGGGCAATTCAAGAAATGTTTATTTGGATCTGATACAAAGGTAATGCCAGTCATTTTCATGTGAAGAATTTTGAATGTATTCTGTCTTCCTCATGATATAGATTGATTTTTTTTTCCTGTAAAGTATGGTTAGTGTTTTGCTTGTTTTTTCATGTTAAAGAAAAGAAAAATCTAGTTGTGCTGTTTTCCCTCAAACAGCAGTATTTTTAAAAAAAATAATATTCAGTTAGGTAGAACTGGACAAAAAGTCTCCATTTGTGCAAAACAATGGTGAAACACTTTTGTGTTGTGTGACCAAAGTAAGAAGATGTTATTTGGCATTGATTTGCACATCTCTAGATACTGAGCCTTAAACGTCTTTGTCTTACCCAAGTGAAATCAAGTGCCAGAAGGGAGGAGATGGTATGCTTCAGTTTTCCTGAGTGATACATTCTGCCTCTGTTAAAGATGTTGTCCCTGTTACCATAAAACGTCCTGAAACTGCTGCATTGGAAACAAACTGAACTGCTCTGCAAGACTGAGAGATTTGTTAAGACGGGTATTTTTGGTGTATTCTAGGAACTCAAGGGAAAGATGGAGTCCCTGCAGCCGCTGATCCCTGTCCTGGAGCAGTACAAGACAGACGCCAAGCTTATCTCCCAGTTCAAAGAAGAGATCAGAAACCTGTCTGGCGTGCTGATGGGCATCCAGGAGGAGATGGGAGCCTACGACTATGAGGAACTGCAACAGAGGGTCCTAAACCTGGAAAATCGGCTCCACAACTGTATGAGCAAACTCAGTAAGTCCGTTTGCAGAAAAATCACATCCGGGTTTGGTGACCTTAGGTTAGTGGATGGCAAAGAAAATGTAGGTACATTCCTTGCAGCTGCCAGCTACTGGAGGCAGAAATAATGTTAGTGGTTTGAGGAAAAATCTCTGTTTGCAGAACCAAGTAAAATTTTTCCAGGCTAAAGGTAAATGCTGCTAAGTGAGAAAAAAATGTCACAGTCGCTGAATTTGTTTAATCTGTTTGTTTGAGGTTTTTTTTTTTTGTCCTTCTGGTTGATCCTTTGCCGTTTGCGGCTGGACACTGAAAAGCTGAGGTTTCTTTGCTTCGGCCACTGAGGTGGACCTCAGCTAATAAGATCAGTTCTGCCTCCAGATCAGCTTCGCTTTTGGTAAAGGTTTGCATAACTAAATCTCTAATTAGTCAAGTGCTGAGTTATCAACATTGATGGGGCCTGTCAAAGTGTCAGCGTAAATAGCTAACATGTGAATGTTAATGGGATGTGGCTGGAAATCTGTCTGAGCTCGAGATGATTTCTGAAGCACTCATTGTGTTCAAGCTTTGATCGATTAGGTAAAATTGCAGTTAAATACTTAATAGGGAACTTGCAAGCTTAAGTGCAAGTCTACTGTCATTTGGCACAATTAAAGTGCCTGGCAAGATGAATCAAGTGCAGCTCAAGTGCTTCAAATATTAAACCATGTGGCATAACTGTTCACCCAGCTTTGACACATGACAATGGGGTTTACACATCGTTATACTGTGGCAGTTTCTCTGGTTGTCCTGTGTATATCTATAACAGTAGAGAAAGCATGCAGTAGTGCACAGATGCTGCACACACAACATCCAGAACCAAAACATTTTGAACTGAAAAATGACCCACTACCAAATTTAAGCACTGTAGCATTGAGAATTATTCCAGTCTTAACATCATAACATTGGCTGTAGTTTTATCATGTGGAGCGGTAGAAGTTTGTGCTGTATGTGAACAGAGCTGTATGATGTGTTCGCAGCATGTGGCAAGCTAATGAAGATAACTGGGCCTCTGACAGTGAAAACATCAGGGACCAGATTTGGAGCCTGGATGACCGACCCACAGGCATCTCCCAAAAACAACCGGGTGAGACCATTTAATGTGCTTTTCTTTATGTCACAATCCTTTGAAGCAACACTGAGCGGTTTAATAATTTACACACAGCTGCTTCCCTCCTGTTGTTCAGGGGGGGAAGAGATGCTGTTGAATTACAAAATCATTCTCCCTAAAACTTTTTTGTACATTTAAACTCTGAGTTCAAACACAAAACCTGATGTCACTCGCTGGACTTTTTATGTACGTGAAGCAGTTGGATGGCTGGATCCTCTTAACTGAATGGGGAAAACAACTCAAATTTACTGGAATAGTCTGCACTTCGTTTACTACTTGGCACAGAGCCTTCAACATAGTGTTTTACAGAATGGGTGAAAGCTAATATATACACCACAAGGTTTCTGGGACTCAATTATCCAATGTGCACTAGGCACATTAACAGTCAGCCTTTGAAGGATGTTTCACCTTTAAAACAGTTCAAAACGGTGTCAAAATAGAAGTACACAACACACTGGCACTTAAAATGTGGCAACTACCATACAAGCAGTCAAAGAATAGAGTCACAGAAATGAGGGGAGCATTACCCTGTGGAGTTTTCTTCTAAAGAAACACATTTTGTTGAGTGCATTCAATGTTACTCACCAAACTAAACTGTGTAAATCCTTGAGACCTAACAAACTTGTTAAATGCATTTCCTTCCCTATAAAGAATTTGCAAAGCCATTTTTAATACACTTAGACTGCAGAGGCCAAGTGTGAGTTTCACATGCAGTAAATCTTAGAACAAGTTGCTCTTGAAGTTGAAAAAATTGTCGCTGAAAAGAAAAAGCCTTTATATAGTGAGGCATCACATCACAGACAGTGTCCCAGGCCAAGTCTTTTCACACAGCCTCTCTATGTGCTTTGACGGTTTTCTTTTTTGTAATACATTTTTTGAATGTTTTCAGAATGTCTTTGTTTACATCCATGTGTACTTTCTAACTCACTCTAACTAGCAGTGATCTTCCACCTGGAGTTTCTTGAAACTGAAAATCACAGGATTGTTGTCTGTATATATTCACTTGTCCCCAGGTCTGGTACATGGACAGCTACACCAACAACAAGATAGTAAAAGAGTATAAATCCATTGCTGATTTCGTGGCTGGAGTCGAGTCAAGAACATACAACCTTCCTTTCAAATGGGCTGGAACCAACCACGTGGTGTACAATGGTTCTCTGTACTACAACAAGATGCAGAGCAACATCATTGTGAGGTACAGCTTCGAGACGGGTCGCGTGGTCACACAGAGGGCTCTGGAGTTTGCAGGCTTCCATAACGTGTACCCCTACACCTGGGGAGGCTTTTCGGACATTGACCTGATGGCGGACGAGCTGGGCTTGTGGGCTGTGTATGCAACCAACCAGAACGCTGGGAACATCGTCATCAGTCAGCTGAACCCCGACACACTCCAAATCCTGAACACGTGGAACACAGAATATTCAAAGAGGAACGCCGGCGAGTCTTTTATGATCTGTGGGACACTCTACATCACCAACTCCCACCTTACCGGTGCTAAAGTGTACTACGCTTACTCCACTAAAACCTCCACTTACGAGTATACAGACATTCCTTTTCATAACCAGTACTTTCACATGTCTATGTTGGACTACAACGCCAGGGACCGCACCCTGTATGGCTGGAACAACGGCCACCAGGTCCTGTTCAATGTTACACTTTTCCACATCATTAAAACTGAGGATGACTCTTAAGCAGAAGAACATACTGTATACGTGAAGGAAACTATGAAAAAATGGATGGTTTCACCTGAATGTGCTGACGAATTTTGTTTATTTGCTAATTTATTTAATTTAAATTTATTTAATGACGTGAGCTATTAGCTATTCACCTGTTTTCACATGAAAATTGAGATGTTCTCCATGTGAGAATATGCCACTTTTACTATAAAAATAAATGACAACACAAATTAAAACCAGTTCGTTGCATCATGGAACCTACTGCAAGTCGCACAGTTTGAACTAAATAACGGCACTTTTACTTAGCAACTTTTAGGAACACTGAACAATACATTAGCAGTAATTTCTACAGTTCCCTTTTCTCTCCAAAATGAAAGCTCTTCCGAAATGAAGTCTTCATATTTATAATGGTTTTCTCACTCGATATTGCATTTATTCATGCCCCCTAATTTATTCTTATTTTGACTGTTCACTAATTGTTCATTTTGTTTCCATTCTTTTCTTTCCATTTATTCATCATCATCTGCTAATTTATTCCTGCCTTTCACTACCTCCACTTAGCTTTCAATTTGTCTTTGTACTTTTCCTTTCAAAAGTTTTTTGCACTTGACCTTGTACAAGACAGTGAGAAACGTGGTGAACCATAATGAACCTGTATAGTTATTGTACTTGGCTTTTATGTCTATGAAGATTCTCAGTCATCCAGGTCATAGGATATCTGCAAGTACTAAGTCAAAGTATTTCAGCAAACAGTAAATCTGGTTGCCTTTAACTTAGTACTTTGAGATATTAGCTTTTTTGTAACTTCAGCAACAGTTTGTATGCCTTATTCAGTGCAGTACATTTTGTAAGCCCAAGGACAACAGCTCTCGTGCATGAATGTTGGCTATCCTTATAGCATTTGTACTGTAACTGTGTCTGTGTATTTTGTATTTGCACAACATCCCATTCTCCTCCTCACTAGCTATAGTAATAGTACAGATCCATTTATACCGACAGCAGTAGATAACTTAAATAATCATTTGTTTGTGTAAATAAGAAGTTATACATAACCAAAATAAAAATATTGTTTTCATTAAAACACTGTTCTGTGTATTGGTGTTCTCAAGTCCACAGATTGGTTAAATTGCTACAGACGCTCTGAAATGTGTCAAAAATGAGTGCAGCACATTGCACTACAATTTAATGTGATGTTATTTTAAACTCATATATATGAGTGCAATAATGCTTTTCTGCCAAAAAAGAATTACTCACTGTCCTCTAAAATGCTAACATGACTTATGTTTTTTTTTCTTTCTCATTTCCTGCACTACTTTACCCATTTTACAGCTCTAATTCTTTGGCAGAGCTGTTATCACATTAAAAGATATTTGCTTTTCCTGGTTACTCTCAGTAAGGGATAGCTCAGGATCTTTGTACTTAATGCCAGCAGCTCGTAAAAGCTTCATGCTATGGGTAGTGTGTTGGCTTTACTGGGGTTTGATTATTAATTGTTACTCTCTTGACTATAGTAAACTGAACTGATTGGCCCTGTGTTGCAATGCTTTGCAGTACAGTAAAGCTATGAAGTATAGACTACATTCTAATGTTGACAGTGGACTTCATTAGTAGTTAGCAAACAAGAAATAAATGTCACAGGAAATGTTACTCAGCCACTCTTAGGCAAGGCAAAGACGGAGATTAAGTTCAAAGCTTTTATTTAGTTCGGAACATTGGTTTAAAACACAGACTGGTTTCAAATAGAAAAAACACACTGTTTACATCTGGGAGTCCATATGGATAAAAATAACAATCATAAGAAATAAAAGAGAAACATACAGTATATTTCATACTGAATGTCAAACTGAATCACCTCGCCTCTTTGTCCGTCTAAGCGAAAAAAATGTACTTCAGCAGTTTGGAAAATGACACATGGCACTTCAATCACACTGTGACTGGAACATTACAGTCAAAGCTGAAAGGTGTTTAGAGACAGAGGTTTATGAGCAGCTAGTGGATGTACTATACTAAGAATACTAGCGCAAAGAAAATATTAAGCAGAGAGCCTTTGTGATTCTCATTGTGAACCAAACTTGATTCACAAGTTTGTCACCAAATGTTAGCGATCTGATGCAGATTCATCATTAACATTAACTTTAAAAGTGATTTTCATTGTGTAACTTTAATTATGGTATTCTCTGTGGTATCTTTTTTGAATGGAATAAAAGTTCCTACACATTTCAGTGTTGCGTAGTTCTGAAAGCCATTGCAGAGGGCAATAAAGTGTTACTATGATAACATAAGGATGGGAAGAAAAGTTGTTTTCTTTCTCTACGCAAAACTATCCATCATGAGCTGCAAGGGTAGGCATAAACAGATGCAAACTCATATACCAGATAATAAAACAAATACCTGGACCATTAACCGCAGGCTGCCAGGCTCAAAAGTATAAGTTACACCTTTAATTGGCAGCCTGTTAAAGACCGACTAACCTCTTGACTCAAATGAAAACTGAACGTGTGTGAATAAAACACAGCATGAAGACGTTATATTAGTTTAGCAATTAGCAATTCAAGTTTCACATCTTGTCAGAATCCACTTGTTCTGAAATAAACATGATAATTGATGCAAGAAGAAGAGATTAGTGAGATTAGAATCTGATAAGAACTCGCTGGTAAACAAAGAGATTTTCAAATAGCATTTTGTAGATACAGTGAAGTCCAAGAATAGAAATTAATTATGAAGGAAACACAATTCTCAAGAAGCCAGATTTGACCCAAACATTCTCGAGAGGTTAATGAGGGATACAGATCTTTTTACAGTGTAAAAATGTGCAAGTTTCCAAGCAATTTAATGTACTGTTGAGTCTTAGAATAAATCTCTGCTGCCACGCTCATTATATTGTAAACTTTGACTTGTGGGAAATGATGTTTACAATAAGGTGCTGTCTAATGCAAAAAAAAAAAAAAAAGGTTGACATCAAAAATAGACCAACACTGAAGAATTGTTTAAAGAAAAACAGAATTTCTTGACTTAAGACAGACTATCTTTGTCAAGATTCACACTTTTTGCAATGCTGGGCTCTTCTGAATCTGAATGTTGACTCATTAGGGAGCCTTTCTGTGGCGAGGAGGTGTGATTTCACGGAGTGTGTGTGTGTGTGTGTGTGTGTGTGACGGCCTTGAGGACTTTTTTAGCAATCAACTGCTACATGCCCCATACCCAAAGGTAACTATCAGAGTTGGTACAAGCATTTCCTATACTACACACATATATAGCACACACAAGTATGCATGCACTCCATTTATGTTATTTTTATACTACAGGGGTTGTTAACCCGCGGCTCCAGAGCCACATGTGGCTCTTTCATCCCTCTGCTCTGGCTCCCTAGGACTTTGGAAAATAAATAATGAGTATTTAATTTAAATGTATTTTTTATTTTAGTTCGTTTGTTTTTTAAATGTAATTCTAAATTTGAAGATCATGGATCTTGTAACATTAAAATAAAACGTTTGTAATTTTTTGTCGCTCAAAATATGCGTCACAACTGCCGATGTGCGACACCTGGGCTTTTCAGCCCCTGGTAGGTAAACGATGCATAAATCCAAGAAAAGAAAAGTTAAAATAAAATATTTTAGTGAATGTTTGTGCCAAATTTGAAGGAACGTTCATGAGACATCACCGTCACTGGACTGGGATGGAAGGATGGACAACCTGAAAACAGCCATGGCTGTCGATATGATGGGTATGGTACTCTTGTTATCATCCAACACAAAATAGCATGTCAGGGATGTATTAGCAGAATTAGTTTATTTCCCCTTTTGTTAGCGGTGATGGGGTGTTAACATTAAGGATAATCCGGTTCCTGATCATTGGATTTGTGTTGCTAGGCAACAGCATGGGGTTCTAATATATTTCCTGTCAGCTATTGATCTTAAAAAAACCACTGTAACAGGAAATAAACCCAGACCATTTTAGACTGCTGAATGTGAAGCGGGCTACAGCTATGAAACAAAAGGCCGTACTTAATGTACTTGACACACACTGCAACTTTTTTTGTTGCGAGCCAACCCATCACCCAAATGTAATTACTGTGGTCCATTTGATGCCATCCTCTGGGAGCCCTCATTTATCATTATTAGCCTACAGTATAAACATTAACATCTGTTGACCAACAGTGTGGATGACTTTAGCTTTCACTTCAGCTTTGGCAACACAAGAGGATTAGAAAAAAATCATTTGTTCAGCACTACAGGAGATAGCTGAGATGCAAAGTTTACATCTGATTACAAATGATAGCATGTGATGCTACAAATCATCCTGACAGCTGAGAACTAATCCTTTGAGAGTGGGAGATGAGGTTGCGTCACCTTATCTCTGTGTGTTAAAATCACATTCAAACATTCGTTGCTGGATCTGCACAGTCACAAAAGACAGGCACGGCATCAGGAAACACACAAGTGGGAAACAGCAGTTAAATATTTCCACTGTTCAATTCAATTCAATTCAATTTTATTTATATAGCGCCTTCCACAATCAAATTGTCTCAAAGCGCTTCACAGAGA
>JBBMJY010000006.1:17521905-17642851 GCA_037833715.1 Toxotes lorentzi
TGTGCAGTTCATTATTGTAAATTCAAATGTTACTAAAGAATGATCAGATAAAAGAGGGTTCTGAGGGAATACTGTCACACATTCAGCTTCTATACCATAAGTCAGTAAGATGGTTGTGACCATGTTTACAAAAAAAATGGGAAAAAAGAACAAACTGAAAAAAATTACATTCAGTGGTATTTTAAAAAAACTGTTCCTGTTCCAATTTCCGACCTGAGTGAGGGAAGAAGTTGCTATTAGAAAACATCAATTCAGCTTCGATTGTGTCAGGTGTTCTCTTGTGCAATCGAGACACGTTTGAGGGCAGTGGAAAACAGTTTGAGTTCAAGATAGAGCTGCAGACTGATGTCTCTAAAACAAGTCAGCTGTGGTGATTGAAGTCATTAAAGTTAACAGCTATTGGCGGAAGAGGACACTTAGACTTTTACATTTAAAGCAGGAATATAACAAGACAGGATTTAGTTTCCATCAGAGGCCTCCCTCAACATGTCACACTTTATAATCAGGTTTTTCTCCAGATGAGTGATGATGGAAATTGTTCTCTGATTGCTGTGATACTTTGACAAATTATATTGTTGTTATCAGTTTGAGAAGGAACCAAATTTCTGCTTCACTACAAAGTTGTTTTTGGTAGTAAAATCTTACTAAATCCTTTGTCAAAATCCATACATTTATCACAGCATTTACGGTTTACAAAGGTAAAGAGTCTGTCACTAGCAGAGAAAACAATTATATATTCAACTTTCTTCAGATCATAAACTATAGTTTTTGAGGTTCATTTAATGAGACAATTTGCCATTTAACCATTATTATCCTGTTTTCCAACTACCACCGTGAGCACATGTGACAAGTGCAGGACAAAACCACACTGAATTTTCCTTCATTTCCCAGGATCCTCTGGGGGCAGCTGCTTTAAAGGCATCATCATTAGGCGCCCGGACTGAGAGAAAGTGGAATGGGACCTACAAACAGGAAACAACAACCATGTCATGCCGTGAGGTAAGCCAACATCTCATTTAATTCTTGTTGGAAAACTACTGAAAAGTGAGTCAGGTCAGTGAAGTCATTTCTCACACAGAAATATCTTGGTTAAGTTTTGTAACATTGGTTAATATGATTCTCCATGAAATACTAGTTGTTCCACGTAAGGCTGTAGTGGCAAAATCCCAGAGTTACTGTTTTCTTCCCTCTTTCAAAATTCGCGTAGTCTCTCTCTGAGTGATTTCTTCGTGGCCTTCTGAGCTTCAGTCAGTTTATTTTGTGTTTAAATTTCTTTTACTCTGATGATGCTCTGAAAATCCTGAATTCAGAGCACAGAGCATTGCGTATCTTGATTCTCTATACGATATTGTTTGTCAGTGGTTCAGTCCTAACCTTAATTCCAACTGTCTTTTCTGAGCAAGCTCGACAACAACCTCTGGAAATACTGCTTTATTATTGCAATGCTTTGTCTGTATCTGTTTTTGAACACCACAGGCCAATTCACTTTTTATAAACAATGATTAGATTAAAAATGTCAGCACCAAAATCCTTCACAGGCCTTACTTTAATGGAATTATAACAGTTGGAGACAGTCCTGTCTTTGCAGAGCAAATAGTTTATAACTTTTAATGCATGAGTCACCACATTGGGAATCAATTCACTGGCCTGTCTTTAAACTTTTGGAGATATAGTACGAGAAGAAACACTTCTTTAACAAATAAGAAACAAACAAACAAAAAAAAAAGAAGGAAACAACAGCAACAACATTTCGGTACATTCTGCCAACACCTCCCCTTATTTCTCCACACAACATTGCTCTATAATTCCTCCAACAGCAATTATTGACAAAAAAACTATGTACTCATCAGCAGCGAAAATGTCACATCCCCCCAAGCTGTTATGGAAGATCAAAGCTACTGTAAACCCTGGCCTGTCCACCAGACCGAGTTACTGAACCCCGAGGCGAGAATTAACATCTGAGATTTTTAGATGTTTCATGGTGGGCGATAAAGTAGAGGAAATGGAAACCGGGTGCTTCTTCTGAATTTATTTTAGTTTATGTAAGACCACAACTTACTTGGAAACTGAGATTCTGTCAATAGATAGAAATGGACAGTGACGGATAGATAAAGAAGGGAAGACAGAGGGAGATTATCTGTCCTTCATGCCGTTGCTCCTCACCAACTGTGTTGATTTTGAATGTCACTTGTTCTCAGGTTTGCATTTCTGTATTTGGCTGCACTCCTCTGCAATCATCCCTTATCTGTGTGCACAGCAGCTAAGGGTTCGTCTCTCTGAATGAATGGGCTCAATAAACCTGTCACAGCCCAGACTTGTTGACTCTGTACTGACTCAGGTTACGGGGATCCATCCTTTTTATTGGCTTCAGTTTGGCTACGGATTTACAGCGTGACATTCGGCTCACACATGACAATGCCATTAAAACATAAAGTCACTTAATATAGTTCACTTGTTTGTTGCTCTGCTAAGTTGTTGTTGCTTTCAGTACTTTGAGTTGAAAAATACAGTATCTTGGTGTTTTGTTTAGTTTTTTTCAGACACCTGCATTACATATTGCTGTACTGATATAGCACTGATATATTGCCTTGTTTTCATCTAGTCAACACACTGTTGATGCTTGAGGCCAGTGTAATTATTTTAAGTTGTTTATATATGATCTATCTAATCTATCACTCCAAAAGAGTTAGGTCTGTAGAACAAGATACTGAAGCATAACAATAAGGAAATATTTTTTAGATAGTGTAATATATTAGCATGCGTAGGAATTGTTTTTAAACACACTGCCCTATATTTTAAAATTATTATTAAAGTTATTTTAAAAAATTTATGAAATGCTGTTTTCCAATCACTAAAACAAACTCTTATTGGTATGTTAATTTACTTAAAATGTAAAGTTTATGAATTTAGCCATTTCAAGTTTTTCTGTTGCATTTCATTGCTTCAGTGTCACATTTTATTTAGTGTCAATATAGTATTATCACAGTACGTAATTATAGTTCAGAACTTTGCACTATACTATCAAGGGAAATTGTTTCTGAGCTCATTACTGTGGCACACATTGTGAGATGCTTAGGACGAAGGTGTCAGCTAAATATCCTAAAATATAACCGTTAAATCTTTTTAGATGATGTGTAATATTATTATACATAACCAAGGCTTGTAAGCACAAAAGGATATTTCAATAAATTAGCTGTCAGAAACTTGATCTCTCAAAACAGTATGTTCAGTGTGTGATCTCAAATTTATGTTGTCAAAAGAAATATGAAAGAGTCCTTTGAAAAGATCCTTTCTATCATACCATACTAAGTTATTACTTTCTGGAAACTAAACGTTAAAGTTAAGGAAAAGGTCATCTGTTCAGTGGGATGTCATATGGCCGGATACTGAAGTAAATGGTGGTACATTCCGTGCTCTATAGTACATACTTTAGGTTGCTCAGGATGTGGATGTCAGTTAAATGCCTAAAATATAAATGTAAATCTACAGCAGAGTAGAAGTTACATATTGGACCAACTTTCAGTTTTTCTCAAGAGTTTTTAATGGGGTCGACAGATGATAAAGAGATGATGGTCGTCAGGTCCAAGGAGGGACAATCAGGATGTAAGCTTCTAGGGCTGTCAGGAAAGGTGCACACCAAGATCTTTGACTGACAGCCAAGCATGTCGAGCCATAGACGAATGGGCCCCGCTTCCAGATTAACTTTGCACTGCTCGAGCCTCAGAGATTGATCTGTGCCAAGGACTGGCAAGGCCTTGGTGTGGGTATTGTAAAAAGAGATTGGATCTGTTCTTTTCAAGGAAAGAGCATGATTAAAGAAATATGGCACTTTTATTAAATCACTTATAATCATTGTCTGGAATGAGCATGCGCACACACACACACACACACACAGATGGAATCACACACAGTTAGGTCACTCCACTTTAGGTTCATACAGAAGTCAGTTTTCTTTAATATTCAAGAACCCTGAATTAGTTGAAAAAATTAAAGGACAATATTAAGTGAAAACAGACACCAATACGTATCACCAGTTGAAAAGATGAAAGAGATATACTCAAGCAAGAAGTTTTTATATAATTGCATGAAAACAGCAGATTGTGCAGGCGTTCTTAGTACCTTTTTATGCTCTAATCTGTCATCTAAAAGTTAAGGCTTTCTTGTTCTTTGTGAGCTTTTACACTAATTGTACAGTGCGGGCATTTGTGGGTACAGTATTTGTATTTGTGTGGTTGTCTTTAATCAATACACAGTTCTGCTGTTTGAGTTTTGCTGAGAGGATCGTAAAGGAATTGTTAGAAATCTTTGGAGATGCATTTTCACTTTCTCTGTGCACTGTGGAGCTACAGCTTGGATCAGTGTAAAGACTGGAAGACGGGGTCAGCAGCTAGCTGAGCTCGCTCTCATAAATCTCTCTCTGTCTTCATGTCTGCCTATTAGCACCTCTAAAGCTCAATAAATAACACCTTCTATCGCTTCTGTTTAATCCAAAAACAGAATGCAAGCACAACATTTGTCAGTTTAAGGTCTATTTTTGAACTTTGGACAGAATAGCTAGCTGTTTACCTCTGCTTCCAATCTTTATGCTTAGCTAAGCTAATTACCTCCTGGCTACAGCTTCATATCTGATACACAGACATGACAGATATCTTCTTATTTAACTCTTACTGAGAAGCCCGTTTCTCAAAATGTGGAACTATTCCTTTTACAGAGTCAACAGAGGAAGTTTTCTCTTCAAGCATACAGTTTGTTTCTATCTATTGTTCGCATTGTTAATATAACCTGGGAAATAGTTTTCTGTATGAGCCTTTGAAAGAATAGAAATTGACAGTGACCTGCAAAAAGCTACAATAGATGTGACTGCAAACAGTCCTTTTTTGTCTTTGACGTTAATGGGCTAACAGTGGGGGTGGCATCACCTCCATTACACTCCGCTCCTGCAGCAGGTTGGGTGGGACAAATTTGCTGTCAGTCTGCTCTACATTAGGACGAACTGAAGCAGGCCGTGCATGTGTACATCAGTCATTTCTAAAAGCTGTCATGCACCTACTATTGTGGATTTTGTTTGACTGTAGTTGTCTCAAAAACCCCTCCTATGTGATGTAGTGGATGTGTGCATAGCTAGTGCTGTATATGTGCACATTTTCAGCTGTGCATAACTTGATCTGACTTTGATTTTAATGGTCTAAAATTAAATCAATTAGACATTCATGAGAAAATCATATGTATTCACCAGGCAAATGATTCAATTATGTTCTGTAAATGAGGCATGACTGACCTTTAAAAGGGAGCTATATAGTTCAGTTTCCACAAGTGCTTCCATGGTTCACCTAATCTATTTTGCATATGCTGATGAGTCAAATTGGGCTTAAAATATCAGGAAGTGTCAGGTGACGACACAATCTGTAATTATTGTTCTATAGTCTCAATAACAGTATTATTTTGGATGAAGAGCAGATTTTGGCAAATATTTTGGAGAGGTTCAGCTGCTGGGCAGCAGTGGGAAAAGGTCGCTACCTTTGCTCGACTACCTCAGCAGAACTAAATAGAAATAGCTCATCTTTGTGGTGAGTTAGGTGGCTATTCTGGTCAACTAACCATCACTGTCTTGATTTGCATGCTTGGTGATATCTAGTAGGAGTGAGCGTGGTAGTTAGATTTGTTAGTGCTGCTTTGCCAAGTTACCATTTTCAGTGTTTACAACCCCTTAACATGCAGCAGCTCCCAGGTGAATGGGTCGTTACCAGTTCACGATGTGCAGCTAAACATTGTTCAAACTAGCAGAAAATTATTTCAAATTCTAGTGGAGATCCCAAAGTTTAAAAAACAAACAAACAAAACAAATGTGTCTGAATTTGAAAAGTTGGAAAAAAGATGTCAGACGGTGATGAATACAATTTTCCTAACCCTGTACTTTGTCCAGCTGAAATCTATTTAGTCATCATTTTCACAGCGATAGTTTTCAATTCTTAACAAGAGGGGGGAAAAAAAAGTCTGGAAATATTAGAAATGCTCCTTTTTGTCTAGGGTTCTCGTCTCAGTGGCTAGAGGGCTGTGTTGGTTTCTTGGTTTGATTGATAGCAGCTGGTAAACGTTACGCCAGCTGGGGAATGAGAGAGAAAGTTAACAAAGTTGCACCTGTAGCTTTCAAGCCATGGGCACACCGTTTTGTTCGCAGTGGCATTGAAGATTAAAGACCTTATCAGCATCAAAACAGACCGCAGTGTAGGTAAACTGACAAGCTGTTTAATGTGCTGCAGACTGAGTCTTCTCTGCACTTTTTCCCCATGAATGTTTGTTTGTTTGGCTCATTCAACAAGCGAAGCTGCAAGACCCATGTTCAAGTTAGATCAGAAGGAAACTTTAGCAGCAAAGCTAATGTGGCTATTGTTCGAAGCATGTGACACTTGTGTAGAAGGCTGTTGTGTGCGGTCTGGCTGTAAAACAATGAGGTTATTGCTTTTTGCAAATATGGTTTAAATTGAAGTAATCTGATTGTTTTTATGGAATCAATGCAAAGATTGGAGATGCCTGTCCACAATTAAATGGGTCATAATTATATTGATAAACAGACAATTAATTTAAATGAATTAATCAATTGACTAATTTCCATTTAAATTAATGCATTTGTGATGAAATGTATTAAGAAATTAAATAAATACATATTAAATGAAAAATATAAAAACCTCTCCCTAAAATAAATTAGTAAGTAGGCAGTGAAATGGTAGTGTGATGGATAAGACATAAACATTTTGCATAATACTGTATATTTAAATAAATAAATATCCACTTAAATTCGGATGTTTATTATAAAATTCTATTGTTCCAACTTTGATCATCTATGTAAAGGTGTTTCTTTATATTTTTTTATTTATTTCAATGTGTGAATTTCTTTTGGGGGTTTATTCCTCCACCGAAGTCCTATTTTAAATTTACTTTATAATGACACATGCTTGTCAATCATGATTTGCTCACTGAATATAAATTAAGGTGAAAGCTATCAAGTCACACCAGTAGATTGCATGTAGTCATCACACACTGGTCTGGCCCGGTAAGAAAGTCAGAGTCGAATGTTGATTTATTAATCTGTTTTATTATAATATAATTCTGACCCATCTAGTCTGATAGGTGCCTTCATGAAAAAAAAATTCAAACATGAATTTCTTCCTTTTGGATTTAGTTTTTTTTTTCTCCCAGGAAAACACAGGGTATGTGACTTACGAAGCAGATATGTATGCTGTAGGGGAAAAAACAGTTCAGTTTGACTTTTGGGGAAAATAAAAGTGGAAATCTGGATGTTAAGGTCATAGCTGTCATAGCTGGAATGGTTCCTAGTAGATAAAAGATGTGTGTTCATGTAACCACAACCCCTCCACCATCCCTTCATATTTAGTAATTTTTTAAAAGTGATCTATTTTTCCATTTGCATGTTGCTGCTGATGATGCTTCCCTAGAGATCAGACTGAATCATCTGCACTAACATAGCAACAAGTTCTTCAGTTGGTGTTGTTTTTCTGAACTAATACATGAGTTAATGTAAAGTTGCTGCTATATCACTGTTCAATTGTAGAGCACCTTTAAATATATGAAGCAACTTTGTAGACCTACAGTAAAGATGAATTATTCTAAGTTCCTAATTCAAGAATCTGTCACATATTCCGTTGCTAACTGTGGGACACTGCACACAGAAGTTTTGAGATTTCCATTAGACGAGTCTTCGCCGCTGCTCTTTCTTTACTTCTGTGACCTGTAGGTGAGACAAAACAACCCTAGTCTGACAGTTTTCATAATCATAATCAATAGGCCAAGAACAGCACATGGCAATGAGCCATGTTGATTCATCTTTCTCAATCATCTTTTCCTTTATTAACCCTGGGGTTGATACCACTACCTTTAGAGGCAGCAACAAAGTTATTCACACTTCCCCCAGGGAGCAACAGCATGGAGCTAAGGTGCAGTGAGGAAGCTAATGAATGTATTTGTCATATCTCTAATGGCTCACTATATCACCACAGCACCTTGGCTTGAGATTTATGGCAAATGCAAATGTATTCTGTCTTAGAATTTTCTGATTTTTAGTTTCTGTGTACCAGGCTGCACTGATGAGACACCTGGGGAGAACATTCAATTGACAGAGTCTTTTCTGAGTCAGACTTGTGAAAATGTTGACATGTGCTATGGTAAATGATAGCCTAAACACGCAGAGATGGAGAGTTGGTATTCACATCAGCAAGAGTACAAGAATGGCAAACTAATGAGTCAACTCTACTATTGATTAGAGCAAGCTTATTTTAGTCCCTGAGGCCGGAACAAGCCCACACACCCAGACCAGCAACATCAGCTTACACCCAAGTTGTACTGAGATGTCTACAGATAACAAACTCCAGAAACTTTCTCTCCCTCTGTCCCTTTATTTTTCTTTTGCCTCACAAATCTAATCCACCAGCAGAACTTCATCTTCTTCCATTAAGTCTCAAGTGACTTCATTTTGAGGTTGTATTTTTATGCAGCATACTGTTTTTGGGTTGTCTGTCCGTCCATACGTCCTATTCTCGTGAACGCGATGTCTCACGAACGCCTTAAGGCAATGTCTTGAAATTTGGCACAAACGTTCACTAATTAGAATTTGGTCGTCAAAGGTCAAGGTCACGGTGACATCATTATGTTCTGCATTCTTCTCTGGCCATTATTTAACAACCTCAGGAACAGAATGGGAGATTGTGGCCACATTTCACATTTGGACACATACACATACAAACTGTGGTAATTGTACAGATCTTCTGAGCTGCCGGGTTGAAGACGTGAGTGAATCATCCTCGTTTTAGAATTTGTAGCTTCTTTGCAGCAGTGTTCTTATTTGAAGCTTTGTCCTCTTTCATAGACTACAACATTGTGTTCTGTCAGAATCAGCTTTATTGGGCAAACATGCGAGCACATACAAGGAACTTGACTGTTTTTTGTTTTGTTTTTTTATTTCTCTCAAAGAACTTACACATTAATACAGTGGACATACAGCAGAAGAACAAAAAGTTTAACAAAGTCAAATTAAATCAATTTTATTTACACATCCCTCTTCCACAAATCCAAAACATACACTTAATACTGTTTCATGAATTCCTTCAGAGTCTTCACTACATATATTATATCAATCTGGGCAAACATGGATGTAAACCGAAACTGAACTGGTTGGCAGAGGCATACAACCGCGAGGCAGTAATTCTAGTTTTATCTGTAGTATGCACTCTAAATGCAAATGACCAAGTGTCTTGGGTTGTGGCAAGTGCAGAGCACAAATGAATAAGACAACAAAGAGAAGTGTTCACAGTAGTAAGAAATATTATAACACTGATTTAAGAAATGGAAGTAATTAGTCCATAACTTTTTTATTTTCTACAGCTCATGTGATCAGTTTACCACAAATGGATATAAGTTAATTTACTCTAGTAGACTGACTCTAGTTTGAGTTTTGAAGTGCGAACAATGAAGGTTTGAGCCGGCAGCATGTTTCATTTGTATGTTTTTGGAGTTTCACGAGTACATTTTATGCAGCATGAACAATGGCATGTGGGTGTGAGAGGAGAGAGAGAAATATTTGCTCAAGATTTCTCAAGGGCAGCCCCGGCAGCCTCTGTGGAGACAAGAACACACACGTACGAGTCAGGGAAGTTTCAGGCTGGCTGCGCTGTTCTGATGCACTTTAAAAGCACACTTGATCAGCAATTCCTTCTATGAGCCCCCACATCCCTCAGACTTCAAAAGGCACCTTCTGAAGGTTCGGGGGCACAGAGCTGAGTAGATCACAGAGGGATGCCTCGGCAGAGATACCTTATTTTGTTGACATAAGACATTATTGGGGTATTTTCATAAACCTTGTGCCCTTTCGTGGTTGGTTCCAGGTCACAAACAGGACAAAAACAAAACAACATAAAACTTTGACAGCAGTCATTGAGTTCTCATGAACGTAACGCTGCTCAATCCTGTAGTATATCGAGAAACAAAATGATAGTCCTGTAGCTCTATGTACATCTCCAACTTTGATTCAGTCAGCACAGTAACTGATCGATTACCAACAAATGATTGATGATCTCAGCCTTCTCAGGGAAAGCGCCATGATTAGGGTAATTTAGGAAACAGCTGAGCTTTTGCTCAGTGCTGACTTTATCGATGGCTGTGTTCCTCTCTTACCTTTCTGATTCTATAACACTGTGGACCTATGAGGTTTAGGTGGCTCACTGGAAGGATCTGTTTCAATGTATTTTGTAATCACACCAATGTGTTTCTATCTGTTTTATTGGAGATTTGGACAAATCTGAAATCTTAGCAGTTGTTTGAAGTGATACACATTTTGTAGAATTGAGTGAACAAATAATTCCAAGGTTATAAAATGTTTTTACAGACATGAATTCTATTCTTCTTTTTTCACGCTTTTGTTCTTTCTCTTGTCAGCTGTCTCATAGTGCATTAGATGATTGTGCTGCAGGACACCTATATATAATGCTGCACACATCTATATGGAAAGCTGCCTGAATACCCAGTGATTGAATGCTGAATGTGTAGTCAGAGAGGGGCAGTTTTGGTCCTCTTGTCCAGTGCAATCAAGATCTTTTCCTGTTTTTGTACATGTGAATCTCCATCATTCTCTTTCTTTGTCCATCTCTTTCTCAGTCTCTCACAGATGCACAGACTTATACTTTCTCTGTCATTCAGGAGTTTTTTTTCTCTTTTTTTTTGTGCCTGCTCTCTACATAGATACACCAGTAACCTTTTCTGAGTCCATCCTTCAACCATGCCCCCAATTAAACTTATGACCCAAAATATCCACAGCTCAGGCTCACAAGCTAAAAAAAAATAAAGGGCTTGCGTAAAATAGCATTAAATGCTGTAACTCAAAAAAGGGTCAGACACATTCTGCCTCCAAGAAGCCCACAAGAAGCACATCATGCCGCATGAAAAAGTCTAATTCACGTCACTGACCATGGTGGAACACTTATTTTCAGCTTCCATTAACACTTATAACATCATAGCGAAAATTTACAAACTCAGCACCCAGTCATTGAGCCTAATTTTCATCTGTCATAGTGATTTTACAGTTCTAAAATTGGACTTAAACATAACTTTACAATCATCAGTCGGGTCTGGTTTGAGACAGATAAGCCTTAAAATTTAATATCTTTAATTATTCAGAATACATTATGATAAATTACTAGTTTGTTCTTTTAGTTGCCCATTGTTAATAATAAGTCAACCTATTCATGAGGCAATAAAGTGTTGGAATTTCCTTACTCTAATCCATAGGTGATTTGATATCTTAACCACACTTACCTGTAATCTGATTTTCAGAGTTTTTGCTCCTGTCATGAAATTTTCTGAGACTGATTTAGCATATGATTTATAAAATATCACAAATTATAGTTAATAATAATAATAATAATAATAATAATAATAATAATAAACATTCAACACAGATGTCTTGCAAAACTTAAAGGCTTACTCCAGTGATTTGGTTTTGTAGTTTCTTATAGTTGAGGGACTTTTAGGACACAAATTTAAAAAAGAATGATCAAAATCAGTGCAGAAGAGATTGAGACTTTCACTCATTAGTATGGTTCAAACTCCAAAACCCATAAATCCTGCATTTCCCATAATGTAACTTGTTACTGTAACATCTTTTGATAGGCCCTACCCACAGACTCCACATAATTGGTATGTAACTCAGGCTTTTTGAAGTGACTGAAGTAATTTATGATGTGAGTTATGAGATAACTAAAGTATTTTTTTCCAGACTTGTCATTAACAGTGTTAACAAAGCTCATCCACAACCACAGAGGATAATATACAACTTTTTTCATGGGCTGAGTAACACTCTCTGTGACTATTATGTAAAATTGGAGGAATCATTTCATCACATCAAAAGGCTGTTTGACATCATCTATAGATGTTGTTTGTACAAGCTTTAATCGAGCCTTTAAAGACCTCCAATAGGATGTGTTCTTCATAAGGTGATGCTTAACCGCAAGCAGAAATCGATACCAAGTATTAAGTCATGTCACTTATGTTTATTTTACGCATTTAATACAGAGGAGAGTTCAATGTGTTTTAAATGAAAGCATTAGAACATTTTAATTGGAAGCCACCAAATACCGGTACCTGCATATCAAGGCAGAGAGACGGAGACTTTTAAAGCTCAGGACAGTTTTATTTATATTGGAATCACTGCAGTGTAGAATGGATTTTGTAATAAATGCAGTTTATCACCTAATTAACTTCATATGAATTGATCGAAGGCAGGAAGCCTGGAATCAATACATGGTATGTATGTGATGAGTAGAGACTTATGCCCTACAGAGGATGAGCAAAGGCTGCAGGGCTCATTAAGCTGGTAGCCACCGGTCCTGTCAAGTTCGCAGGGTTCAGTTTTATAGGATGAACAGTTTTTTTTCTCTATACTATAATACAGATGAAATGTATGTGACCTTAAGAAAAGCTATCAGATTGCATTGCACCATATGGCACCTGCAAAACAAGAGAATACTGTGCAAGAATATCTTTCAGATTATGAAAGCAACATGTGGACTGAAAGTTTTTGATATTATCACAATATTAAAAGAAAAACATCTCATATTCTTCTTCTCAGAACTGTCATACCACTGGGGGTTTGCAGCTATATTGATCACCCGCTGTGCACACCCAACAGGTGAGTCTGACCATGAAATTTTTCATCTAAAAACAGTACTTCAGTGCCTGATATATAACATGCTGGCTGTGTATAATATTATTTGTTTCATATTTTGGACAAAAAATATAGTGTTGTGTAGTTTATGAGACTGATTTAAAGAAAAAAGAAAATTATTTTGGTTAATTAAAGTTATGTGATTTAGACAATTTTCCATTAATTTGGGTCTGAACAATTTAAGCTGCAGTTGTAAAGTAATTACTATTCTAAATTTGCAAATATAATATTCAAAGGTGACATTCACTTTCCTTTTGTAGCTGTTAATTCCGCTTGTGAGTTTAGACTTAACACAGTCTGTTTCATTAAACTTCATTAAATTCAAATTTCAAGCATTTAGCCGGTAGACATGATGGAGAGGTGTCAGATTAGAACAGTAAGAGCCAAAGAGTCTGAAGTCAAGAGTAATTTTGCGACAGTTCAAGTACACTGACTGGAAAACAAGGCCACAGAAAAGGGTTTAATGAGAGCAACAGCTGTGCGCTGATGTATGGCATGACTTAATCACTGACCTGATCCCAAACATGTTGATGGGACTTCTTATCTCCTGTCACACAGGGAGGATATTTCCATCATTTAATAACTGTCTCCCAGTGTTCACTTACTTTACTTGAGTATCCATTTTTTTCTACTTTTTTAATTACATTTCAGAGGGAAAATATTGTATTTTTAACTCTATTACATTTATTTGAGAGCATACTAATTAATTTGAGTAACATAGATAAACTCATCTTAGCTCCACATCAACCATCTACAACAGTAAAATTACCCTTTTATGCTAATGTATCAGTAACAGCAATCACGTAACATTTAAAATTAGAGCCGTTTTTCGGTGACTGGCACTCTGAGTAGTCTTCTGCATTATGAGAATTTAAGATGCATTTTGCTTGCTGACATTTTGCTACTTTTTCTTACAGGAATAGTTTGACATTTTGAGAAACATGTTTATTTGTGGTAATTAGCATAGCTTAGCAAAATGGCTAGTAGCAGGGGGACAGCATTAGCTAGCATGGCTCTCTCCACCAGCACCTGAAACCTCACTAATTAGCATATAACTTCATTTATTAAATACAAACATAATCGCAAAAATGACAGTTTGTGGTTTTAGGTGACTTATTTGCAGTCTTTAAGCTAAGTCTAAGATAAGTGGAATCAAACTTCTCCTCCTACTCTCCCTGGAATAAAACAATTAAGCTTATTTCCCCAACTTTATTTTTTATTAAATGATTGATTGATTGAAAGAAGAGACAATACTACTTCTTACAACAGAAAAAACGTTTAATTCATAATCAAATAAGTAAACCTTTCTTAAGATTCTTAAAGAGGATTAGATTCCTAAAGGGGAAATATGTATGTATTTTAGATAAGATTATCAACAGAATGTGGAGTTATCTACTAAAGTTAGCATGTTAAGCAGTTAGCCCTGGTCCAAACCTAAAAAAATAATTCAGTTTATTGTAATTTAAAATCAGCAAATTGTCACATTTGGGAGACTGAAACCACAAACTTCAGTCTCCCAACAGACAAGATTTTAAATCTTGTTGCTGATTTAAAAAAAAATAATAATAAAAAAAATAAAGACTAATCAACTAACTGATTAATACATAAGTCCTTGAAATATTTGGTATGTGAAATCTTGATTTGTAAAGCAGCTGTATCTGTCATAAACATAGTGGAGTGTTTTCCCCTCTGAAAAATGATACAGAGTTGGAGTTTAAAGTAGCATAAAATGGAAATACTCAAGTGAGTATTTGTACTTAAGTATAGTACTCGAGTAAATGTACTTCATTACATTCCACCTCCATAGCGTGTCAGTAAGAATTTGCGTGTTGATTTTTGTCCTGATAACAGTGAGAACAACAGTTTTTTTTTTTTTTTATCTCAGCATGCTCTAAATGAGCCTTTTCAGGCTGTTCAGCAGTATGCAAACAGCTACATTTCACAGCCTGTTAGAGTATGACTTGTTTGCCCTCCCACAGTGGCACTATTCATGCTCATCAGCTTCATCCAGATGACCATATGGGCAGGAGTGGAGCATGATATCCTCACCAGAGAATTCATTAGCAGCCCTGAATTGCACAGTGCCATCATCCCTCTGTTTCTTTGAAGTAGCCAATGAAATTCAGGCTTGTGGGCAGTCTGAGGCAATGAAACCGTCACTTGCGGTAGAAGTGAAATTCAGGTTGTGAAAAGCCACTTAGCAGAGTGTTGCCTTGGCCCTAATACAAAACTATCTCTAAATAACCAACAGTTTCCAGTGGCTTTATTATTTATAAAGGCAAGACAGGGCTGAAATATTTAATGAGAAATACAGCATTTCAAATATACCTTATGAAACTTTGGACTGTTTTATTTAGGTCTTGTGATGCAGTACAAATCAGCTTGACAAGACTGCACAGTGAATATAGTAAAAAGCATGTTCAAGGTTTATTTGGCCAAATACAAAATAGATTTATTTACAGCTATATTTATCTAAAACCTAGTTTTTTTTTTCAAATGTAATCCTTTTAGGAGGAACAATTAGTACTGACTCTGGGGAACAACACGAGATGGCAATGTATGAAACAGACAAAGAAATGCTTCAATATATTACAATATACAACAGTAAATAACTGAAAAGAATGGAAGCGACAGTAAACATGTTTTGCATTCAGTCAGTCAATACAGCCAACATTAAATGACAGTGACTTTGGCAGGTAACTGGCCAGGCTCTATTCTAAAAAGCAATTTGGACAGGGAAATATAAAAAGTGGCTGAAAGTTAGCTTACTGCCCTGCAGAGTAACACCTCCTACATTTGTGTCTCTGTACATTTACAGCAGATTTTTTCATGTTTTCCTCTTCACTGGAGAAATCTTGACATCTTTTCTTCCTCCTACTGTCCGTCTGTGTAACGAAACGTCCTCGTCCTCTCCGGTCTGTTGCTTGGCAAAGTTGACAAACACCTGAACAACATACAAACTGAATCAGTGAACTGATCTATTTAAAGGAGCAATAAGAACACCTTTTTTTTACTGGCCTAAGGCACAAAAGGACCAAAATATACTGTACTCAGGATTGATAGTCATAATTTAGTTATTTCCAGCATAGTGTTTGAGCTATGTTTAAAACAAATTAAACTGTTCTTATTGGATCTAGTATTATATAATTTAATAGGTTGTCAATGGGCAATTGTTCCTTCACAAATGTTATTAGGACAAATTCCCGTGCATTAAACAGAGAAGTTTCTGACTCACCTGGTCCAGTGTTGTTTGAGAAACAGAGTAGTCTTCGATGCTGAGCCTCTCTTTATTGGCCACCACCAGCTGAAATATCCTGGCCAGGGAGGATGAGGCAATCTCGTACTGCAGTGTGTTGTAGTGCTTCTCCCGCTGAACACAGCCGGGGAAGCAGCTCTCCATAAAGCTCTCGACAGGCTCCAGCTCTGGGGACAAGCCAACTTTAGCTGCCTTGATTTTCATGGTCACTACGTAGCCGTCACCAAATCTGGGTTAGAAAAATATGAAAATTAGACATCTGCAAGGATATATTAGGCATTTTCTCAAACTTTATATTAAAATCCACATGTGAAATGCCATTATGTCTGGTTGTTACTTCACTGTGGACCAAATATTCTAACCAGTTTTTAGCCTCTGAATCTGTTGCACCTCATATTATTAGTCATTTTCAAACTTTCTCTTTTGGATGAATCTTACTGACCTTAGTTTTCTATATTCCTAGGCTTTTTAAATCATAACTACACAGTGTAGAAGCCTGCTAAAACACCCAATGCTTCTTACTTGTATTTGAGATGCTGGATGGTACCCAAACACTTGAAGGTCCCATTGACCATGATGGCCAGTCGGGTGCAGAGGGCCTCACACTCCTCCATGCTGGTGTAAAAACAGCAATAGTACATCGTTTAGTTCTGCTATTTGATCTAACTTAAAATCAAGCAAACACCAATCCAGTCGTGATTTCACCAACAATTCTTGGCACTGTGTTTGGTCAGCTGCTGCAGCAGATGAGCTCAGTGGATTAATTTCATTATTCATTCATTATTAGATACTGAACCTGTGTGATGTTAGCACCACAGCCCTGCCATCCTGAATGACACTCATGATGGCGTTCCACAGGAATCGTCGAGAGTGTGGGTCCATCCCCGTCGTGGGCTCGTCCTAAACACATGCGGACACAAACAAACAGCAAACTTGACTCTCTGAACACACAATTCCATATGAACAGAGCCCAAATCCTTATCTCTATCCGCATATGGCAAAGATCTTAGATTTATACCAATTTGAATTGAACAGAGCTGTTGCCTGCCAATGTATAAAACATTCGAGGCAAGGCTTGACTGAACCCATATGGCTTCCCATCTGGATCCATAGAGCATTTTATTGATAAATCCCTGCATAAAACTCAACCCCCCCCCCCCCTCAAACTAAAATGTGCTCATGAGCTCCTCGTAATTGGCTAACTCACCAGCAGCACCAGTGCTGGGCAGCCAATCATTGCGATAGCTGTGGAGAGTTTACGTTTGTTGCCTCCACTGTATGTCCCTGCACAGCGGCCAGCGTACTCTGTGAGACCCAGCTTCTGGATGCCCCACTCTGCCACCTACAAGGGAAAGAGGATGTGTGTTTGAGGGTACTTCTACCCAAAGCGCCTTACTGCATACATTTATAGAAACCCCTGTTGTTAACTAGGCACTTCATAACAACCCTACTGCAAAATTGAAAGTACAAAACAAACATTAGTGAAAACTGAGCAACAGTAAAGGGAGGATGTACAAAACAAAATCAACAAAACAGATAAGCTCTCTGTCTAGCGCTTAGCCAAATAGCAGTTTCATTTGCGTAGCAGAATGAGACACCCTTAAACAGTTTAAGATATAAAGCAGCTGGAGTCCTACTCACCCTGGGAATCTCTGACTCAGGAACCCCTCTGAGACGAGCATAAAGGTAGAGATGCTCCCTGCCAGTAAGGAGCTCATCAATGGCATCAAACTGAGGGCAGTAGCCCATGTTCTGGTGCACATCCAGAATCTCTGTCAGGATGCTAGAAAACAAGACAAATACTGTCATTCAATGCAGTGAGTTCACAGAGCACATAACATTGTAGGAACAACAAAATATCAATTGTGAGTGTGGTTAAACGGATCTGTGATTATACTGAACATGTAATCTAGGGCTGAGAGTATGTTCATTCCTTTGAGCAAAATTATGTCAAATCTGAATAAAATTTGTACAAATTACAATTTGTCATAATTTACTGCCAATTATTTCTATATGTATATATGAATAATTGGGCAATTCTACAGACAACTTTATTTAGCTTAAGGACCCCCATTCAAGGTCATGTTACCGTGGAGACTCTAGAAGAGTTTCAGTAACATACTGATTAAGTAACTGAATGGCAACCCATTGCTGAAAGTGCTGGGCATGCCTTACACTAGGTTTAACTAGTATTGTTTACACTAACATTGGTGGATAAGAAACTAAGATTTTTTTATCATGAGTTATGATTGTTTTGAGTTCTTACAGCTGTAGGGTTATCATGAATTACAGCCACTGACAGAAAATATTACCACATTTAAAAGATTCTCTGGGGGGAGAATTGGGGTGGGGGTTGGGTGGGGGTATCATGTTAAAAAAAAAAAAAAAAAAAAAAAGGCTGAGAGGAGAGTGGAACCTTCAGTATCAACTCTCTGCCAAAAAGGAAACAGAGTGAACTGTTCAAAAAGAGGAAAGAATCCAAAAAAAGATGCAGGGCAAGAGAAAAGGCACTCAGTGATATTCAAAACACGACCCCATGGTCTCCAGAAAACCTACTGGAGGAGGCAGTGGCTGAATTACCGGCCTCTGCCTCCTCATGCAATGCTGAAAAAAAAAATGCATGTACAGGGAATGCACAAAGAGCTGTGATGTTGAGATTCAGATGGCTGAACACAACCCCCTTGATGCTGCAAGATGCGAACCCTAGCAAAGAGAGGATGTGACTGTGATAAAGTCTACAAGAACTGGATCAAGAATACAAAGTGTGGAACTGCTGAACAACTGGCTGAGGAGTTCAGGCAGAAGCTGGAATCACTGGAAGGCACCAGTACAACAGGCTACTGCAGCTGCATACACTTCACAAACACGTAGCCTGGAATTATTCGGAAAGTCACATGGCAAGGGAGCACTGCATAGTGTTAGTGGTGCGGTCAAGCAAATGGCTGACGTGTACGTACAGAGTGACAATGATCTGCAGTCTCCCAGCGATGTCTACAAGTTTCTGTCCTCCAAAACACAGACGCACGTGGAATTCAAATGGACTGAAGATTCGGACATTGAAACTTTCTACGAAACTGTGATTTCATTTCTAGATCATTGTGATTCATGGAGATGAAAAACAAATCAATTACATGGTCCATGACAGGGAGAGGAATTCATTTGTGTGGCCAGAGAAATCTGACTGCATTTACTGTTCATGGCAGAGGATAATTGGTGTCACAGCTGAACCAGAGGCTGTTCAGCTACACCTTGATTGGCTAATGTTCAATCAGTAAAGGCATCGCTGCCACCCCTAAGATGGATTTATGAAATTGTGTCCTGCATCTGATTAGGAGCAATTCCTGACATTGTTTTAAAATTAAACACATACATGAATTAAAGATTTTTTTGGCATTCAAGTCTTAAAAGTAGTCAAAATTAATTTTAATGAAAATTAAATGCTATTTCTTCTTTAATGCTCCAATGAATTAGATTGGGGAAAGACTGTGGTTTAAGTCTCACTAGAGAGTACTTAGCACCCAAACCACTGCTCCATGAAAAAATTTGATTTCTCGATCAAGCGGCGGCTTCTACCTTTTTTGCGTATGTAGGGAATCACATGGGTTTTAGTCACAGGATGATTCCGATTCAGATGGTGAATAATGTTCGAATGACCTTCTGGGTTGTTAAACTTTCTAACTCACTGGTCTGTTTCTGGTAATTACCCATCTGGAACTGCGTGCAGGGTAAACCAAAAGCAAAGTGTTTTTTTTTTGTTTTTTTTTTTAATAAATGCCCTCCAATCCAATCCCTGACAAGGGTTTGTGTTATACCATCCAGGGACAGTTTTGACTGATCTTTATGCACCTGTAACCAGCCACAGTAGCCTCCCCAGAGCTGACATCAGTGTCACCAGTCAGCATTTTGAAGGTCGTCGTCTTTCCAGCTCCATTAACTCCCAGGAGACCAAAGCACTAACAGGGAAAAAAAAGACAATCAGGCTGTCAATACAAGAGCACATTCCGCTGATGTACTGAAAATGAAGCTCTGAAACAAACTCACTATGAAAAAGAGAGTGACAACTGAAACCCTTACGAATCTCTAATATTCTATTTAGCATTAAAATAGAAATATAACAGACACACCCAGACAAAATAAGACCAGAGATGAATATACTTCATTATGCTGCCTGCTGTTGGTAAATTACAACAATTGAATATAATCTGCATCTCTAACTGTCTGGCTCAAAGCTTAATGAGTGTGTAGGTTTACTTGAGTATCAGAAATAAAAAAAAAAAAAAAAAATTAAAAAGGGATTACGAGCTCTAAATGAACTCAGTGACTTTACCTCTCCTGCAGGGACTCCCACACAAATCCGGTCCACAGCTGCCCTCTTCCTGCCCACATACGTCTGTGCAGAGAAGGCAGGGAAACAATAACTCACTTTATTGGTGTAGTTTAATTTGTGTGCTCTTTCATATAAACAATCTTATAAAGCATTAATCTGCATGTTTATATCATATTCAGCACATCATTATTTGTTTTTATTATACATATATATATACAATGCGTTGCACAATAATCACGGCTGCTACATACATTTTTTTTTTTTGATATTGCATTTTATATTGTTTTAATATGTCTAGGTTTTTCATCTTTTTTCTTTTTTACTCTGCGTATTGTATTTTGTGTAATGCTGCGGCTACACTGTAATTTCCCAGCTTGGGATCAATAAAGTATATCTATCTATCTATCTATCTATACACACACACAGTTAATGCTACAGCTACAGTTCATACTCATACTCATTTAAAATCCTTTTTTTGATTTCAATTCTACTAGAAAAATAGTCAACAATATTTCTGACATTCATTTTTGGCTAGGATATTACAGTGGAAAGTATGATTACAGAATTAAGATTAACTTATGTATACAAGTGATTTTTACCTTAGAGAGGTCTCTGATCTGCAGGATGTCTGTTTTGCTCCCTCCATCATAAATTCTCTGCCTCTCTGCTGCCACATCATCATCTTCATCTTGTATTGGGGTATGTTTGTAGTCTGATAACCTGAAGGATGTGAGAAAATCATCTGTCAACAAACAGTTAGTACAACAGAGCTGCAATTTACCTGTTAACAACTTTTTCTGACCGTGTGCTGTGTGAATGAATTTTTCCTGGTTAAGTTTCCATTGAAAGGTATAAAAAGAGGTTGAGATGCTGTGTGTGTAAACCTGTATGCTGATCTGTGTTAGGCCAGGTCCCTTACCAGTGGTCCAAGAAGAACCGGTACTGGATGAGAAGATTGAGAATAAAGTAGACAAAGCCTTCCACGGCCATGAAAGCAATATTTTTCCCCACAAAGTCCCACCGGAAAGGGTCCAGTGTGTACTCCTCGCCTGGAAACAGAGAACAAATGAACCTTTTGTTCAGTGAGCAAAAAAACCCCACATGATTGTATTTTATACACTGTATCTTATAGGCTGTACAAACATAGTTTTTCCACATAGTGAGAACAGTGATAACTCATTCTTACTGCAGAGTTGTTTGTCATTGAAAAACCTGACATGACACAAGAGTAGTTGGTCACAACTATCTGCTAAACGATTATAATGTTGATTCGGTTCTGTTTTGTAGAAGTGTACCTTTTTTTCCAGTGGAAAATGTATACAAACTGAGCTTTTCCCCACAAGTATTTATGTCATCAATTAACAAGCAATTTTTCAAACAGCAGCTTTTCCTAATTACCTAAGTGTTTGGTAATTATTGCAAAGCCAAACAAGGCTCCTAGCTGAAATGTTTATATTAAACACGTTTAGTGATTTTGCTATATATCAAGAAATGATGATGGAACTTTATCTACTAAAATGACCCATAAGCGTAGATTACTTACCAAACCTGGCATAGACATCAGTAACAGCCTGGTTCATGGCCATATCTATCAGTCCTCGCCCCAGGCAGAAGTGAGGGAACACCAGCAGGCACTTCTTCAGCCACTCATTGACCATCAGCAAAGGCTGGAAACACCAAAACACACGTATACATTCATTTCACATTTCCCTGAAGCACATACATTTGTGGTAAATGCTGGCCTTGTAAAACTTTGGTTTTTACTCATTTTAACTTCAAAAACTTGCTAAAACTTCACTCAAAGCAAAAAAACTAAATTGGAGGCATTTTTAACTGAACATGAGAGCTGTGGTCAAGTGTACACAAACACCAACCTCTCATGTTTGAGGCGCCTCCTGTTAATCAATGTTAAGTAAAACTGGGGTACATTGCTTTTCCTATTTTAACAACACGTGACATGAAATCAGTTATCATGTCTTCAATTTTGGAAATTATGCAAAGGTAGAGATCTTGTGCATTGAGGAAAAATGTAACCTTTCTCTCAGTTGAAGCACAACTTCCTTAAGTCAAGTGATCACTGTTAAGTTAAATAATTGCAAGAGTGCATACAGCTGTGATTTACTGCAAGTAATGAAAAAAACAAACAAAACAAAACAAAAAAACGCTAACTTTAGATTCTCAAAAATATCACCATAACAAAAACATGGGTCACTCCACCTCCAGTGGTTTTCTCATGACTCATCTGCTGTAAAATTCACCAGTGAGAGTCGAGGGGTATAGATTTACGGTGGAGAAACCATGTGGTGGAAGGAACTGTCTCCATTATTTGACGCAGCAGGAAGTCACCTGTCACAGTGACAGCAGCATCTGTGCCCTTTTTTTCCTCCCAACTTCTGTTTCCTCCTACCTCTGTGATTTTTTTTCCTTCAAAACACAGATTCCACACAGCAACTCTACCAGGTTTGTTTAAACACTTGACAGAGCAACTTTGGGAATTGTCACCATTGTCTTACATGATCAGATCCTCACCGGTTTAACAGGTAAACTCAGTGTGTTCCCCTGCACTTGCACACCTGTGACTCACCTTCCCATGCCACGTTCTGCTTCCTCAGCTGCATCACATTATTTGTGTTTGTGTATGAAACTAGTGTATACTGTAGTTGTGATTGAGTTTTTGTCAAATAGCTTTTTTCCATGAAAGATATTTTGTCACCCAAAACATCTGAATGTCTGGCTGAGCCCTCTATCAGGGGGGTCCACCTCCAGGAGAGCTTCAACCAGATATCAAGGGAGGTTGGGGACATTGAATCAGAGTGGACCATGTTCTCCACCTCCATTGTCGATGCGGCCGTTCAGAGCTGTGGTCATAAGGTAAGGGATGCCGTCAAGCTGAAGAAGGAGTTCTATCGGGCCTGGTTGGCCTGTGGGACCCCCGAGGCAGCTGACAGGTACCGGCAGGCCAAGAGTGCTGCAGCCCGGCCGGTTGTAGGCAAAAACTCGGATCTGGGAGGAGTTCGGTGAGGCCATGGAGGAGGACTATCGGTCGGCCTCAAAGAGATTCTGGCAAACCGTTCGGCACCTCAGGAGAGGAAAGCAGTGCTCTACCAACACTGTTTACAGTGGAGGTGGAGAGCCATTGACCTCGACTGGGGACATTATCAGACAGTGGAAAGAATACTTTGAGGATCTCCTCAACCCCACTGTCACGCTTTCCGTTGAGGAAACAGAGGCTGGGGGCTCGGGGGTGGACTCATCCATCACCCAACCATCCGTTTTGTGGACCTGGAGAAGGCGTTCGACCGTGTTCCTTGTAGCATCCTGTGGAGGGTGCTCTGGGAGTATGGGGTTTGGGGCCCTCTGTTAAGGGCTGTCCGGTCTCTGTGCGACCGGAACAGGAGCTTGGTTCACATTGCCGGGGAAGGACGGAGCGTGAGATTGACAGGCGCATCGGTGCAGCTTCCGCAGTAATGCGGTCGATGTACCGGTCCATCGTGGTGAAGAAGGAGCTGAGCCGAAAGGCGAAGCCCTCGATTTACTGGTCAATCTACGTTCCTACTCTCACTTATGGTCATGAACTTTGGGACAAGATCTCGGATACAAGCGGCCGAAATGAGTTTCCTCCGCAGGGTGGCTGGGCACTCCCTTAGAGATAGGGTGAGGAGCTCGGAGTACAGCCGCTGCTCCTCCACATCGAGAAGAGCCAGTTGAGGTGGTTTGGGCATCTATTTCGGATACCCCCTGGACGCTTCCCTGAGGAGGTGTTCCGGGCATGTCCCACTGGAAGGAGGCCCCGGGGAAGACCTAAGAGACGCTGGAGGGACTATGTGTGTGTGTGTGTGTGTGTGTGTGTGTGTGTGTGTGTGTGTGTATATTCATAATTCATAATGTTTGACATTAGGAAATTTTCTCTCACTGTACCTCTTAAAGTTTTAGTTGAATACCCCTGATTTACATGTCCTTACCCGATTGTTTTCAAAAAGCTCCAGTATGAAGGTGAGGGCGCTGCTGTTGATGCCTATGAAAAGGTTGATGCAGGACAGAGAGACGTATGCAGTACTTGGGATGTTGAATATGTAGGACATGGGATACATCATGGGTGTAACTGACCATCTATAAGGAAACGGAGCCAAAGAGAAGAGAAATATTTCACAATAAATTCCAGTCATCAGGGTTTTCATCGTTTTCTGCCTGTTTCAGTTTATTTCATCCCCCTTTCATATTTATTCAGTTTGTTCTTTCTCTATGGATTTCCTTGTTGGTGAATTGGCTTGTTATCCAGTTCCTCTTGTCTCATTCACTTACAAATATGTTTTTTCTATAGACATCCTAATAAGGCCCTTTGGGTGCTCTTACAGTATACCACTACCTCCCCTGCACAATGTGGGCTTTTTTTCATATCCTCTTTGTGTTTATTTTCTGAGTGCAAAACAAAACTGAACCGAATAAAACTAAGCAAAGCCTTACCCATACAGTAGAAGAAGTGCAATTAGTGCCGGCAGGTTGGATGGTGATGTGTAACACTTTTTGTCAAAAGCCATGAAAATGCCAACCACCATTGCAGCGCTGCAAGTGTAGTTAATCTAGGAGAGAAAAACAGCATTTATAGGAGACAATACAAAAATCAACAATTATAATATTATACAACAGTAAGTAAGTCACAAAGTCACTCAAATGTATAACATCACTCTGCTTTAACAGTTGACTCTATTAATAGGACATGTAAATAAACTCTTTAAAGCCTGCAGTGATTTAAAAACTGAAATCAGTACTATTATATGTAGATTTTATATGTATTCCATGACTCACTATGTCCCAGAAGAAGTTGGCCACCCAGTAAACTAAAGGGCTGACCCCGCTGACGAACTGCAGGTGCTTGGCCTTGGTGACACGCTCCTGGATGAGGTAGAGGACGAAGCTGGCAGGGATGAAGGACATGGCGAAAATAACACAGATAGCCACTGCAGCATCAACAGAGGTGGTCAACCTGAAGGAAGAAGCCAGTGAAGTCAGTACTGTGCATTCTGGTCAGGCAATTTTATATCAAATACTGAAAATGCCACGTTTTTCAAAAAGGCTGGTATGCAAACTCACACCTACATTGAAAAAATTTAAGAAATAAGGATAAAAATATGTAAGTAGAAGTGTTTGTGTATATGCATATACATACATATCTTCCCTTTTAATGTACAAACAAATAAATGAAATAAATAACAAATAAATATAAAAGTAACACTCACACAGTGACTTCGGAAAGCTGCTCTTTGGTGAGGTTTAGAGGGTGGTTGATGGCGGTGATGCCAAACTCCACAGGTTTGGCAGTTGTGGGTAGGAAGGCCCGCAGGATGGCATTACTGGCCACATTCATGAAGGCCACCATGGCGTGCCAGCCTTTATTATTATACCAAACCTGACAGCAAAGAGCAGAGTTAATTGAATACATCTCACAGTCTTATGACTTGATAATTATAGTCCTGATCTACAGTACATGGACTTTCCAGCTGACCTTTACATACTGTAAGACCTTCATTACTTCAAGTGGGAAGCAAAGCTATTAAAGCGAGCACTTACAGCGATCAGTCAGCATCGTTATGATATTACAGACGTTATTAATTTAAAAGTTTGCAATATAAAAGCAAAGTGCCAGTGGTGGACATCAGACCAGTGACAAAGAATGCTGGCACATAAGTCACATAAAACTCCCACTCTTCCATCCAGCCCACACCTACCTTTACATTGAATTCACTTTCCATGTATCGTAAGAAAGGACCAATCTCCCTCAGTGCAAGTCCAGAATGGTAACCCTGTGAAAGACAACATTCACTGTAAACTGCCTTAATGGACACAACTCTCATGTCTGTGATGAACAACAACTCAACAATTACCCCTGAGATGTTGAGCATTTGTCCCAGCTGATGGAAAACACTCCGGATGTCTTTGGGGTTCACGTTCAGGATGGGAAGTTGTCCTCCTATTGACAGCCCTCCATACCTGATAGCAGAGAGAGAAGATTTACTCTCATTGTCCCACATCAACTTGCCTTCAAAGCATTGTGATGAATTAAGTGCAAATTATTACCTTTGTTCGTTCACCCAGTATTTGCTCTTCAAACTGTGAGATGAAAATCAGACTTTGATTAAGCGGACAGGTATTTAAATGGGTGAAATAAGTGGTCAAACAAAATGATTTGCAATCGTAGCTTGTTTAAATCATTTTGATAAACTCTTTCTGTGTATTTTGTTTGCAGTGGCATTACCAGAGAGATTGAATTCTGTTTCTGTTTTGGTTTGAGACACGTAAACCTGCCTGGTTCTGATGAGACTGGGGTAAGTTTTAACCAGGTAGTCAGAGATGTTCCTGTCTGTCAGATCCAGCATCGTGTCTCCCGTGGCCTCGATTCGCTGGCGAGGGGGAAGGCCTCCTGCGCCAATGGGACAGATGGGCATCATGGTCAACTTCTTACTGGTGCTGCACTGGCAGGAGGGAGAAGGGTTTCTCTGATTCCAAGCAGGACTCTGTAAGATGTTGCTGACCACAGGGGAGACATCAGGATTCTCCCACTCTGATGTAGTGTTAGTGCAGGGCATTCTGGAGGGAAGTAAATGGAGAAATCCAAGTGCAAAAGATAAAATCACTGAGCATTTAGAGGCAATGTGTGTGCAGCTACTTGTATCTCTAATACATGCTTTGTCTCTGTCCACTCCTACTGAATTAAAAATGAGATCCAAGAAATAACCATGTGTGTTTTGTGTGTATTTTATCATTTCTGTTACCAAAGAAATTCTTGGATCTGTATCTCGTCTCTCTGCACTGGTAACTCCTGTAAATTCATTGTGCGTCGCGAGTCAAATAATTTGGATATTGTCTGATGACTGATGATTGTCAAAACAATTTTCCTGACAACAAATTTCAATGTTATTTCATGGATGTGTTGAGTTTTATCAAGTCAGAGTTGTGCCCTTCAATGTGCCTAAAATGTAACTGTATGAATAAAGTATATAAATGTATAAAACACAGTGACAGTATATTTTCCAGGCATGGAAGACAAGTTGACCGCTGTTCTTTTCCTCATTGTCTTTTACCTGGTCCAGGATGCCTGCACCACTTAGTTTGAATAATAATAAGTAATATGCATTTGTGTAATAATCTCTTTCCTTCCCTGTGCTGTCCTATCCTATCTATAGTCCTGACACTCACCCTAGTGGCTCTCCTTCCATGCAGCGTGTCCCCAGGCCTGGTTGGTTTAATAAACGCTCAATGAAGTGTTTCATCTTGGGGTCAAATGGCTGCTCATTACTAAACAGCGAAGAGAAAATGTAAAGAGAGAAAATCAGGTTGAAGACACTCGCTGAAGAGATATAAACAAGATTACCAACAGCAGTCTCCCAGTTGCCACAGTGTTAATGTGATATGTTACTGACATTGTATCCAAAGCAAGTGCCCTGTACATCTACCTTCTACAGATACTTTATAAAAGTAAAATCCATTAGCAGGGGGTCTGGAAAACTGCCATTTCACAGTGTTTGTCATGAGCTCTGACCTGAAGAAGGTGAACTGTTGTCCGTACATCCAGGGTGTCAAAGTCAGACTGGGATACTCTCCAAAAGGAGGGACGATCATGGTGAAGATCAGAGCTATCAGGACAAAACTGGCAGGGAGGACGACCTGAAATCACACAGGATAAAATGAAAAATGAACTTGAATGAAAACTTGAAAATGTGTGCATTACTGTATGTTCCCTTCTGTTTTGGATTACATCTCATCTGCTGCCACAGTGGATAAGGATTATTCAATAGTTTACTATCAGTCCAAACTGTCAATAGTAACTGTCAACAGCACAAACCTGTGCCAGGAAGTCTTTCTGGCTTCTGGTGGCATGGTGAAACCTCTTTACCAGCAGCGCGTGGAACTGCTTCAGGATCAGAGAGGCACCTTTCACCTGCCTGGAGCCCTTTCCTGCGCTGCTGTCTGATGCACCATGGGCAGTACCATTCACACCATTTTGTTCTATGGTCATAAAGAAAACATACAGGAGGAGTTGTACACAAAACATCTACAGAGGACAAAACCTTTGTGAGAGACAGTGTTAGGACGCTGGAGAAGCAGGCTTGGGATCAGCTACTGCTGACATTTGACTGAGCAGAGCTCCTAAACTCATCTGAGGTTACTGATTTTTGTTCTGTGTAGGTTTCAAGTATAAATTAATGAATGCATGAATTTGAAGCAGTGCTGTGCAAGAGAAGAGCATGGAAGCAGCACATTTCTGAAAGCTCCCTGCATTCTTCCCAGACCTGGATCACTCAAACCGCATGGAGCACCATAAGATTGATAACTTACCATACAATTTAGATGGTTTTTATTGTTCAAAATTCTGTATCTGTTTTGGATAACTTACGTAAAGATATCCATACCGTTCTTATGTGTTGAACTCCACATAGAAAAGGAGGTAATGTAAAATTTAATTTACAAAATTGCTTCTGATTGACCCAGGTCCAGCAGATTCAACAAAATTTTTTTTTTTTTGTTGAATCCACTTTTATATCGCCAGAGTTCTGTCAAGTGGCTGTCAAGTCTCTGACCTTCATCTCCCTCTACACCAACTTGGCCGTCATTTTTTCTCCGCTGCAACATCCACTGCTCTAGAGGTGGGAGCGCAACACAAAAGTGAGTCACAAAACACACACACAAACTAGCCGGTTAAAACTGACAAACGATGCACCACACACCAAATGTGAACTTTACACAAGTACTGTAGCTACTGGTCAGGTGACTGCTGTATAAGTCAGCTGGGGGATACACAACAATAATAGCATAATAAAAACAGGTGTGAGGCAAATGGATGAGCAACATGTTAGAGAGACAGGGCGCCGGGTCAGAAACTCAATTCCAGGAAAAGGCCATATAGAATATCAGTGGTGGTATTTACCAGGAGTGGTGGCATTATTTGCTGCTTCTCCATCTGCAGTGACCTTTATGAATATCTGAAAAAAAAGAAAACACTTCTTTAAACTTTCAAAACTTCACACATTTAATATAAGCTCAGAAGTTATAAGATGCAGGTTTTTCATTTCCCTTAGTTTGCTGTTGATTCAAAGAAAATCTGATTTAAAACAGTTTGTGAGGCCGATTTAATCTTTAGTAATGCATTGTATTTTAAAAGCTTATCATATGTTATAAAATCTTAATCAGAAAAGTAACTGCTAACTGTGGGTGTCAGTGAGTAAAAAACAGAATATTTCAAAAAGCACTGAAGTACAGTATTTCAGTAAGTGTACTTTCACTGCTCCACTGCTACTGTAATGTAACGTTTATCTGAAAATGAGAGTTCCTCCCACCTCCTCCAGTGATGTATCAGAGATGCCAAAGCTGCTGAGGCCCATTTCTACAAGAGTCTCCTCCAGCTCTCTAAACAGACTGGCATACGCCCGATGTTTGAACCCTTTACTGGGGAGCAGATAGGTCAGCTCCTGCCCAATCATCTCGATCAGTTTGGCTTCAGGGACATGGTGGTGGATGAGGCCAGTGATGTTGTCTATGTCCCCTGAGAAGAGGACAGAAAATCACAGGGAGAAGGTATTGAAGAATAAAGCGTTCCCAAAATAGCAGAAACCAAGACAATGACAAAGGAAGGGAAACTGCTTATTACGCCAAAAACAAAAAAGCAAACACCATTATTCAAGCACTAAAATGAGTAATCTGCTCAAGTGCAGAGTCCTCAGGCAGAATTAGGAGGAAAAGATTCTTCATATGGATCATACACAGATCAATATCACCACTAAATTATAAATATGGAATTATAAATGTAAAAGAAGTAGATTCAGATTCAGAAAACTTTATTTGTCCCCGGGGGGCAATTTAAGGCACATTGAGCAGCATGAGGTAGAAGGGAGTCATTTAACAAGGAAGGAACACAATATATATACAGATATTTACAATCTCAGGGTGGCTAAGTGCAGACAGTGTAAATGTAAACTTACAGGGATGATATTGCTATTATTGCAGAGGTAATATGGTTAATAAATAGTAATAAATAGTCAGAGAGCGGGACAATGGGGGGTTGATGTGCTAGGAGGCCAATCATATGAACACCGACCAGCACCAGAAAAATGTTGCATCTGTCTGTGCACTGATTCTGCAATATTTGAATCAAAATGTTATGACAGGTGTGGGGTTGTCAGTAAAATTAGATAAAACTGGACCCACACAGTTCTAATTTAGTAGATTAGCTATGTTTTTCAGTGTTAAACTCATACTAAATAAATACAAATAATAATTAAATATGTTTATTTTTTGACTTTTTTATTGTTATTTATTTAGTCATGAAAATGTAATGATTTAGAGGAATACCTTATCTGTGAAATTAGATTTTCAGGGCTTGTAATAAAGTATTTTGTCCTTATTCCTAACTTTAACCAGTACTACTACATGCCTACATATACCCTTTGAAGAAGTAAGGACTATCCAAAGTACCCTCCCTTTTCAAAAACCCCTTCACTCATAAGACCTATATCTCAAACTGGCCCTTAACAATATAAAGGTACAAGATAACACATGCATGCAAACAGACAGAGGAATAGCTCATGAGTATGCATTTAGAGTTAAAAAAAATATACAGTATACACTTACCATCTAGAACTCTGTCTAGATGCTGGGACTGGTTCTGAGACTGATCTTTGTATCTGGTACATATGGAGCAGGAACAGGAGCAGTCTGAGGCACAGTCGCAGTCATTCTGACAGAGACAGCAATGAAAAGAATACCTTTAACAATTCAAAAAAAAAAAAAAAGAAACTGCCAGAAAAGGGAGCCTTTCCCCAGTGGAAGAAAAGTCTTCTCTTATGTGTGTCTATATTAGAAACATATACAATTTCTGCTGGAGAATGAACAAACAGGGAAAACAAAACAATGCAGTTGGTTGATTTTGTGTAGAAAGTAAACCTCACCTCCTTCTTCTTCAGGTCCTTCATGCGGCGTACCAGTGTCAGATAGAAACCCACTCCGAAACAGTTCTTGAGAAAGAGTGGGGATCCACAACAGTGCAGCTGTCCTTTGGAGATGATGGCGATGCGGTCGCTCAGCAAGTCGGCCTCATCCATGTGATGAGTGGACAGAATCACTGTACGGCCTGCACAAGAGTTAAACTTTTGATAAAGCTGTTTTACTGAATCAAAGGGGAATTTTGGTCCGTTCTAATTGTCAAAAAATATAATTAACCATAGCTTTGAGGTCCCTTTGTCAACAGATTCTAAAACATATTGATTCTATGACTACATTTTTTGCTTCAGTTGTAACTGTGTAGCTGAATTTTTCCGTTTGATCATTTCACTACTTAATTCAAGTGCCTCCGGAGAGGTGAGAAGTTGCGAAAGATTTGGTTTCATTCTTCAGTGTGGCAGTAAAAAAAATGGACCACAGGGTGGGATGTGTGGGTGGGACACATGGAACATGGAGCTTATCGGGTAAAATGTGAATTTGTGACTTTGCATCCATGACTATCTTTTTTTTTTTTTTTTTTTACCAGTTCTGTATTTCAGTAGGAGGTCCCAGATAGATCTCCTGGAATAGGGGTCCACTCCTGAAGTGGGCTCATCCAGGATAACGACTTTTGACCCTCCAGCAAACGCCATGGCAACAGACAGTTTCCTCTGCATACCTCCTGTAGAATAATAAATTAATAAAAAGAATTAATATGTATGAAATAATAAATGAAAATAACCTTGCGATCTCTTTCACACACACACACAGAAACAAGTGGTTGACCTGAGAGGTTCTGAGCCTCGTCGTCTCTCTTGTGAGGCAGCCCTAGGTCCACCAGCATGTCCTCAACCTCCTTCTCTGCCTCCGCCTGAGTCCGACCCTTCAGCAGTGAGTAGAACAGGATGTGCTCTTCCACTGTGAGACTGGAACAAAAACAAGGCAGCAGTAATAAAGAAGTTTACAGAGGAAGACAGCAAAATTGTTCTTCTGACAGTTTTTTTCACTGTGTGAAAGCTTTAAAAGCCAGAAAAGTTTGGATGGGGAAGTAAATCACTAACTCTGGCGTTCAACTTTTAGCTGTCTCTTCAAAATAAATAGCTTCTCTTTCTTCTTTCTTTCTTTTTTGTTGTGTTCCAAAAGTTCGAAAATATGACTCAGTCACACTGAACTGATTTGAGCATCTGCAACGTAACTTACTGTTTGAAAAGGATGTTGTATTGAGGACACATGCCCATAGAGGAACGGATGATGTCCATGTCAGTCCTAATGTCTCTTCCATTAATGTAGGCTGTGCCAGATGTAGGAGGGAACAATCCAGTCAGGATGGACCTGGAAAACAGTATCAGATTCGTAGGTAAATCTCTGATTCACCACCCAACTTCAGTTTGAGTGTGATGCTAAGAAATGTTTTTTCTAAATAGCCAATTTACAAAGAGTATAATAAGAAGTGATAATCATCTTTAAATAAAAAATTATTGTCAGGAGCTTTTGCAACAGCCTACACTCTGCTGTGAAAGCTTTGCAAGTTTGAAACCTAACAATTCTGTATCTTTACTGCTCTTACAAAGAAATGATTCATAATTTCTGAAACATGATTTCAGCTTACATTGTTGTGGTTTTTCCAGCCCCATTGTGTCCGAGGAAGGATGTGATCTGGCCTTCGTAGAAACTGATATTGAGACCGTTGACTGCTGGACGAGAGCTTCCATCAAACACCTTTACCAGGTCCTGGATCTGCACCCCCATGACCAAGCCCAATGGGTCGGGTTCAAAGAACAACTGACCTGCATTGGAAAACAGATACAAAAAGGGTAATTAACACTTGCTCTTAATTCTAATATAAACATAGAATTACCAACAACGTAGCTATGGTCTGAATCTCAATTTAACTAAAGTAAAGAACAGTTTTGTGAGATGTCAATTAGTGTGCAATTTTAAGTATATTTCACAAAACTGGAATATCACATGCAATTAATGTCAAAAATAGTGTCCAGTAACCTAAAAACTCCTCTTTTGGTTTATATTTTACTTTCAAACATGCAAAATCCCTCCCATCACTTCTCACTCATCATAAGCCACACTTTGTTTTTTTTTGTTTTGTGTTTAATTTTTCCCTAACATCTCATCCACCCCCTTTCTGTCTTGCAGATCTGTCTTCCAGGTGTGGTGTGATACCCTGCCTGTCCACCAGAGGTCCTCAGAGTGTTCCTTACTTGTAGCCTTGTGTCAATCTCCAATCAGACCTTCTTTCATTTCATTCTTCAGTTCATCTAAGGCTACAGTTCTGCATTTGTGTCCTCACCTTCCTTCCCTGAGTCCTGACACTCCTCCTGATTTGGAGTTTCCTGTTGTTGTCTCAGCACCTCTTTCTCTCTTAACAGTCTTTCCCTCTTACTTTGGTGCTTGCAGGTTTTCTTGCTGGCTGAACCATTGCAGGTGTATGTCTCTGGTGTGCCCCTGCTCTCAACATCCTTCTCCATGTTCTCTGGCTCAGGTTTCTCAGGATCTGGATAAAAACAAATAGAAGAGTTCTTGAGTCCTGGATACATCTGGTTAAGATTTATCTGTCAAATGTGAAATGTTCTCCTCTGATAATCAACTACAATGGCTGTTTTATTACTCTTAACTGGTTTATTATCTTGGCAGATACCAGAGGCAGTGATACTAACCTGGATCAGCCGTTTCTGCACGAGAGGGTGCAGGTCTTTGCCAGTATGAGGGCTGGAATGGGAAGTAGAATGGCCGACCAATGCCGTACTGTCCTGTGGAGGAGAAATTTGATAAAACTGCTAAAAACTGAAGTGTTACAATACACTGTCAGGTAAATCATGCTGTGTACTAGAAGCCCAACCTGGAAAGACATTATCCAGATACCAGGCTAGGACAGCATAGATGACAGCATCAAATATCATCATGAGGATGGAGGTGAGGAACGAGTAGGTGTCTTTCTCTAGTGGGCTGGTCTGGATGTTGTCCCACTGCAGTCCCAAACCCTGCTCCTCGTACCGTGACAGATACTCTGTTCCAAAGCCAAACGCCACTGGAGACAACAAGCTCTAAAATAACAAAAGGGGTTGATTACAGGATGTTAATTTACTTACGGTAAAGAATAATACTGTAAAGAATATATACATACCGCCGAATATTAACATATACAGCAGTATGTATATTCTTCTATCAGGAGCAATTTGAATTTGTTCAAACAACATTGTATTCTAGTATTGTTACTGCACCAGTAACAGAAGAAATTTGTATTGAAAGTTTGTTTTAGGATTTTTTATCATGTGAGATCTCCCTTAGCAACATGAAATTATATTTAAAGGACCAGCATGTTGGATTCAGTGGCATCTAGTGGTGAGGTTGGAGATTGCAACCGGCTGAATATCCCTCCACTCACCCCTCCCTTTCTAAGCATGTACGAGAATCTATAATGGTCTTTAGGAAATAAAAAAAAAAAGAAGAAGATTAAATTCCATTTCTGTCAATAGATGTCTGTAAATCCTACACACTGGCCCTTCAAATACTACACTTGAAAAGCTTGTGTTGAAACAGTATCTGTGTGTTTGTCTGTCTTTGAAAAAGTCCTGAAGCAAAAACAATTTAACATACAGCAGCCAACTTCATGTTTTTTGTGATTCGGTCCTGCCAGGCGAAGCAGAGGATGTGAGGCAGGTAGAGGGTGAAATAGATGATGCCGCTGCAGGCAGCTGCTAGGTTGGCCTTGTTGAAGAACACACTCATCAGGAAACACTGCATGATGGTGGTGACGGTGAAAGTCAGCAGGAAGAAGAACACAACGATGGGGTCACTGTAATTCAGCACCTTCCCACCCTGACAGGAAAAAAGACAGACAGCGCGTGATGAGAGGATTTCTCTCTTACACATCAGGAAACAAACCCATTGGCTGTTTGAGTATGAGGACGCTTCATGAATAGAGTTTTTAAAATAATCCACAAGAGGGCACCATTACATACTACAAAACATGACCCGTCCGAACCTGCAAATAAAACTCGACCCATCAACATGGCCTCCTTCTTTAACCGTCTCTATCCTACACCTCCTGTTCTCTCACCATGATGATGGAGGTGAGCAGCACCGTGCTTGCAGTCATCATGATGAAGCTGTCCATGAACCACGTGTACCAAATGGCACCGTTGTCGACCCCCATGGCTTTGAGGGTTTCCTTGAGGCGCAGCTCCTTCTCCAGCACAATGCTCTTCACAGTCATGGACACAGAGTAGATCCAGGCCAGCACCATGAACATCGGGAAGCAGCGGTTCAGTGTGATCATAAAACTGGAGGAGGACAGACAGGGGTGACTGAACTGAGAGAACTCATTAACCCCTTGGGAAAATATGTCTTTGATTCCATGCTGCTTGTATCCTCAGTATTAATATTCAGCTTATAGTGTCTGTTAGCGATCCACAGCCCTACCCACCTCACAACACAAGACACCAACAACAACTTTTTTTTTGCCTGGTAACTTTTTTTCTGTGAGGATGCACAGATGTATCTTGACTGGGTTGGAACTTGGAGAAAATGTCATGGAAATTTAATCACTCACACAAGCGACCAATCAATCAGTCAGTTGATCATTGAGTCAGTATATATAAACAAATTATAGCTTCACAAGTTCTCAGAGAAGTGCTCAAATGGGCCCTGGATATTCAGCCAACTCAATACTCATAGAAATTAATTAGAATATTCAGTATTGGTTTAGTCTGAATTCAGTGGTCCTTCAGTTTCACATCAAACCAAAGTCAAATAAAGAAAAAGGCATTTCTGGCCCATTCAAGTGGAGAGTGGAATAAATGCTAATTTGAAAAAAAAAAAAAAAGCATGGCTTGAAAAGTGGAAAACTACTGCACATAGTCTTGTTTACCTCTGGTTTATTTATTTAATTGGATTAATGAAGACCGCACTGAAATGTTGTATTGAGTTAAATAAACCAGCAGAAACAGAGACAGTGTGCAGGAGTTTTTCACATTTATTTGGGTTTTGATGGCCTCTGAAAAACCCATCACACGTTCAGCTGTGCAGAAGTACTTTTTCTAGTTATCTGATGAAAAGCATCATGGAAAATATTTTTATATCCTTGAAAGTCATTATCCAGTAATATTACCACAATATGTGCTGAATTTGGGTCACCCATGCTTAAAAAATACATGCAGTCATTCGAGCATTTATATGATTTGGGTAAAGTGACCGGTTTACTCACAGGTCATCTACATAACATGGATAGGGCATCTGCTGGACGTAGACCCCAAGTGGCCAGTCGTTGCCTGTGTGAAGCTTGATGATGCCGTGTTCAATCATGTCCTGCAGGTAGGCAAAGCCTCCCCAGATGTACCTCTGGTCCTCCATGGGGTCTGCTCGGGGGCCAGGGTCCCAGTACCTGAGGGAGGACACAGGATGTGAATGACAGACTTGTCTGGAAGGTTTTACTGTCCTGATGACGTAGCTGTTAAAAAGCCACTAATTCATCACATAAGCAGTTATACAACTGAATCATTTAAGCATTTTTGTTGTCATCTATTCAAGACTTTGTAATAATGAAACATCCTGAAGCCAAAGTCTTTAAAGCCGCACACACACCATATGTACACTGCTTTTACTTAAGCAGATAAGTCCAAGGCAAAGCCCTCTTACAATCTGATTATTCAATTGTATAGAGGCAGGACTCCCACTGGGTCCATTACACCCTATTGGTGCACTGCAAACAGCTGAAAGTGTTTGTTCACCCTGGGGGCTATTGACATACTGTCTGTTTATGAATGGGAGATCAAAGGAAAAGGAAAATGCATATAAGAGGCTCACATTGGAAGATGAAAGGGCAGGTATTGAGTTATAGAACTACCAAGACTTTTTTTGAAAACGCAGAGAGGCGAGCTGGCGAGGTAGCCTTTGAGGAATGTGACGAATCCATATAAATTGACTCATTAATACGATACGAACAACATACAAAAATGTTGGAACGGCAGGTTTTCAGGGTTGATCGGTAGTTAGACACGGCTGGTTGGATCCTAGCTATCCCCTGTGTGTATGTATGCCAGTTAGCTGCAGTGAAATATATTGGAAAGTACAGGTGATTAACCTTTTTTTCTTTGCTAATAAAACTACAGCCCTAAAGGACTGGGGATCAGGATCCCTTCAAAATAAATCTGGGGGGTTACAGCATGATTTTTGTCCTGGGAATCACATGACTGTTTTACCTTTTCATGTCTTAAACATTAACTTAAATCAAAGGAGGAAAAAAAAGTGGTGGAAATGCTCACAATCTAAAAAGGTTTGGCAGTCCTTGCAGTAAAATATAAGCTTTTACTGACCTGTCTTTGATCTTGTTGGTACGCTCCACTGCATCAATGTCCATGCGAATCTTATACTTGACATGCGGCGGTACACTTGTGGTCCAGGGGTACATGTCCATGAACACCACGCCAGCCCAAAACTTATTCTCCTCCAGCAGGTACAAGGCCTGGTGGATCATCTGGGACTCATCTGTGTAGGCCACAAACTTATCCAGACTGATGCACTACAATCAAAGGAGAGAAAGGAGTGCTGTGGGTTCAATACTTACAAAAGGATTTGGGAAACTGGGAGGGTGTTGCATGGTATAGCATTTAGATTGCAAATATAAATATTTGTTTGTGTTTTTGTATGTATGCTTAGGACTGGCTGAGCAAAGAACAAATCTTGCAGGATCCTGTTGTATTCTATACAAAGTGCGTGTTACTGTAACAGTATGCGTGTGTGTGCCTAAATGAGTTCATGTTTAGGTCCAATTTAAGTGTGAATTGGATTAAGCGCAAGTGCCATATTCTCTATTTAGAAACAACTGACAAGTAGAGCTGGGTATTGAACCTCAATACTTTTGAGTCTTCACACACAATGTAAATGTCTGCAAGCTGGAGGAAATAGTAGCACAATAACGCTGGCAAGGTCATTATTACCAAAATTCTGGACATAGACACAAACCAAATAAATTTACAATAATAAAAAGAAAAACTGGGTTTTTTTATAAGAGATAAATGAAAGAACAATTTTGTCAAAAAATGTGTTTCCTAAAACTCGAATAAAGAACTAGAATAAAGACAAAACATCATTTTCGGTCTGTAATAAAACTCATATTATTGTTTTGGCACCAGTACTAAAAAAATGCAAACAACACGGCACCCTGTCAGTGCTATCAGCAGAGTGTGAGTAGTTTTGTGAATTTTCATTCATCACGTCTTTCACTGACATGATCTGGTGACATGGGAAAATCTGAGCTTCTATGTTCGTTCTACAGCGACAGACACAAACACACACACGCACATACATACATAGATGCAGGAAAGTAAATGCATGCACACATACATGTACACATGCACATTTAAACACACTCAACTCCAACACAGGAACTCACACTGTCATTTTCTCACGTGCACACGCTCTCTCTTTCTCTCTCTCCATGAAAAACACGTAATTGCCATGTGAATCTCCCACCCTATACACACATATACATTCTAACCCACACAAACAACACTGCTCTCTAACCACCCCCCCCACACACACACACACCTCTATGCACACCGTGTCTAATGTCTCCATTCACATTACTGTATAATACCCCGAGAGCACTCAAAGAAAGACGAGAGACCGCTTCCCATTCATCTTTATGGAACCATACATTCACAACACAATAATGTTCACTCAGAGACGGGCTGAGAAGACAGATCCTCACTGATACACATGTTCCAATGGGATTTCAGTGTGAGAAACATACCCCTGACAGAGTAAGAGAACCCAGCGCTAACTAGCTATGACCCAATGCTAGCAGACAGCTGTATCTAATTGGTTAAATTGCCTGGGTTTGTTTGTGGGGCTCTGAAGGGTCTTGGCACTGAACTTGGAAACAAAGGACAGATTGGGATGCCTGCACTGATAGGGCTCTCACCAAAATCGCAACCCCTGCCCCCCCTTTCAGTCAGTTGAGAGAGGAAAGATTGAAGGCGTGAAGGGTGGATAGAGTGATTGGCCCTATTTTATTTTGCAGGCGCAGAGGTCTGTTTCAGTGCAGGGCCATGAACTAAAATAGCATTGAGCTCATAGAGGGGTGACTCACTCCCACCTACTCTCTACTTTATCACTGGCTCCACAATGGAAGCAGAGGTGGGGGGTGACAAGCAGGCTTGTTCTCCCCATCTTTCAGCCTACTGGACGGGAGCGCAGCTCTATAGCTGTGCTAAGTGGCCTGCTATGTTTCAAAGGGGCCTCGCTGCACTCTCCTGGGGGCAGACCTGGAAGACTGATGTTCCTGTCTGGAGAACTGAGAGTGGGTCTGACAAAAAGGCTGAAACCATAGTCCTGGGAATTTTTGCAAGATTTGGCAAATAGTGAGTGGGTAAAAGAAGAAAAACGTAAAAGAAAAGAGTAAAGCGTAGAGCTAGAGACAGGTTTCTTACCTCTCCATACTGGTTGAACATGCGTATCATCTGGTCAGTGATGTTGAAAATGTTCCTCCAGTCAAAGTTTGGCATTAATGCCTCCCTCTCCTCCTCAGGACCATTGTGCAGGAAGTTAAGAATGTCTTTGGTGGTAAAGTCAGTGTCCTTCAGACTGTTGTCCATGAAGTGCATCACTGTCGGGTTTCTCAGGGTGTCCTGCAAGGATGGAGACAGAAGTACAGTCACTGTAAATAACAAAACATCACATAAAGAGTGAAGTGGCAGCTAAACATCTAAATAATGAGCTGACATTCAATATAAAGATCAGTGATGATTCTTGGCAGGTTCATCTCCACTGCTGACCTATTTCATATTGTTACTTTGTTCATCATGGTCATCAAATGGTTATATTTCATAGTGTTCAATGTTTTGAAGCCAGGAAACACAGACACAGCATCACATCAAAATCTGTGTTTTTAAATTCCTCAGATCCTGAAGCCAAAACGCTAAATTTGTCCTCTCTCAGGTTCTGTGGTCTCAAGTCTCATTTCAGGTTAAGTGGTTTTAGGTCAAATTGCCTTAAGTCCTGAACTTTCAGGTCATGTGAAATCACAAGGTGTTCTCTTTAAAGTTGTGTCGGCATTTCTGTAGAAGGTACGCTTCTTACCCTGATCATATTCATCTGGACACTGTTGTAGAAAAAAGCCCAGAGCTGAGGTCCCACCTCCTCCCAGGCCTTGGCCATGTTCTGGAGCCTCTCTAGCTCCTCGAAGGTTGTGTTGGCCTGGATGCACACAAACAAACGCATACATAAATGCAATTTAAAGTCAAGGCACACTGATATAAAGTTCACAAACATTAGAGTTGTATACCAGCAATGAAGAAGCAACTTATAACACAGTTTTTCTGTGCTAATAATATTAATATCAATAAGGAGTAATGTAGAGATTTCTGTTGTATGAGAATAGTGCACGACACAGATCTATGGATACCAACTAAGATCAGTTTTGTGTGAGGAGTAAAGAATAAGATGTGACAGAATGCAAAGGATTCTGTTTTTCCTTCCACTGCTGCAGCCTCATTTGCAATTTATTGTTTAATTCTCCCCTCCTCTTCTCTTCCCTCACACCGCAGCAGATTGCCCCCCGCCCCTCCCCACCCCTCCGCCTTCCTTCGCTTTGGTAGTCAGCTCATTCCTTAGAGGGGTGGGGGTTTGGACGCATATAAACAGACTGTGAGAGTGTTGAAAGAAAATAGAGAAGGAGAGAAAGAGTACATAGAGAGACAGAGAGAGAGAGAGAGGTGAGAGGTCGGGTTGGAGGTGGTCTCTCTTACACTCTTTAATATCTTGCGGACGGCAGGGGAGTCGGGGGTGTACAGGATCTTTCCCATCAGCAGGGGCTTGACTGAATTCCACACAATTTTTGTGACAGGGTTGGACTCCAGGGTCTGCATGAGGCCGTTGCAGAAGGGAGCTATGGGCAGAAGAATTGCACAAAATGTCCAAAACAAAGATGAATGAAGAGACACGAAGAAAGACAAGAAAGACAAACAAAAAGACCATCATATAGAATGATTCAGAGAATACAGATGCTTTCTCATATCCTCCACAGTTTAATTTACATGGCAATAACCTTTCAAAAAATATATATATATCGCAATGTAATTAATTTCTGCCTTGTCATCATTTCTCATCCATGACAACTGACCAAGATTGAATGAAAGAATGAACACAGCTTTTAAACAAATACAGATTAGAATTCTTTAAAGTGCTGAGAAAAATAAAGAAAATTTGAACAGTGATGCATGAAAACTGAGCAACTTCATCTGCTGAAGAAGATCATGTGATACAACTGAAAGCCCCAGAGCAGTCAGTAAATCAATCTTGTGGTGTTTTCTCAAATTCTCTTGTATAATTTCCTGTTAGTACACATTTTATTAAATGTGTTAATTTCTCATATATGAGCTGTTAAAACAGCAAACTATGAAATGTTTGTATAATGTGTACTATTTCCTGTAATGGGTCTATGCTATATACTATACTACATTAAAAGAGCATTTAGATCTCTTCACTTACTGGCAGTGTCATCATAAACATAGTTGTGGCTCTTGGTGCCATTGACCCCGAGAAACACCTTGTAGTTGTTGTCCTCGTACCAGTTGAAGGACAGGACCCTGGAGCTGCCTCCCTCTGGGTATCCACAGAAGAGGTTCGACACACTGGACATCAGCTGGGTGAAGGAGGGGGGACCCCCAGCTTGAAACAGAGAGGAAACTACCTTCAGGAGCTCCTGAGAGCTCTCCCGCTCCATCAGCTGTGCAGGAGATATAAAGCAACAGTTCAAAGATATTTTCTCAGTAGTCTATCTGTTAATTCTGATAAAATTAAAAGACATATATTAAGATATATCCATTCATGGTCCATAGAGGCTAAGAGTGTTTGTGTTTGGGCTACCCTACCTGCTAGCTTTACTTTTTTATGTACCTGTAATATGACTGACACGCATAAGATAGTTTGAATTTTGAGTTTTTAAAACATGGGGAGTACAAACTCAGCACGAAAGGATCAGGACTGAAATCCAGAGGCAGGACCTTCTCACAGTGAGGGTGCAGTGCCAACCACTGAGCAACACTCTGGACTTCAGTTGCATTTGATCGACAAGGCTAAGAGTCGGGCGGCTTTGTGGCGGCTCTTTCCTGGTATTTACTGGATTTACATGATGAAGGGTTTTAGTTACACAGAAATACACTGTAGAATTAAGGACAGAAAGTGTATATGTGATATTTAAAACGTGGTGTTATTTAAACATAATACTGTGATAGAAAAAGTCCCTGTTATTTTATTAACTGTCAAACTTTAAACTAGAAAAAATATTTTACCCAAATCGGATATAAAGTACACAAACCCACACTGACTACATTATATTATATGCAACAACCGCAGAGGTAACCAGACTAGCCAACTTTCACGCTGCCTCCAACAGGATGAGTGAAGGTTGGGTATTGGTGGGAAGTGTAAATAATTAGCTTTGAGCAATTTGACCTTTTGTCAGATAATTATATACAAGATAGGGATATTTATGTTTTTCATATTCATTCATACCGTGCGAATTTCATAGCATAAACCATGGCGAGAAAACAATAGTTTGAAAGATAAGCAAACATGCAGGACGGAGGCCTCTCCTCACATGACAAGGATAGTCGGAGGGTGGACTAAATATCCTCCAATTGATAGAACAAAAATAGCTTCATCCAAGTGCATTTCACGCCGGTGTGTATCACTTCCTTTCTAAAGAAACAGGGAGGAGGTTGCCAATAATTTGGGTGTTTGAGCTGGTTTTGTTAGTGGAGATAGTAACACAGTGCTCCAAAGATGTAATAGGGCAATAATGGCTTCAGCATGTAATGTAATCAAATTTCTGTTTCAAATCTAATGATATCACAGGGGATTAGATTTTAGGTGGAGTTCTTCCAGGAATATTTGTTCATAATCCTTCATATTTATTAACGTGGCTCTATAACCACCCCCCATTTTCTAATGTAGCCTGAGTTGCGACATTGATAATCAAACTGGTCTCAGAGGTCAGTGATGAAAATAACTCACAGCTTTTCTACCCCACTCAAAGCTATTACGTGTGAACATGCATACGCACACACATGCTAAAACACGCCCCTGGATTTCTTTCGCTCTCACTCCCTTTTCCTCCCTTTTCCTCCCTCTTCTTATTTATTATTTCACACAAACTCACAATCACTAAATTGAAAGGAAGCAGAGCTGCGTAATGAGAGCATTTGGCTCGCCTTTCTGTCACCACGGTGATACGAAGGTCCCACCTACAGGATGTGTCACCTCACAGGAATGTCTCTCTCTCTCTATCCACCCCAGCCCACTCTTACTCTCTCTCACCCACAGCTAAGGTGAAGATGGGATACACTCCCCCCCTGGGAAATAGAGTGAACGTGCTGAAACACACAACACAGACCCAGTCATTCTATCTGCTTTTGTGCGTCTTTGTGTGTGTCTCTGAATATACATAATAATATATAACATTATTAATTGGTAGAGGTGCAATTCAGCCAGACCACTTCAAATTGTGTTAATACACTAAACATATATATATACACATTCATATTTTTCTATTCAACTTTGCTTCAGTTTCTATTTTATTCTGTTCTTTTCTACGTTCTCCTCTTTATTCTATTACATAACATTATGTTGTATTTCTTTTCAATTTCTACTCTGTTCTCCTCTATACTCCACCGTATATTCATTCAATGTGGACGAGACCCAGGACACACACAGGGCAAACTTCATTTGCTGACAAAGATCATGTGATATTATCGAAAGCTCCAGAAAAGATACTCAATTTATCTTAAGGTTAGATAAGTTTGTCAGCTAACTTTTTTCCCCTTTTCTAGTAATTTCCACTTTGTTCTCTTTGAAAGCTTCAGAATAGCGACTAAACTGACCCTGAGGTGAGATTCTTTCTGTTCTGTTCTATCTGTTCTGCTCTATTCTATCTGTCCTATTTAGTTTCTCTGCACTGTCTATTCTATGTGTTCTATCTATTCTACTCTACACTATTCTCTTCCATCTTTTATATCAGTTCTTTTCTATTCTATTCTAGTTCTCCACAATATGTACTGTATTCTCTTCATTTATATTCCATTTCCATCCTATTTGATTCTGATTTGCACTTAATATGCATTCAGTAAACAAAGTGATGGAGGCACATGCACATCTTTACTTGCAGACTGAGACACAATCTGTATGCGCATGCACACATGCACACATGCACAATTAGGAGATTATAAGATGTACACATGAATGTACACGCACATATCAGATGAGCTTACAGAGACATATCAGTGCCTGTACAGTACACATGTAGGTTGTTAACACACACATCTACACCCCACATTGTTGAGTCCATCACTTAGCCTCCTCTGTGAGCGATTCTCAAACAGGGAGCAGCGGAAGAGGTGAGTTTCCTGCAGGGCTAAAAATACCGGGGCCTCTGATTCTGCAGGACTGAGGAGGAGAAGAGAGCAGCAGGAGCAGGAGAAGGAGCAGGAGTGAAAGGGATTGATGGACTTTGGAGCACTTACAATTTGGATCTTCTCCGATGTCGCCTTAAGAACCCGGCCCCAGAAGTGCAGGTCAATCCCCTGGGAGCTTCTGTCCATAACCTGAGGCATCTGTGGAGACGAAGTCACAAGATGCACCAGTCAAGTGACCAATAATGATTCAGAGTTTAAAGAATGAAGATGAATACAGATAAAATGGGACATTAAACACAATTTGCTCTTTGTTTTTCTGTATTAAAACCATTGCTGCTTTTTTTAAGTCATGTCTTGTGATGACCTTGAACAGATAAACACATTCATTTTCAGCAAGAAGCCATTTAAACAATGTTAAATGACTGTAAACATCAAAAAATGTCTGTTATTAAGAAGAGGAAAATGTTTTTAATCTCACTTTCTCTATGCAGACATTACAGTAATTAAAACCAGCAACCTGCAAAGGGAAAACCTCATCAAGCTATCTGTTTTGCCTTCCTTTTGTTGTCACAATCTGCACCTAACATGCATTTATAGAGGAACTGAGCAGCTTTAGTGAACCTGTATAAGACTTGAAATCCATCAATTGTTTGATATAGAAACAAACTAACATTATTCTCCAAAACCTCCCTCAGTGACTTTATCTTCTTGAGAAACCATTAGAGGTAGGTGTTAGAAAATGTCTGATCAGGGCAGAGTGCTGAGGGCTACGGAAACCCTGAATGCCAAGACAAACACGCACATGAGATATCCTTCCTCTCGCATTCCTCATGCCTGCATTTCAATGAACGAAGGAAGGAGGGAGGCGGCGCGGTACTGAGGGAAAGAGAGAAAGCGAGGGAATAGGAAGGGAGGTCGAGAGGTCGATGGAAGTGGGGAGTCAGGAGCGTACTGAGGGGAGGAAAGTTGTTACAAGGCAGAGGTCACTGTGGTAATGGGCTTTACACTTAACAGGTTAGATGCAGAGATCAAACTAAGACAAACTAAAGAGTACACAGTAACATGAGTCCTGAAACTAAACATTTTATCAATATCTTCATGAAACTTAAGAGGTGGATTGACAATTCAGTTCAAGCCTCAAAAACACCAGCGTGTAATCCTGGACCTTGATGAATGGTATTGTTACTGCATGGCTACTGTGATGGATTGCATTGCATTGTAATGTCATTTTATCCAACCGTCTGAATATACTGTATACAAAAATGTTTCTATGCACCCATGATGTTGAAGACTCAGTACTTAGTTGAAGCCTCTTTGGTGATTACAGTCTCGAGTCTTCTTGGGTGTGACACAACAAGTTTTGTATACCTGGATTTGGGGATTTTCTGCATTTCTTCTCTGCAGAGCCTCTCAAGCTGCCAGTTTGGATGAGTACCATCGGTGGACAGTGAGTCTCTCAGCCAGAGTCAGGGCTCTGGCTGTGCCACTCCAGGGCACTCCCAGAGTTGTCCCTAAGCCAATCCTGTGTTGTCTTAGCTGTGTGCTTAGGGTCATTGTCCTGTTGGAAGGTGAACCTTTGGCCCATTGTGAGGTCCTGAGCACTCTAGACCAGGCTTTCATTAAGGATATCCCTGTACTTTGCTCCGTTCAGCACGATGCTTCACCATTGGCTTGGTATTGGGCAGGCGATGAATGGTGCCTAGTTTTCTCCAGACATTACATTTAGAAGTGAGGCAAAACAATCTTGCTTTTATCAGACCATCTTGTTTTTCATCTGAGAGTCTTACAGCAGCTTTTTTGCAAACCCCAAGCAGCTTTCATGTGTCTTAAAGAGAGGTTTCTGTCTGGCAACTCATTAAGCCCAGATTGGTGGAGTGCTGCAGTGATGGTTCTCCTTTGGGAAGTTTCTCAGATAGGCTGAGCTACCAGGTCTAAGAAGAGCTGGTTGTTCTAAACTTCTTCCATTTAGGAATTATGGAGACCACCGTGCAATCTTGTCTCTTGAGCCCTGCAGGAAGTTCCTTCGACCTCATGACCATGATGGTTTTTGTTCTGATAAGCACTGTCAGCTGTGAGACCTTATATAGACAGTTGTGTGCCTTTCTAGATGACATCCAATTAGTTGAATTACACTTAAATAAATATATACCTCTTTTATGAAACTCTTAAAACTGTTTAAGCCCATTTACCCTTCAGTGCCATTTAATTATGAGTGGCACGCTCAAACATCTACTAAAGCTTCTCAAAATTTTACAATCTTTATCTATATATCTTCCAGAAAGAGATTATTCAAGGCACTGTAACCCTGTCACGTTCTCACTGTTTCAGTCCTGCAGTCAGGTTTTCTAGAAACCAGATAACCAGGTGTGTTGGCAGCTACACTGACTGAACTCTTTAGACTGGCACATGTTAGTATTGTATTTATACGAGACGCAGCATCATGTCTTACAGAATACCTCACAGGCTGTGGGCGGGGCCTCACTAAACCCATTAGAGAAACAGGCCAAGAGGGATAATGCCATGCCAGCTCCCTGAGCCCATCAGCTGACTCACTCAAGTTGAACCCGAATGCACATGAAGTGAGGAAACTGCAGGGCGTCAGAAAAAAAACCAAAAAGTTTAAATATCGTACAGCTTGTTGACACGTCTGCTTTCTTTTAATGATACTTTGATTTTCTTTATTCTGGTTTTTGCTTAGATTTATATACTAATAGTATATTTAGATATTTAAATAATACACTATACTGAATAATGATAACTTGGCTTTTTATTTCATGACTTTGGTGCCGTTCAGAGAAAAAAATCAAAGCTCTCTTGTTCTGTTCGCCTCCATGTGTCTTGCTTTTGGTAATTACATGTGTAAATGGTTTGAAACAGAGCTCATGGTTTATTCCAAGCCCCAAATAAAGCCAGCGACAGAGTAAACGGTACTGGCAGAGTCACCTGCAAGCTAGAATCAGCTCCTTGGCCTCACATGCAGTGCTGGCATAACTCCCAGCTCTATACAGGACCAACCATCATGCCACAGTTCAGGAAAAAAAAGTATTCTACTGAACACAAACCAGCACTGTTACATTTGCCATCACAATAACAGCATCCTATCTAAATCCAGAATGTTAGCTAAACCTGCAGAAACAATTCAAGCATATCAAGATAAGTTGGGAATATCTTCCCCTCCATCAGCAACTTCTAGTTAAGTAGTAGTCTAGTTAAGTTTGCAGCTGTTTAGGATTCGTTGCCAACAGTATTAGGAGTGGCTGCACTAGACAAAAAACAGGTTTTAGTAAATGTATTCATAGTATATGCAACTGTCCACCTGCATTCTCTCCACGAATAGTTCATAGGAACAACAGGCTCTTCATAATAGGAAGCAGTCAGGATCATTGGATATGACGTACCACTGTCTCATTTTAGAAAATACTTTCAAACAAGCCACTAACCAGTTTGAAGATCTTGAAGAAGTCCAGATTAGCATAAAGGATGTCCTCTATCCTCTGCAGCCTTTGCTGGCTGAGGGCACACATGGCGTTGCGGACCCCGTGGAGTCCCATGCGACTGGGGAGGATGATGAAACGCTCCAGTAATGCCTGACTGCACGCAATGTCTTTCAGCTGCAGGTCTGGGACACCAAAGGCAAACTAGAGACCATGAAAGAGAAAGGAAAAGGTGCTATGTAGTTATGTTTCCATGACTCAGGGATAATATTTCAGAAAAAGTTCTGTATTCATCCAATTTTTTTTTTTTGGTGGGGTCTCGCTCAAAGATAGAACAAGTATTATTGCATTGGCCTAAGAAAAGTCTAGTTTTAGTTTTAGTTTCCAACATGTACATGATCGCCAAACATAGCTTAAGAATTAGTACGGAATAAACAAAGATGACCTTATATCAGTTTAAGCAGCAAGTGCACCTGTTCTAGTCTTATTTCTGCATTGATGAGCTGGTAGACTATTGAGTCCGAGAGGCCGGCGTCTCGCAACAGGAAGGCCGTGAGAACCTCATCATCCTTCAGAATGTCATCTATCTTGAGCCCACGGCCTGGATGGAAAATCAGAAACAAAGACAGTGAAAGGTCAGAGCTACTAAAGGCAATATTGACCTGACCAGCACTGGACTGCTCAGAGGAAATGATTCACAGCAAAAACAGATTGGCAGGGATCTGGTGTTCAGGGAAAGTCCAGTGAGCAAAAGGAAGAGCATGGATTTACCCATATCCCTGCCAACAGGTAAAGTTCATTTCCACAGAAGTAATATTAAGAATAAGCTTTTTATGTGCGCCTTCAGGCCTGGTCGTGAACAGTTCTGTGCATACGAAGAGAATATCTGTGAGATCAATCAAGATAAGAGGAATAAAAGGAATAGGGCACCTTTATACTGGAAAATCTTAGTTCAGCTGTCACTGACGCAGCTGTAAATATCTTAGTAATATCCAACAGTAAAAATCTAACATCTCAAATGATTTTGAAGCATTGAACGTGAATGAATTCATTAACAAAAATAATACGCAAAAGAGAGACGCAGAGAGAGAATTGTAAAAATGAAAGAGAAACTGAGATGTTTCAACAGAAATGAAACAGAGGCAATCACACACCAACAGAAAGAGGATGTGAAGGTAACAGGAACTTTAAGATTATCCGGTAGACAATGTCTCTAGAAAGACGAAGAAAAGAATTTTCAAATGATTTCCAGCTCTGATTTTACAGCTTGGCCAGAAACTAACAATCAAGACATATTTTTATTTTTATGTTTACTCTTGTTGACAGTCAAATGGATGGTTTTATATCTAACTGTCTTTTATGTTGTTGTTTTTTCATATATATTTTTGCCTTTTCATGCTATCCCCTGCAAAGGATAGCACTTTAGTCTCCTGCTTGAAAAATGCTACAAATAACAATTATCAAAATGATCACTGGCTTGATTTTCTGGAAAAAAGGGTACAACTAACCCTTTTTCTCCCAAGGGAAGTGCCACTTGCTCAATCATTTCTGACATTTTCACTTTACCTGACACCACAGATGGGCTGTTGCGTAACGTGTCCATGAAGTTTGAGAAGGATGACATTTGGTGCCAAAGCTGGCCAAGCTGCTGGACGTCCGACTCATTGAGCAGAAGCTCCTGGACATCAACATAGAACCGTGCCAATCTGGGAAAAACAAACAAACAATCCATTAGTCTAAATTATTAACTATTCTAGATTATATAGAGTGTTGTCAGCAAAAATGTGAAACTGTATTTTTAAGATTTAAATGTCTAATTATTTTTAAATTTAGATAAGTAAATGACAATGAACATTTCAAGTAATTACAGTTTCTATGAGGTTTCTGCTACTATAGAAGGTTACACAGTGTGAGAGTGCTATGATCAGGCATACACTGAGTTGTTATAGTTGGAGACAACTCCTGGAGACTCTCCTCTGGTTGGATATCTGAAGCAGGGGTTGTTGGCATTGCAGAAGATGCCCTGGATCCAGGGCAGAATCCCTGCTGAGGGCATGGCCTTGTTGGGGAAATGACCTGAAGGAACAGACACAACACGTTAAAGGGCATGGAAGGACCTGTGGGGTGATTTTAAACATGCTCTATGAAAAGGGAGCATGAAAAGGTAGCTTGTTACTCAGGAATTTATTCTCACATTCATGTTGTTGGTACAGTGGATTAGCCTTCCTCAGCCACACCAGACCAATGAATAACAACACTGGCCAGAAGATCTCCACCAGGAAACGGATCTGGACAGAAACAGGTGAAGTGTAATTCATACAAAATGACGACCAGAAAAATAGGAACGCCTATATATACAGTCCAGTGTAACAGTCCTCGAATTAATCCTACAAGTTTGTGGTGTTGTTCTATTGGATTGCATGATGCTGAACAGTGTTTCTGAGATTTTGTCCAACCACATTCACATAAATGATTATACCTTCTGTCTCTTGCGGAGAGTCCAGTTTTTCCACAGTAACAGGCGGATTTGAGAGCCAGTCTTCATTGCTCCGCAGCTTAACCCCTGGAAGGGGTCATCAGACTGTGACAAACCTACAGATACACAACTCCGTTAGTGATGACATACAATTGTTATATAGACATTGCACAAATTAGATAACACTACTGAGTCTGGTAGCCAGAACTATTGAGATCACTTGTCTTGGAGTAGAGTTGGTTTTGTGCCACTTTTAAATTAGACTTTGACTTTTTCACAATTTTCTTAACCATTTTCTAAAAGATATTTTATTGTAAATGGTGCACTGTTAATTCGTGCATAAGGCCTTATACTTTGTAAAATTTACAGATTCTTTGTAGAAAGAAATAGAAGAGAGCTTGGACAGTAAAGTGCATTCTACTCACCTGTTGAGAACTTATTAAAAACAATTATTGTTACAGCAGGAAAAACACATAGACATTTATACTTTTTCCCTGGTCTTGGTTTTGACCTGACTTTTACTCAAACTTGACTGTGCCTGGCCTTAAGATTAAGTAGTCAAGGTGGTCTTGACTACATCATCTAACTGACCACTTAAAGCACGCACCCTGCTTACGTTCTCCTGAGCAAAATACTACCAGCTTTAAGGTTTATTGTGTCAGCATGTCGGCAAAAGGAGGGAATGTCTCTACAGAAAAATGTAAGTTGATAACATTTTTTAAGCTACTAAAATGTATCGTTCAACACAATTATTAACAACATACAAACATGAGTTGGTTTATGTATAAACATTAAACTGTATGCCTGATTGATAAATGCAGTTTGTAACTACTCTGTCATGCAGACTTGTTCGAAACAAACAAATTCATTTTGGAGATACTGGGGAAAAAAAAAGCCCAGTGCCAATCACATCTACAGGTTATGTGCAGATGGCCTCAGAAAATGTCAGACATGAAGAGTAATTTGTTCAGAGTGACATGTCCAATAGATTACTGCAGACTGCCAGACTGAGGATGCGGAGACATAAACGCTTGTGTAGAAAAACAAGAGTACAAAGACGATGTGACTAGAACAGGAGAGTAAAAGCTATCATTATGTGTCTGACATCTCTGAAATGACCTTATTACTCAAACTCTAATAAGGTAATTACACAGGACAGGACTTCCTTGCACAACATTGATAGAAATGTGTCTCATTATCTCAAAAACTGCTGCATGTTTCAGTAGCTGGGAGCAAAATATACATAAAAAAAAAGAAATTTAAAAAACAATTCACCAGGATCTGTTTTTAAATCATAACATTATGTTAGAATCATAAAAACTAAAACAGTAATTAGCAACCATATACCTGCCAGCTTTTCCAGCATATCTAATTTTGTTAACAACAGGAATAAAGCAGTAGATTCGGATCCTTACCTCTTACAGAATGATATAAAAGTTGTACGGCATCTAGAGAAAGAGGTTCACAAACAAGCTGAAGTAATGGAAAACATTAAGCAAGGTAGAAGAGGTCCGTATGACTCCTAGCTGCCCACACTCTCTCTCCTCTGCCTGCAGGTCAGCAGCGCTCCTAATCTGATTGCTCTAATCTCCCAGCTCAACATGGGCAGGCAGAAAAAGACAACAGTCATCCATTTTGAGGCTGAATTAGGTGGATGTCAGCTTTAGAGAATGGGAGGAATCCTGGTGGAGAGAAAGACTCTCCTGTAGACGAGAGGGGAGGGGGTACAGGTTCTACACAGCACAGCACACTGTTGCGTTTGTCAAAGAGTCCATGTGCGAGATTTACCTGCAGCGCCACAGCTAAAAAATACTGCACCTACAAAATAAATAAATCAGGGTTTTGACTTTGTAGCATACTAGGAGCTGACCAGACTCATTGGCAAGGGGAGTTTGTTGCAGGTTTTGTGTCGCACACGCCTGAAGTGAGTCACCGCTCTGAGCAGGCCGCCAAAGTAGAACAGGTGACATGGGTCATTAGGTTGGTAGGATGTGAAGCCCTGACAGAAGCACAGTAAAACCACTTGAACCTGCTGTGAACTATGCATCCAACAGACACAGCTTACTCAGAAACTGTGGAGAATTCAAGGCTTAACTTTGTAAACAGTCCTGGTGGCTCAGGTGACGGCTGCCTCGTTCTCTTAGCTGACAAATACAACAAAATACAGCCACAGATCTGATTGGTTACATGGCGGAAATACACAATAGCCTGCAATGTAACACATAAAATCGAATAATACACATAAAATCGAATAACATAAAAATGGAGTTGAAACGATTGGTCGATTAATCGATTAGTTAATTGGCAAAAAATGAAAATAATTAATAGTTTAAGTCATTTTTCAGGCCAAAACAGAGCAAGTAATTTGGAGACATGACCTGTGGCTTTCTAAGACTTAACTTTTTTCACTACTTTCCAATATTTTAAGGACTAAAATGATGAATAGAGTATTTTTCTCCTATTTGTCCAATACAACAAAAAAAAAGCCAATAATCGGACTGGTTACATGGGTGAAATGCAAAATGGGCTGGAATTTAACAGGGATACAGGTCATTGTTGGGTAGTATAAATAACATAAGCAATGTAAATGTATGTCCACAGGGCTTCAAAACAACAACAGTATAAAATAGAACTCTTGTTTTCTGAAGTACTGAACAAAGAGATCTTAAAAAACACTCACCTGGAGCAGAAATAACAGTTTAAACTACATTTTTAATTTGCAGCAAGAACTGTCGCATGTCAATTTTCTCCTGTATAGTCACAATATTGCAGTGAGACTTTGTGACAAACATGCAGTATGTATGAATGAATATAAAAAACGTAAACAGATAGATAAGGCTTACATACTGAGAAGAAAATGTACCAATCACAGGCTACAATGGCAAAGTCAAAAGGTTAAAATGTTGAATTCTTTATAATTAAGAACTTCATGTTAAAAATACTTTCATCTATTCCTCCTGGAATAAAATACAAAATTGAGCAGATTTTAAGAACAAAGGCAACATTAGAATTTGAACCTGTATTAAGTGCATTGTGTGATTACAATAAAATATAATTTTGAAACAAATCAGACATTGAACAAGAAAAGGATAGGCTTACAATTCTTTACAGACAGAAATCCCTTTTGTGGTTAGCAAATTTTCTTTGACATAAAAATAGACGATTCACATATTTTTTATTTTAAAACATGACACTAAACATTGAAGTTGGTGCCACTCTTTTCATATTTGCTTGTTTGTATTTGCTTAGACCAGTCACCGTTGACACTATGACTTCAGCGTGTAACAAGAATATATTAGTACATATAACACTTTCTTGGTTTATCTTCACAGGCCTATATTTTCTCCCACTCTCAGCTTGTTGATAAAAATGTTTTCCCCAGTATACGTTATGGCACAGATACATTGTTATTTACAGGTACAATATGTTTTTTTTGGCATCAGACAAAATGAGCCTCTCTGTGTTCAAGCTCCTGCAGTCGCCGATGTCGCGGTCTTTGGTAGACAGGTTTAGTCTCGCTGGGGCTGAGGTCGTCAGGGCTGCTCGGGGGTGGGGACTGAGGGGGTGAAAGGGTAGAAGAGGTCGAGACCCCAGGGTCAATGGCGCTGTCAGTGGAGTCCTGTGTCTGGAGCCGTGTATGTGGGGGGCTTGTAAGGGCAGGGGAAGGGGTGACTACATGGGCAGGGATGATAGGGGCCGAGGAGGTGGTGGTGGTGGTGGTGGTGGTGATGGTGGTAACAGTAGTAGTCCAGTTTGGAAGCGTCCGAGCTCTGCTGTTTATGGAAACGGGGGGCTTGTAGAAAGTTCCAGGAGGGGGCTGCAGAGTCCTCGGTGCCCTGAGCGTTAGTGGAAGGTTTGGTGAGCCGCTAGATTCGCTGGCTGAATTATCTGTGGCATTTTCCCTTTTAGTTGTCCAGGCAGGCTTGACTGGCGCTGTGTAAGGTTTAGTGGAGAATATGTTGCCCAAACTAGTCGTGGTCGAGACCACAGAGGCAGTGGTCACAGTTGGGTTAAGAGTGACAGGCATCGTTGCCTTTATAGGCTGCACTCCAGAGCTGGCAGGAGGCAGGTTGGCAACAATCATAGCAGTCCTGGGTGTAACATCATAGTGCTTGTACTTCCTGTCCCATGTTCTCCTCTGCATTGTCTGTGTGTCAATGAAAGGCGTGATATAGTAGGTGCTTACTCTAGAAGAGCCACTTTGGCGTGCCTTTTCTGGCTCTGGTGTCTCCTGTATAGTTTCAGCCATGGTGTCCCGCTCAGAAGAGGTGCCATCAACGCTGTCAGCAGCATTTCGGTTGTTCCTCTCGCTGATCTGAGCAGGGGCCGGCAGGCGCTCCAGTGGCATGCTGATCGGTCGAGACACTTGTCTGGTTCGCTGGGTGCGTAGCTGGACCTTTGGTGCCGCAATAGTAGTAGAAGGGATGGTGGTGCTGGGACGGCCAAATACTAAGGTTGACCTCTGGACTTCTCCTCCACTAGATGTCTGGATGCCATTGAGTCTGTCCATGCCCGAGACCTGTGTTCTGTCTGTTCCTGGCTGGACCTCCTGCACCTCATCCAGGATGTGAGAGGATGGGATCACTGATGAGTATCTTTTGTATGCTTTGGTACTCTGCAGGGACACAATAAACAGCTGTCTGTGCATCATGTAGTAATCAGTAGTTAAGGTACGTGAATTTTCATTGGGTTATTTTTTATATATTATTAATGTATATATAACACAAAAAAGGCAGGGTAGAGCAGCCAGAACAGGAGAATGCCTTGTTTTTGTTTTTACAGCTTAAGAACATTCAAACTCATGTGAGTTTGAATGCCCACACCCCGAATCCCTCCTCACCTCTTTGATATCCATCAGCGAGGTGGAGTGTCTGCTGAGTCGCTGCACCTTCTCCTGAGGGGTGAGTCTGGGGGACCCCTGGCCGGTTGTGGCGAGGTCGGGGCCAGACAGAGGCGACACGTCAAAGACTGTTTGGTACTGTCGCACCAGTAGCTCCACCATTAGGGCCTGGTAGGGGTAGTCCACCAAGGAGGACAGGGACACCTCTGCGTCTATCTGCCGTGGCTTCACCAGTGTGGGGCCAAAGATAATGCCCAGGTTACTTGCGGTCATCTTGTTCTCTTCTGCCTGGTCTGTCACTCTGTGGCAATAAGGAGTGGTTATTAGTTTAATTTATAACACAAATATTTCAGACATTATTTATGTATTTATCTAAGTGAGTTTGACTGACTTAGAATCAGAGTTAGACTGATGTTGTCCCATTTATAAAACATTTTAATTGGCCAAGATGTGAGTAAACATTTTACTGATGATACTGATCATCAGTGGCAGGAAACCTCCCTCAAGAAGCTGCTAACAAACAAAAAACACTTTTCTATCATGTGATGGTTCAAAGTCAGCAAGTAAAGCAATTAGGAATGTCAAATAATAAATAAAATAAATAAAACATTGATTTCTAGGCTTCCAAATCACCAAATCTATAAAAGGACATATGCACAGAATTTTTGTTTTAAAAATATCTGTGTCATTTGAAAATATATATATATATTTTTAAATCCAAGAAAAAAAAGACTATAAATAGAGCACAAGTTTTATGTTCTTAGTACCACTTCCTCTGTGCTTTGAGGAAGTGTGTCCTTTGAGGAAGTTTGCATTTCAGAGTGTAAAAGAGAGAGATGGTTACAATGGACAGACTGTAGGTCTTTGTTTTAAAGCCCTTACCTGTTCAGGTGTGCTATAAGGTAGCGCAGAGTCTTATAGTTGGCTGTGGGCAGCTGGCGCAGCAGATCTCGGATCTTGAAAATGACTCTGTTGAGCTGTACGCTCGGACCACCTTTCTCTCCAGTCTGGGTGCTCTGAGGTTTATCAGCCTCCTCCACTATCACTCTCTGACACTCTTTGGACAAGCCAATGAAGTCGTTGTAGTATCGATACAGGATCAGTGGCTCTGGTAACTGTTTAAGGGAAACAGTGATGTGTTTTTTTTTGCTCTTGGAAGTGGACAATATGTTAAGAAGCTACTGAATGAAATGTTTATTTAAAATAAGGCAACATACATAAGAGTAAAACCAAAAACTTTCACTAAACATTTATACTTTAACATAAGTTACCCACTAATTTTTAATAACCGTCCAACTGTTTATTAACCTTTGAGACCTACCTGTCTCAGGTAGAGTTTGAGGACATTGCTGATGTCGTGAGGCGACAGTTCTGACAGCTCAACCAAGTCCTTCCCATTTTCAAATGCCTGACAGAGCTTCTCAACACGTGATTTGGCACCGTTTACACGATAAATCCCCTGTGAGGGAAAAAATATTGGATCAATTTTTTTTTTTACTAAGACACAAAATCACAGAAAAGATTCTGCAACCATGACATATCCAAGATATAACCTAAACTATGGTTTTTACAGCAACATAACTTGTATAGCTTGAAAAAAAAAGAACTGTAAACCAAGATAGCAAGTGATGCATTAAAAAAAATAACTTTACCTTGATATTGAGGGCTCGACTCTCAATCTCAGACGTGCACTTCTTGATAATAAAGGGGATACCGTCTGGGCAGTTTTTTGCTGCTTGAGCAAAGTCAATACCAAACAGCTGTAGTCTGCCCTGCAGCTTTTTATGGCCACACTGGATAGCAAGCGTCTCTAGACACTTTTTGTGGCAGGCCAGGGAGCACTAGTGCAGGAAAGGAAACAGAGACAAACCAAAATATTAAGTGGCTGATTGAAAAAAAACTTAGATTAGTGGCTGAAAAAGTTTCATGGTCTGCTAATATTTATTGTAAATAAACATGTGACACATTGTAATTTCTACAACCAATTGAAAAGTATATGTACTGTACCTCCTCACACTCAGCTCCATGGAAAACAACCAGGCTGTCACACTCTCTGCACTTAGACGGAGCGCGAAGTTTTCTCAGCTTATGGGTTTGAGCAGCTTTGGACATCTGAGCATTTCGGAAGGGACCAGGAGAACTGGCCGTCTCCGTCACCATCTCTGCCAGACCTGAAAATCAGATCAGCTGATGAGGAAACTTAATAGACAGGTGACGTCACGCTGAATTCTTGTCAGCAGGGTGACTAAGGTTAGTTCAGAGAATAACACATTGTCATAAAGACAAAACAAACACACACACACACACAGATATCTAACCATTGTCTGAGGGTGATGGTGGCTCCCTCTCATCCAAGTCATCAGCAGAAGACATCGTTCCAGTAGAGGGAGTCCGGGGTAGCCGTCGTTTGAAGTCACCTGCACAAATAAAAGGAAAGTTTTCAATATTTACATAACCAAGTAAGGAGACTAATTGTAAAGTGCACTGATGTACAGTTTTACCATAGACTGACACAAGGACAGCAGTGCAATTCCAAGAACAGATACATGTGTGCATTTAGTGTTGTATATGTCACAGCTTTGCACAGTGTGGCAAACAGTTTCAGTTGCAGAGGGAAGTGCAGATGAGATGAGTAGTTTGTGGGTCTGGCATACAATGAGGAAGCTACACAAAAGATTAGAATATATAAAATATAACATTTTAAATATATCAAATTGTCAACATATTGTGTCCCTGGCCCCTCTTACAGTGTTTCATTATTTCCATGAACAAACACCTTCAAGACCTTTCTTAAATCAAGAAAAGGCTGTTGTAAAATCCTTATACCTGGACTTGCGGTAGGAGAGTCCATGGACCTCGACTCACTGCTGCCTCCAGCACTCTCCGAGTCACTGCACATCCCGCCCTGGCTTCCCTGACTGCTGGAGGCCCAGGCTCTCAGCGGGACCTGGCTTTTCAGCGCTGCAAGAAAAAATGCCGACCACCAGTTACACAAGAACAAAGAAACAACAGGGAAATATAGTTATATGACAGCTACCCGCTTAGTGATATTCTTAGCTATTGTTACAGTTATTTTCAGAGACGAGAAGTCACACAGATACACCAGACTTATGATGAATAAGCAACACAGAACTGTTTTGATTTTAGTCCCGAGCCCTGATGACTCAGATCAAAGGGCAAGTCCCTGCAAGGATCATCTTAAGATACAGGCTGATCTGATCCACAGATACCAGTGACCTCCAGACACAGAACCAAAACAGTACATATCCATGTTGGAAAAATAACTACATTAAGATATTGAAATCACTATGATCCATGTCTGTAAAAGTGTGATTTTATTAATTACTGATTGTCAGAATTTGTGTATGTTTGCTTATGTGTATATATTAACATTCATTTTTCTCTGAAGTCTGCTGATAATCATAGCACTAGCAAATACAAAAGCTCTCCTTGTTTGGCTTGTGATCATGTCACGAGTTCCTTAACTGACACTCATGTATATCTGAATATGCACCTTGTATGTCTGTGCTGCTGTTGGACCTCCGTTCGCTGATCTTTGCTGGCCGGTGTAATTGTGTATTGTCGGCTTCGTCTCCGCTCAGCACATCACAGGAAGTGATAGATGCCTGTGACAGGTTGCCATGGGAGGAATGTGTGCTGCCAACTGACCTTTTGTTAAAAACAAACCTGGGGAAATAAAGTCAGCGTTTAAGGTTACATGTGATGAATTCTGTTAAGCAAGATTTCTACTGTCCCAACTGCCTCAAAAGTCAGTATTAATATATTAAACAGTATATATATATGCAGCAATTTGAAGGGACTGTTAATAAACACCAGTAACTCCATTACTTCACCATGCAATGAATTTTTTAACTTTCATTTTCTAGCATGTTTTCTTCTTTGCCAACACCTAATACCAAGAGCAAAGGCACTTTATCTACTTACAGATGCACCACAGTGTTATGAATGAGCAACTGATGACACAAGATATTTTAATCTATTAAGCCAGATTTGTATCTGACATGTGTATACCACGGGACTACTGTAGTAATACTGTGGTCTAATATACTATAGTTGCCACAGAATATTAGTACATTATCAGTATGTTACTTCTATGCTATAATTAGCTCACTTCTCTTATTCTGTCAATTACAGGCTTGAGACCTCTCAAGGTTTCTGTAATTCTTTAGTTGTAAACAGATGCTGAGCAAAGTCATAAAACCCAAAATGCTCATTGTGATTTGTTATGTGTAAGTACCAATGCTAACAGGGTTACAACATCATTCATCTTACCATTAACTTAGTGCATACAAACTGAAGTTATAAAGCACTGCATATTTTCTCTGTGGTAGTGGGCGTTTGTTTGTGTGGGAAACTGAATCTGACACTGCTTTGACAATCTAGGGACGGCTCTAAAACAGAGCAAATCTCTCACGCTCACAATCTCCCCTGCTGCACACAGCCTGCGCCACAGATATTTCCTGAGGAAGGGCAACAAATTCAACATGCATTCTGTCTCTCCTTGGTTCTCTCTCTCTCGCTTCCTCCCACTGTGACTCACTGTTACCTTTGCTGAAAGAAGAAGTAACTAACTTCTAAAAGGGAGGGAGCAGTTTCAAGATATTTCGAAAGACCGTTCTCCAAAACTGAATTTTAATCTAAGATGACCTAAAACTCAATAGAAGCTGAACAAATACAAATATGTACCCTCCTGGACCACACAGACTGCCTCATATTATGTGCATAAGCAACAATGTGCCCCGTAACCAAAGTTATTAAACTACTGTAAACTGTCATAAAGGAGTGTAGCAAGCAGATTTCAAAATACTTGCACAAACCTGAGGAGCTTGACTCTGTCCTTAGAGATGTTAATTTTATGTTTTGCATAGCAGTTTCAAAGCCACAGTCTTTGGTACCTGGTATTGTCAGAAGAGATGGAGTCAGAGTGCAGGCGCTCTTTAGGCAGATGTTTGGGCAGGTTCCGCACAAACTCGGCATAGCATTCACCCGGTTCGTACAACTTGGCATTTTCACTCAGGGCCTGGAAGCTGGCAGGGAGTGACACGGTCTGTGCTTGCTGCATCTGAAACCAGTTCACCGTCACCTGAGGAACGATGGATTAAAAGATGAATGAGTGAGTGAATGACTCATTTGCTGAATGAAAAAAACAGGCAAATGAATACTGAAGTGACTATAAATAGATAAAGACATAAATATAAACAGTTATTATGCAATATTCTTGCATGCACTGTAGGTTCTATTCTTCCCATTCAATATATAAACAAAACAACAATTTAAATCAGATAAATAAATACAACTGAGAACAGTGCAAACTTTAAGTATTTGACAATGTTCTGAAGTCTGCTGTAAATTATGTGGACCCATTTCAATAACCCACTCCAGCTCATCTTAAAGGTAATGAATTTGAGTGACAGTGAATGTTAAATGGCTTTTTATGCCATCATATCGCACTGGTAAGATTTTGTCATCTTATAAATGGCTTTAATTGTTTGGATTGGATTATCCACACAATTTTTGTGTGTGACCTTCTATACAATCCTAAGAATGTATGAAATTAAAAAATCTTTTTTAGCCAAGTTGCCAAATACAAGAAGCATAGCATTTAGTACAACAGTGTTTATGAAAACATTAAAAATATAAATTTAGTGTAGTAAAAGAGCTTTCCATTAAAATGAAGGAGATATCAAGTTGTAGTCTCATGTTTCAATTTATGGTTGTAGGGCCGCTAATTTGTTTACAATTGTGTCATGCACTGTACCTTTAATCAAATTTCCTGGCTGGGCTATGTACTGTCTACTCACAGCTTTGAGTGTGAGGTCACACTGGAAGACCATCTCTCGGATCTGTGTGAGAATCGTGCTCTTAGCGTTGGCCAGATCCATCCTCCTGACGCCTGCGTCAGCCATACAGCTCTGGTACAGGTCTTGGGCCTCCTCCGCCTGACCAAAACAATGCATACAGAAAATAGTGAGAGGATGTGAAAGAAGCACTAAACTGCCAAGAAAATACAGGTGTGAAAATTCAACAATGCAATGCTATAAAGACAGACAATGATACAGATTATTTTCCCACTGTTATCGTCTTCTCTGCCTACCTTCTGCAGAGCCTCCTCCTCCAGCCTCCTCTTCTTCTCCAGCTGCTTGTTACCAGAATTATTTGACTGCTCCTCCTGGGAGCGGTTGGTAGATGATTGGGCTTTCTGGTACTCCTCTCTCCTCTGGGACTTCAGCGCTCGTGCCTTTCTCAGGGTTGCATCTGCCTCTTGCTGCCAAAACCACAGAGATCAGACACATAAGCCCATGTGATTAAACTGTGACTTGGGTGTGTGTGAATATAATCAGACACACCTTTGTGGTTGATCAACCTTACATGTGAAGTGACACTGTTAATACACAGCCAGACTTTGAAAACTTGCGATTTTGCCAGACAGTATGTTAGCCTTCACATATCTGACAACCTCCTGGCTGATTTACAGCATTATAATATTTACTGTAGAATATACAAAAAGGAAGACCACTGGCATTGCTATTGAGTTGATGGTAACTATCTAATAGTATGTAACTGCACAGAAACTCTTACCATACATACCATTTTCTTTTGTTCCCTCTGCCACTGCTCCTTGATGTCTTTCCTCAGCTTGTCCAGCTCATTCTTGCGAGACATAAGAGGCTGAGAAGAGATAGAAGGTCAGCAGTTACTATGAGGTATTTCAAAACAGCCTTTTTCTGACCAAGTTTATTCTCAAAAGCTTTACTGTCATGTCTGGATGATAACTATGATGTTTGTGCCCTGATCAGTTGGTCCTCATACAGAATATTACAATCCATATCAAACTTTCTAAGTTCAAACATTCTAGACCACATGTGTTGCTACAGGTCTCGCTGGCTAACAGTATATTCCCCTGATTGTTTTACATGCTGGAATGAACAAAGCAATAGATATTGAGGTTTGGTTAGAAGCGAGGCAAGGTAACAGACTCAAGTGCCCTATGTAGGCTGTAGTCTAATGCTTCTGATCACTCTCACCTGTATGAATTTGTTGGTTTGAAGAGCCATTGCTGTGTGAATCAGCAGCTGGTTGTATTCTATATCCTTCTTGAATGTGGAAACGTAGATATCGCTGAATGGCATGTAGTCCTTCGATGAAAAAATGATGCCTACATTATTATTTGCCACAAATACTTATTTGAATAACGATTTGGGGTAACAATTCCATAACAATTACACACAAGTATTAAATTCATGAACAACAATGAGGTCAATATTCTTGAATGGCTCTTTGGTTACCTGTTGACTAGCCAGTGTCTTTGCAGACTCAGCCATTTTGGTATAACTTTTAGAATACTCAATATCTGAAAGAGGAAAAAATGTACAGGGTGAGGAATTATGTATATTTGTAATCAACAAATGATTAACATTTTTTCTTAGATAAAAGCATGTATAGTGTATTTTATTTAACTGCACAATGATGGCCCTAAACAAACACAAATTTTACATTCATGAGCTTCAGCTGATATGGGAACTATGGGATATATTACATTAAATATTACAATAAAATGAAGAACCACAAAATTACAGTTCAAACGTCATCAATAATCATATCCTTTCTCATAATATCTAGTTTAATGTCCTAATGCAGTAACCCTCTGTTTGTAGCCTCAGTGTCTCACCCATGGCCATTCTTTTCTCCATCCAAGCCAGAAGGTCTTTGATGTACTTGGACCAGGCCTTGGCGTAGAGTAGAGCAGATTCCACCCCGCTGTCATTCTTCAGCAAGGTCAAGTCAACTTCCTCCTCCCGTGACAACTGCACCTCTGGGCCTGTGGAGTCAGCAGAGGAAAAGCACATATCACAACAAAGTGAATCGAAACATATGGTATCAACCAAATTGCCAAGAGCTGGACTGATGTGTCTCAGTTCTGCGATCCCAACAGATGTGTGTAGGTGGTAAATGGGGAAAAAAAAAATAGAGGTAACTGAAGATGACAGTATAGAGAGATGTAGAAGTGCTGGGTGTCCTTAAAAATAGTCCAACAGAATTATTTGTTCTTATTGGTTAAACAGTGATACACCTCTCCCAGCCGCCCGCCATCTGATTCAACACAAACCCCATGTGTTTTCCATCCCACACGGAACTACAGCAGAACAGGCAAGGAATGTCAGATATGTGGCCGGAGAGGGAGAAAACGAGCAGCTAGTATGAAAAAAGCAGCCAAAATAACAGGGGTGGAAGCAGAGGTTTAGGGTGGGTCTACCTCAGGCATTTAAGAGTCCAAAGCCTAAATCACTCAGCTAACTCACAAACTGACACTCCAGGCTACCCTCGGCTACAATGCAAGCATTAAATGTTTTGTAAAACAGCCATTAATAGCTATTAGAATTCAGAATGGATTTATCGTGCACCCACTTTGCTCAGGGGTAAATGGCAAAATGGAACTTACCCCCAAGGTCACTCTTCTCTGAAACATATACCTCAGGATCCACGGAGAGGTTGTCATAAGACTGTGAAAAAGGCGTTTTAGATTAAAAGGAGGGTATAGCAGACATACAATCAAAGTCAGACATCAGTAGCAGCTGGGTTCTCAGCACCCCAATTAAGTACAGAAAGCAAGTCTTTGAGGCTTTTTAAATGTAGGCATGGTAAAACTGCAGCTTTAAGTGCACCCTTTTGAAAACCGTCATGTTTCAAAACAAAGCTTTAAAAAAAAAATTTTTTTTAATGCAGGCCTGAAAGCTGGGAAAAGAAAGATGGCGCCTCACCCTGCTTCTCCCGGTCTGGGGGATCCCCAACCCTGAGCCACTGTCCACATCTCCCATAAGGAAGTCAGAAACTCTGAGGGGCAGATGTGTGGATGCAGATGTATGTCAAAAGTACAGTCTGATATGGTCAAAGCTGCAACTCATTCAGTAAAGAAGGGCTTTCAGACATGTAACTCTTGAGTATAATGTTATTCAAGGTGATTATTCAGGCAAAGCAAATGACACAAAACACAGATATAGGCACAAAAGATTAGTACGTTCAACAAGACCAGCGAGCTCACATCTGTTGTCTAAAATCAGTAACACTTTTCTTGCCAGTTACATAAAAGAGTAATAGAAATCCAGTGGTGTTGAAAGGGCAAACAAACATTGTACTTACACATTGCCGAATGTGAAAGCCAAAGTGTCAATGGATGTGTATATCTCGCCAAATATAGCGTTTTTGTTTTCTGGGTTCACTTCCTTGAAGTTAACGCCTGCGGAGAGTGATAAAGCACACAAGAACTTCAGCCAAAATAAAACAGTATTACAAACCACTTTATGTACACTCAATCATTCAACAAAGGTATTTACACAGCTAGGTCTGTATGCTGGTGGACGATGACGTTTTAACCACAGACATCATAAACACAACGTCAACAGATCAAATAAATGACATGTGAGTGAAACAGCTAAGTTTAATTTTAAAACCAACAACAAATTAAATGCTGACTGAATGCATGTAATTTGCCCCACAGCAATGTTTTTTTTTGTTTGTGCCACAATCGCAATCAATTGAGACCACACTTAACCATTTGGCTTCTGCAGGGAGTGGTTTATCGCCTCTACAAGGGCTGTTTCAAGTAAGTGTTGACATGCTCCTCGATGACAGACCAAAAGTCAAACCCCCTGGGCAGTAACACAGCGTCACAGGTTTTAAAGAAAAGGCTATGAAAACAGCTTAAAAACTACATCTGTTAGGGCAGAAGTAGCTTAAGGCAATGACATGTACATACTGTGTCTTCCTACCAAATCAAAAATGTCCTCTGGAACAGCTTCCAGGTTCTCCAAAAACAGATATTCAAAGAATATTCAGAAACAATCCCATATTTTCTCTCCTTTGTTCCAGTGTGTTGTAATTCCACGGGTCATCGTTCATGTTGATCATACACAAAAAATCAATCTTTCAATCAATTGCACACATTCTTTGCTTTGACATCTCTTCACGTCCTGCGATTTTAGAACCGTTAAGGCCATCAAAGCTCGACAAACCTCAGTAAACGTGCACAGCGCTTTCTTTCTCAGGAAACAGTTTACTCAGCAAGAAGACATTTGCAGAAAGCAGTCACAGGAACCAAAGACACTGGCAGTGAAATCCGACTACTTCCTGTCTGCCCCGCAACAGGAAACACTCACACAGCTTGAGTTCTGTGACATATAACATTATAAACAGCTGTGACAAGACTTACCTTTTCTCTATGTCACCTGGCATCACTGTCTAGTAACCAGGATGACAAAACCTCAACAATGTGAATCAGCTGTTGGAAAAAAAGAAGCTCTAAACAGTTCCAGCTTAGAGACTGCCTTCTAACTGTTGTGCTTCCATTTTCTCTTCATGAGAGCACCTCATGAAGTCATAAGTCAGGGGTGGCTGAATAATTGTAAATTCCCAGCCTATGAAGAAGCACAGAAAGGTCATGGCATCCTGGGTTGAGGAGGCAACCCCACGTTACAGGGAGACTCTTTTGGGAGACACCAAAAGAGAGGAGACGCAGTGGTGCGAGCCTCCCTGCCGTGCACCTCCCTGGCCCTGAATGCTAGCGTACAACTCTGCACTGACTTCTTCCTCAGGACATCCTGTGGGTCGCATAACAATGATTCCAGAGCTCTGCCCCCCTTGTCACAATTGAAATATGGAAACTGCATCATTCAAGTACAGGGGCCATTGTTTTCTCACGGTTGAGGCGTAACTGGGACAATTGGGACCCCTGAAAAATACCTTGAGTGAGTTAAAGCATGTCTAACAATTTTCTGATGATTCTGTTGTGATGCAATGATTTCTGTGCTGTGATAGGCCATTACAAATGTTTGCTAATACAATCGGTTGAGTAGTGAGGCAAACTAAAAACAAACAAAAAAAAAAAACATCATATTACATGCAGAAATGATTTTCCATGAACATGGAACAACATGCTTTTCTTAGATCAATTAAATAAACCTACAATGTTTATCTGCGCAGAGAAAGAGAAATTATTTCGCACGCACATGCAAGATTGATTGTAGTAAACAAATACACTGTCAGCTGCCAGCATCTTCTCCAGACAAAGGGGGCAGAGAGCAGGTAAAGAATTTCAATAAGCTGAGGAGGTTGACACTTTTATTGCACTTCCCTGCAGTTTTTCTGTACAAAGAAAGGAAAATGAACACTCTACCTAAAATGTGACCAGGCATGAAACCTTGTCTGGGTCTGGTTTGGGCCAGTGAAAGCAAAGATCATATCTTTGATGACACACAAACAGAGAGGGAGGATGGGCGATACAACAATAGTAGTCTCTGTCTAGAATGAGACCCTGTGCATTATACAGCTGAGTGGAGCTGAACATGTTCTTAACATTTTAAGGTTTATTCAAAATGTGACTACAGAGTCAAACTGAAAAACAACGGAAGGGGAACAGCTTAAGTGGATAACACCTACATGTAAATGGCATTTGAAACTGGTTAGGCAACCATGTGTTTGGTGAAGGAGGGAGGGAGGAGGATTTTTTCCAGTAAAGTCTGGCAGCTGTCCAAATGCCCCAAGTGTCATGACCAAGCATCAAAGAGGAACATGAATGAAAAGACAACGCACTCTGAAGACAGAGAGGCGCACAAGACCTGTTATCATCCAAACCTTTGAGTCTTCATCTCTGACGTCTCACTGATTCATTCCTCTTTCAGTCTGACTTTCAGCCCTCCGCTGGCTCTCTGACTGTGCCAGTATTATGTTACCTACTGGCCCTACTGGCCATTAGGGACAGTCCAGCCAGGCAGTGAGGTGATGTAAAGCACCCCCTTGTGGTCAGGCAAATTCCCAAGTTTCCACTTGTAATCTGGATAAAGTACACATCTAGTGTATTTACCGCAGTATTCTATAAATAAATAAACAGTATTTATAGAATAGGAATGGCACAGTGTCCTGCTATACTGTACAGTAGCACCATAATCTCATCTGTCTCAGGGTGTTTATGCATATTGCCAAGCAATTTTAGGATGTAATGTCCTAAATATATTGATAATACTCTTTTCTGAAAGTAATAATATAATATATTTAGGATGTAATGTCCTAAATATATTGATAATACTCTTTTCTGAAAGTAATAATATAATCTTCACATCCACAATAACTGGGAAAATGTTGACTGATTGATGTGATTTTTTGTATATAGGGAAGAACTGAGCCAACTTTTTCTATCTCAAAACTGACTTCAAAACCACAACTCAGCCTCAGCGTATATTGTTCTCCTTTTCCCTAATTTACTGTCACACTGATATGGCAGCCAGCCATAACAGAATGAATGTAGCTGACACCAGACGACATTGACAAAGAAACTGTTTAATACGCATCACCATTTGTAATATTAAAAGGATTTTTTTTTAGTATTTTAGAAAATTCAGGTAGTTTAGGAACCCATTTAGTTTAGGTGTTTAACTGGGTTTCATAGAAACTCTGGTCTTTATACAGAAGCATGCTTTATAAATGTGTATAAATGATAGACGCCTTCAGCTGTGAGTAGGGACTTTCATGGTGTCATTATCCATCCTGTCCAGTTTGTCTAAACCATGCCAATAATTCCATTGGCTGATCTACTACTGGATCTCTTTTGTTTCCTTCTTGCATTCTAGACATTGTCAAAGAACCACTCAGTGGGCTAAAGACTGCAGACATGCACTCTTAAGCATTCTTGAGCAGTAGGTCACCACTGAGATACTGAGACAGGGCAGGTGAGCTGTCACACAACCTTCACGTCACAACACGGGGAAAAGAATGAAGAAACGTGGATGTGCTTGGCTGACAAGCAGCCTGCCAAAGGGGCCTCCGCAGTCACTAAAATATGGAATGCAAATTACAGCCATGAAGGCCCCGCTGTGGAGATTCTTGTGTGCAAGTCAAGTGAAGAATTACCCTTGCAGTGGATCACATTTCTAGCAGATCAATTTGCGAGCTGAGATTCCTTTTGTTTGTATTTGTTCAGTGGATGGGAAATTTACCTGTATGTCTGTGCGCACCCATGCATGCCAGTGACTAAGTACTGACCTTTCACCTTGGCAATGACCGTGCCAGCCGCACCCAGGATGTCCACCGAGTTAAGGGTCTGGTGTTTGCCGATGAGAGCCTTGAGGACACGAAGTAACTCTGCCAAACGTTCCTGCACCACCTCCTGAAGACCTTCCAGACTTTCTGGACCAAAAAAACAAAAAACAGAAAAGTGACCGAGGTTAAGTCATATAAGTGTCATAATATGACAAGACCAACAAAAGTTTCATTAAATCAGAAAGCCAACAACCATGGACAGTTTGCATTCACACATTTATTAGTCAAAGTCACGAGTCACTCACTGCATTTTGATTCACAGGTTAGCTAGCATCAGATTAATTCTTGACATTCCTTTTGTCATTGCCACACACGACTTGGCAAATACTGTCATTTTGAAACTATGAAACTATGCTGTCGTCTTGTGTCTAATCTAGACAATTCCCCTCAGGGCAAATAAAAACACAACATGCTCTGTTGTGTTTTATCTGTGCGTGGCTGTGCTTTGACATGAAATGTGGACAGAGACAGCTGTGGTTGAGACGGTGACAAACTTGCAGGAAACTACTGTGATGCAACTTCTTTTCTACTTCCTGCAGTGTACAACGGAAGAGGCGAGTATCATAAACATGTTGCACCATTTCACACACAGGTAAAGATGATCAATGCAAAAATGATGACGTGCTTTTCGCATTTTTGTGGTAACAAGAGGCAGAGTCAACCTTTACAAACGTCTCCCTCGACGCAAAAGCTCCAGATTTTATCTACACAACCGTTACTGTGCCTGTCAACATCTCTGAGTCCTTGGTCCCTTGGTAAATACAACTACAATGCAGAATCTGAGTTTAAAAAGGTGATTAACACATGGCAGCTCTTATACAAGCATACTTCTCCTGCAGCAATCAGCAGCAGACAGTGTGAGTGGTGAGGAAAGTTGAGGAAAATCTTGGACTCTCTGTTACCAGTGAGGTTTCAGAAGATGACACTGGAAGAAGAAAAGAATGTACAAAATGCATTTGGATTACTCCTCTGCCCTTAGCCTTTTGACCATATCACATTCTATCAGTGATTCTGCTATGAAAGGCATGCCTTTCCTGTAGAACCAGGCGAAGCAGTGATGAGTAGTACCCTGTTTGCCTGTATTTATGTGTTTAACAAAGGGATTTTCCGACCCTCTGTACTCTTATTCACAACTAAAAAGGTCCTCTATATGAATGTTTTCTAGAGAATCCCTGCAGCACGTATTACAAAACAGTATTGCTGTGTGTTTTACAGAGAGTTACGTTCTTTGGGCAAAATAAACGCTGACAAGAAAATATAAATAGAGACATGATTAATTTTCTCCAGTCAACAGGAAGATAGTCCGTGTCAGGGTCTAATGCAGGTTAATCAGCAGCGGCTCTGCATGTTGGCACCAGACAATTGGTGAGTTCATGTCTAACTCACTGTTTTGGAAGAAGCAAGGGCACCGGGTGGAAACAGAAAAGCCATCTGTTTTTCATCAAGGCCATCCCACCAGGCAGTAGGGTGAGATGAGAGACTGAATTTATTGGAACGTTAAAAGGAATTACAGAGGGAGTGAAAATGAGAGCCTGGGTGTGTGTGTGTTACCCTTTCTGCTCCTCTCTTATTCATACACACAAGCACTAATTGAATTGGCTGGTGTAAAACATGGTAGAAGAGAGATAATCCACAAATGGCACATAGAGCCAAGGCCATCTGTGACACTATTTCATGACTGACAGGAAAAATGGGCATTAACATAAGCCAACATGAGCAAGAAAAGAATCACAAGGTAAGTTAGCTAACAAGAAAAAGAAGAGTGTTTCTTGAAGACACTCTCCAAATATACAAAACTTAAATAGCTCAAATATACCAACGTTCACCTTGATGGTCAAAAACTAACCGATCCTTGACCCCAGCTTCCACAACTCAGGATTAGAGAAAAAGCATCCTGTAATGCAGGGGGCTCACCTGCTCCCCTGCCCCAAGGCGAGAGGTCCCTGACCCTGCAACACACACTTTGAAGTCACCCTCCCTGGCAACACTGACAATGGGCCTTCATTAAGCCCCCCCCACACACACACACCCCACATCCCACCAACCCCCGTCCCAACCCTTCCTTTTAACCCTCCTTCTCAGTTGTGGTCATTAGGGTATTTTTGGTTAGCTCCCTGGCGTTTGAAGATTTTCTTATCAAAGACAGTGTGTGGTTTTTCCATTAGCATTTGAGAGCCAGTCCTAATAAGATGCACACCTGAGAATTGACACAAGTGGAGTGTGACTGAAGGTGCTGCTGTGGAATCACAGCAGTAATTTAGGTTTGAATCACCCATTTCCCTTTCCTCTGAAAAGAAAAGAATTTAATTAGACTAATCTGTTCTGCAGAGAAGCAAGAAGGGTACAAATAGTGAGGAAATAACAAAGGCTGAGATATTGTGGCAATAAAGACAGAGTGATGCCCTACGCAAATCTCCAGACCAGAGTTGAGGCTAAAAAAGATTGAATTTTTTTTTTCATGGATTGGTTCTGGCTGTATCCTGTTTACTGTCACCTACTGCCAGCTGTCGAAACACTATGCAGAGTTAAAACACTGTATTGGAGAGGCATAACCAAATAAACAGCAGCCAGGAATTTTAATTAACGACTGTTCAATGACCATCAGTGAACAAAGACTATGTCCACACTAATGACAGCAGAGCTTCACGCATCCATTCTATTAACATTTTGCACCACACCTCAAAAAGTGCTCTGGAAAAGAGGCCGTCTAAGTTCTGTACTAATTTCTAGGTCCAGGTCAAAAAACTTCAGATCAAAAAAGCTGAGACCATGCCACTTCAATGGCACAAGGGAACCTTAATAATTGCTTTTTCAATTCAAAGATATTAAAAAACAGATTTCACAATGGTTAAAATATAGATTTGCAAATATAAGTGAGCACAGGACTTTACCCTCCAGATTGAGCATGTGTATGTCAGCACAGTCTGCATAGTGAGCGTGCAATTAGGCCACTCAGATCATTATTAATTCTTCACCCTAAAAATCCAGATTTAAAAAATTCAAACAAAAGAATTACATTTATCAATCAGAAATGGGAATAAAGGTATCAAAACAAGGTCAAATTTTGCATGACAGCTCATACTGATGACCACCAGTGTTGCACTGTGAATTGTGTGACGCGATCTGTGCTCAGTGCAGCGAGACGGCTGAGAAAAAGCTGGTAAAAAAAAAAAATCAGTGGTGAGTGATTTTGTCACAACAATGGCATCAAAAAGCTTACTGGAAATTTGTTGGCAATTGTGGGGACCATGCCATTGTTTTGGTTAAGATAACAGTGCTGAGGCATAGAGCTGGGCCATATTGTTTAAAGGAAGACCCCCTGCCAACGCCAATGCAGCTCAAGGCCGCCTTGTCTTTCTTTACAGTGGTGGGATGAGCTGATGTCCCAGCCACGCTTCACGCTCGGTCTGCTTCATTTATTTTCTACAAGATCAAAACCTCCCTCCATTTTAGGGAAAAAATGTACACCTAACAATACACAGTAGTACAGCAAAAAAAAAAAAAACCACACTTCATAAACTCAATAGTTTAATTTTTGAATCACAACACAACTCATTTTTCATAGCAGTCTAGAGGTTTCTGAATTTATTTACTTTCTTTCCATGAGTATTTCATGATGTACTGTAACATCACCCATACCACAAAGGCTGAAATGAGAATATCAATGTTCAGCCCCTGTAAGTTGATATCAGTTTCAATGATTTCCACTAGTGACCAGTTTTGACGGATATCAACTTCAACAGAAACTTTTCAGTCCACTCATCCAGAATAAACCAGTTGGTCTGTCGTCAGAGAACTGGTATGTATGTCGCAAATACCTAATTTTTGCCAAAAAATTTCAGGTTTAAGTGGTGATTCAACTTTAACACAATACAGTAGCTCAAACATTTGCCTTTTAAATTAATGTCACCCCTTCAATTGATGTGTGGGGAGGGTCCCATTGTGTCTTAACAAAGCTCATTGTGTGTCTAGTGCAGAGAAAGACCACTCTAATCCAAATCTTCAGGTGGCCTGACAGAGGTTACAGCCTCTACTCCCCCGACTGATAACAACAGGCAATCAACTGGCCTGTCTGGACACGCGATCTGCTTGTCATGAAACAAGCCTCAGCAGCTCTGGTGACACAGTGCTGCTTGGGAAACAGCTGCAGGGCTTTATTGAAAGGCCAAGGAGGCCACATTTCTCCATCACCACGCCTCTCCCTCCGTCTCTTTGCTAGAAAGAGGGAGGGTGACAGATTTACACCCCCAGAGCCAGATGATTTTCTGGATTTTCTTTTAGATGTGCATCCGTCTACCTCATTCCAGGATGGTGATGCATTGTTCTCTGTGCAGACTCAGTCATCACCCGAAATGCTCCAAATGGAAATGGACACTTTTTGTCCTTTCCACAGATAGACCTGGACCAAATAAACTAAGCTCAGATTATCCACAAGTCCAGAATACATTAAATACTCACTGTAACAGACTCTGCTTACATTGCTGAGCTGCCTGCAACCTGATCCGCGACAGGTGGAATTGTTTAGTCAGGGTTACATCTCCAAACACTAATTTCCACCTCTGTCCAAACAAACACCGCATTGCTGGGTGCCTCTCCCATGCCTTGTTTGGAGACAGAGTGGGCCCCAGACATCACACAGACAGTAAACAGCAGGCACTCCATAAACAGCTACCTGCTCTCGGCCATTAGTGAACTACACTCTGTGAGGTCTGGGCTTCACAGTCAGGCTAATTCTTTAACACTTCATTACATTCTCTGGGGGACTTTGGGGCAGGTGCAAAACAAGACTGCATTCTTGAATCAACACAGTCTATCAAGTACCAGCTACACTAGCAGAAAAGCCACTACACATTAACCCCTATTCAAAGATTCAAACCCAAACCACAGAGTTTTTAAAACTCTAATAAACAAATCTGTGTCGTAGCCTGATTTTATTAATAAATTGGATAAATGTAATTAGGGCTGCAGTCTGTCAATTAGTTTAACCACTAACTCAATCTGTTTATAAAATATCACATAAAAGGTCAATCACAATTCACCAGAGCCCAAGATAACATTCAGATTGTTTGTTTTGTACCAACGTATTACATTTACTTGCATCTAAGAAAAGAAAAACAGCAAAACCTCACATCTGACAAGGCGACAGACAACGTGTGGCATTCGTGCCTGAAAAATGACTCAAATCAATTAATCAACTAACTGTTTCAGACTTAACTGTAATGTTGTAATGCTACCAGGAACAATGGACCGTTGATATTGTTAGCGAGTATTATTCCATAAGTACCCACACAAGAACATCTGTGGATGATGTCACCTCAAGACGTTAGTAGTACAAGATTTTGTGAATGAATCTCCACCTACCTGAATTAATAATGTCACCTAATACACCATTACACCATGGGAACGTGTGTTAGAGATGACTTTATTAGGCAATAGAAATGACTAATTCTTTCGGATGTGTCATCCAAGGATCTACGAATTTGTTGGGACAGGCCTAACTGTGTATTTGTTTTTGTAGTGTCTCTTAATTCAAGGCTGAAGAAATGTAACATTAGCTGTTTTTGGCTGTCTACAACAAAAAAAAAAGTAAAGAAAAAACAACAACAGTCTGACTCACAAAACAGCATCTCGAGCCTCAGACCCCTCCTGCGCAGGCCTGATCCACAGTTGTAAATTTAAGCAGGTCTGCCCAATCACCAGCAAGTGACGTCCCCCTGCTAGCAGGAGCTCCACTGGCCAATCCACCCCTCGCCATGACCAATCTCCTACACAAACATCCACAGCCCATAACCATAAATCCCACCCCAGGAAACACACCCCAACCACAAGCTTGCACAAAAACATCCTTCAGCATCACAGGGGAAAGTTACTGCCCAACAAATCTCTCCTTTCTTTCTCCTAAGAGCAGCAGGCCATTAAACCATTATGTGCTAGAATTCGGCTTTTCTCTCGATTGAAGGCACCACCCGCAAGTGGCCACTTCAGTTGGCACAGGGGTACTTGTGTGAGAAGGAGAGATATTTGTGGTAGCTATTGCTAGATATATTTTGCACAGGGTATTGGTGGCTTTTGTGGCCAGTAAACTGGGACTTTAAACTGGGTAAAACCTGAAAACTGGCCTCATTCTACAAGATAAGGATAGAAGCAATATAATTCCAACCTTAACTCTAATAAGTCTATAAAAGGACATAGATTCAGTCTCTTCGAATTCAATGAAACTAACATTTCCAATTCTCATACAACTGCAATTTAAACCCTGTTGAGCAGAGAGGACAACAAGTCCACAAATGAACAACTTTTTAAAAATCATTATGAAGGTAAATGAGTCTCTATAAAACCACAAGCACACAGTTTCTGAAAAATTTTAACAAATACAACTCTAAAAGAAGAGTCGGCCCTTCTGACAACAACACAGTTAGAGACCAGTATGGTGAAACACTGAACAATGCATTCTAAGTGGAGTACAACACAATCTTATCAGTGTCATGATGACACCAAGAGTTGAAAAAAGTCGCAGCTTTCATAGCAAAACAAGGACCAGTGAGTCAGCTAGACATGTTCCTTCTCATGTACTGACATTTAATGCCTTTTCCTTTTTTGTAGCATTATGGGAGGTAACATGTTCCAGAGTTTATGTATGGTCAAACAAACTGTACAATGCGCACCATATATTAAACAAAAAAGCTTTCAACCTCATGCACTGCAACTATGCTGTGAGATGTTTGTTTTACCCTGAAGTGGAATTGTAAAAGTGCTGGTGTGAAACACTTTTGTTTTTCTTTTCTACCTGCGGCTAAAAGGACAAAATAAGTGACTCTGACTTTCTTAAGCAAAGAAACTTTCAAGGAAATAGAATTTGAGTCGGTGTCCTGATGGCTGTGTGTTGCTGCAGGAAAAGACATTTTAAGTTAAAACCTCACTCTGATCAGCCCCATTGGACTGTACAATATCCGTAAATTCAACCACACATTTCTCAACACACATTCCTAAACTTTTTTTTGTTTTGATATGAGGGAGAACTACTGAGCGGCTTGCAACCATGTGGAAAATTTTAACACATTTCGAAAAAGAAAATCAGACATTTTGAGGGGAACTTTGTAGCTGTTTTTTTCCCGTGTGGTTACCAAAATAAAAGCAAAACAAAGAGAAACTGTGAAGTAACATGACTTGTGCTTAGTATAAGAGCTTGTGCAACAGTGGTATTTTGTAAAAAGATCCCTGACAAAGTGAAAGACCAAATTCTTCCAAGTAACAGTTCTGTCCTGTATATTTCACATGACTACCACACACAGGTTGTGCCGCCCTCAGGGACCATTCAGTCAGTGTATTAACTCATAAAAATGAAGTGGCAAATTGAATCTGTTTCAAGTACTGTAGCTGTTCCCCTGAGATATTTGCCTTGAATTCCATAGAAACGGGCATAATTTCTTCCACTTTCCTAGCCTGAAATTTCAAAATGAATGACAACTTTGAGCAGATAACTGTTCAAGAGCTGGAGATATGACCTAAACTGAATTTATTTTAGGAGAGTTTTCATAGTCAATCTGCCTCACACCTACCATTAGTCTATTGAAGGCACTATAGCTACAAGTGAACATTTGTTCTAAAGGAATGCAGAGTATGCAGGAGAGCGGGGGGATGGGAGGGGGACAGCAGCCTGGCTGTGTGTAGAGGACCCTTTTTTTCATCCTGATTAAAACCATTAACCAAGCTGTCTTGTGCTATACAGGCTCAAATAAAAACCTCAGAATGAGGAAAATATCCTGACATTTTTATTACATTTATTTTTTATTGCATTGGCCCCTGAAGTTTTTTGGTTTTTTTGGAAGAAAGTGCTGTACAATTACTACGCGTGTACTACAACTACTAAATGCTTGTAAAATTGGCATCAGAGGAACTTAAGCCACAATTAGTGCGTTTGAGTTAAGAGCAAGTTGGAGATATTGCATCTTACAAAAAACGTTTGACTTTACTGTTAACAACAATGACGAACTAATCCCCCAAGAATTTTTGGAGGGGTTTGGCGGACCGCCATATCATGTGTTTTCTATAATGCCAGTGTTATGCATAGTGGTGAGAGGGTAAGGTTCACTGATCAACGGTCTGAGTTGATGCAACATGTAAGTGTTCAAAGATCATCTCAGGACAACTGGGAGACAGGTGTCACCGACTCAGTCAAAACTCATACCGCCTCACATTCTTCTCTTGGGTTACATTCTTTGACAGCTTGACTGTTGTAATTCTTGTGAGCACTGTGAAATCACAGTGAGCACAGTGTAAATCTACACCACAATCTGACCCTGGGGAATCTACAGGTGTAAAATTGTGGGTGTGAACGTGGTGGATCTATTTAACTCAAGTTTACGGTCAGTGATGGATCTCCCCCGTGGGTTTCCGTCATCCAAACATGATGCATGCATGTGCTGCCTCCGGCTAAAAGTTAGCAGGTGCCCCGGAGAGGAACAAAAAGCATCTTCCAAGCTAAACCCTCTCTGTATGAGAAGTCAAACCTGCCTCTCTGCAACGGCAATACAAGCCTGCCAGATCTCAACAGGGCATACGCCTATCTGCAAAAAAAAGCATTATGTCGGTTTCACACAGTACACTGGTGACAGACCATTCCAAATATGAAAAGAACAACATGGGAGCTGGCATGTGCCTCACTAACCTCCTCCCCACTTCCCTTACTACCTTGTTGCTGCAGCTTTCCTCAGCTACATGGAGACATGCTGGATCACAGTGCATGTTTAAAACTGGGAGACTATTGACTAAATACATTTTCTTAAACTGTGGTCATCTTCCACCAATCTGTTACCAATTAGTAATGAAAATGACTCAGTGTTTACTTTTGACTGGACTGCAAATCACATTATAGTAGGAGCGTCATACATGAGTTGTCCCACAAAATTACTTGTGTCAGTGTCTCTGAGAATGGAAAAACAAAAATAAACCATTAATCTGACTGACAAAGAGCTGAATGACATTATGGGGTCATATGGTATGATTTCATCCCCACCTGCTGAATAAGAACTGTTGTAAACGGGGAGGCAAATATCCCAAATGTTTTTGTGATGGCTCAGAACAACACTCAGCACGACGCAAGCCAAGGCTCTCTCACGGAGGCCTCACTCCTCCAGCCAGAGGAATGGCTAAACATATCACTCCTACTGCCAGACCTTCGGTTGGACCCCAATGTGTGTGTTTGTGTATAGATATGTGTCTTTTAGAAATACGGTAGGAGTACCAGTAGATGTAACGGTGCCAGTCTTACTGTATTAATTCCAGCAAAGGAAATTACTTTAGTCAGTTAATACAACAGATGACAGAAAACAAAATCAGAGGTCTGCTCACTGGATAGAATGTACTGCTATTATACATGACATAAACTTATAACACTGGTGCTTAAAAAATTAGTTGATTAAACGATCAGTAAATTTAGCACCTTTGAGTTTTGAGGTGTTGGTTGAAATGAAATGCATGACGGCACTTTAGGCACTGGGAAGTTGAGATCCTTGTTTTTCACACATTTTATAAAGTCAACAATTAATCAATCCAAAAAAGTAGTACACAGATTAATTGGTAATGAAAAAAACAGTAGTTTTACCCACACAACGACATAGAGTAAGTTATCATCAGTGTTTATGCCACTATAACGCCTTCTTTAACACTGTGTGCATTTGTGTGGGTAGTGTGTTTGTGGATGTAAGCAAATAAGTGCCAAGCCATCAAAACCTAGTGACAAAAACAGAAAGTAAGTAATCTGTGTCTGCTCCGCTTGTGTACTTGTGTGTCAGTTTGTGGCTGAGTGTGGCTGTTAAGACACTAACAAAACTGCAAGTCTCCAGCATGTTAGCACTGAGGCTGTTATCACAATATAAATTGACACTCCACAGGTGGTTCTGGCTGTCTGTCACATCAGCAAACTTTGGGCTTTAGTTATCTGTAACATAACAAAAACACACAGCCTTCCCGGACATTTTATCCAAAGCACTCTGCAGAGCAATGAGTGCAACTATCTTTTGTGTTTTTGTTTTGGCACAGAAGGCATCAAAACAGAACAATAACAGTGTTGTTGTGATATACTACATATAAGTCAAGAAAAATGTTCACTGTAACGCTGTTTAAAAAGCTTAAGGTGTGTTTAAACATTAGTATTTGCCATTCCACTGGGCAACAGGTCAAACAAACACTACATGACTTCTTGTCAATACATTCCCAGTATATCTATAATGGAATTTGTAAGCAGAAAATGATAATTTCAGCTATTTAGAGCATCATTGGTAATCATCAGATTTTAGTGTCAGTGCCTCAGTTCAAAGAGCAAGAAAAGTCGTCAGCAAATGCACAAGGAGAAATGTATTAGAGAAAAGATAGAGATAAGTTCTCCACAGATAGTAGCCTCTTTGGACCAGAAGGTAATGCAGCTAATAGACATGTCTGATTTTGTGTAAAGCACTTTATCAACTTGAAAAAGTCTAACATAATTGCCCTCATCATTTTATGGAAGTTGCTCTCTCAACCATCACTAGAATGCAACCGTTATTTGAGGTTTGTTGAAAGTCATTCTAGGATATCTAAACAAGTGATTCAGTAGAATTAAATCAATCGATTGCACTGAATATGCAACATTTATTATGGGCAACACTCCAAGTATCCAGAGATGAATTTTCTTTCCTCAAATGTGCCATTTGATTGTTCCACTTTCCTGACCCCCAGAGCCCGGCCACAAACTCCCCCGCATTCCAGCTCCTCCTGAACTCACCTTTACACTGGAAAGCATCCTTGAGGCTGAGCAGCACATCAGCAAACCACCGCACATCATTCACCAGCTGAATTACATACTCGGGGTCCACTCCTGGTGCCCCCACCAGCCGAGACGACAGGCCCATGCTGCTCAGAGGGTTGAGGTTCTTGGAGCTGCGGCCCATGTCCAAGGTCTTGGTGGATCCAGCTGACAGAGATCCTGTGTGGGCTTTGGAGAGTTGCCGTGGCAGACCCTGGGTGTGCTTTGTCCCACTGCCACCACTACTGCTGCTCTTCCGTATCATCCCAGCAGCCAGTGCAGCTGCCACCCTTTACAGGGAGTACAGCCCTGGTCCCTGTATGGCTGAAAGATAAGAGATTGACTGGTGAAGCTGATGTGTGAGATTGTATCTCCAAACCCATTAATCTACAGTATAACTTAGATGTTAAAGACTGTTACACATGTGCAGTAAACTCTTCAGACAGTGTCTAATGTCATATCTATGTTTTTATTCAAATTATGCGTCGGACACTAACTGTTGTGTTTACAGTGAGCCTAACAGTAAACTCCCACAACGGTTGTTTAATGCCTTTAAATGATCTCTGCTGTGTAACAATAGGATTTATCTACATTTTACTTTACTCGAAACAGTTAGTTTGAGCAACGTTTTGCTGTTAGCTAAATTAGCTTAACGCTATATTTGTAAAAAATAAAAAATAACTGTCAATATATCAAAGCGCTGCAATACATCTTCATAAAAACAAAATGCTAAAGAAAAACAAACACATTAACAAGACCAAAACGAAGTAAAACCACGGGAGCTCTTTACAAAACTCTTAACAAACAACGAAAACTCCGTGTCCTCAACATTTCTTTTTCCGGACAGTTTACAATGAAAAGTGATGCTGCTGCTGCTGCCCCGGTAAAAACAGTCGACCCGGGTCATACACTGTTTTGCTGGCACAGCCAAAAAAACGCAATTTAAACTCACCTGCTCGACAGTTTACTGACATAATGGCCACGATATCCAAACAAATGATTTGTTTTAATGCTGCCTGTGAGAACCTAACGGCATTTCCGTTAAAAAACAAACTCCAACAAAGGCAGAAAGTTCTCCGCTTTGAGTCACTGTACATGGAGAAGAAGCCGACTCTCAGCAACTCTCCAGTCAATTGTAATTTACCAGCCTTTTTTGTCACATGACCTCTGAGACGCGTTTTGATTGGCCAGACGGAACGGAGCACTGATGCCTTCATGTGCTGCCGGACGTTTTGAAATTGTAACTGTAGACTCAAAGTAAACATCAGAGAACAGCTCAGCACAACCTGAATGATTTTTATATTAACGCGACGAGATTAACCCGAAATGAATATTTATGAAATATAGATTACATATTTAAAATAAAGGTTCTTTGCGATTGTAACATTTAAAGGGTCGAAAGCCTTAAAGGGGCACGCGATGTCAACTGAAAATGGATTGTTCGGATGACCTCTGAATGTGCTAAAAACATTTTTAAAGAATCACAATCAAATATGGCATCAAAAGCACAGTCTTACAGGTAAATAAGAGTATTTAAAAGCTGTGACATTTGTGTGACAAATGTGCCACACCTTACGTTTGTGTTGCCACATTCAGGTGTTTTTTTATACATATATATTTTTTGTTTGTTTCAGCAGTGGAATTCTTAGACAAAGAGCACTAACCTGGACTCCCGATTTCTTAGCTGAAATAGATCCTTTATTTAAAAAGTTTTCTGTTAAATCGCTTTTAAAAAGGCACCATCAGCCCCTGATATAATAGTGAAATGTTTAATATGTTTGGCCCTTTGATTTACACTTTTCTGACTGTTATTATATTAGTATCATCAACATTATTAATTGTAGAAGTAATAGTAATATCTTCACATATCACTATGCCTTCGGAAATTTAATTTTATAGTGCTTTTTGAACACTTGTTGAAAAGCATACATTAATTATAATTAAGAATACAACAATGCAATGATGCATAATATAAAATAATATAATATAATCATTATTAAAGATTAAATACTCAATTAAAGGAATAAGTAAAGTTTTAATGAGATTAGGATTAAAAATTGTGCTTGACTGTATTTTTTTATTTATCGGTCAGGCAAAAATTGATCATTAGCCTCCCAACTCTGGCTCATTTCCAGTAAATGTAATTAGTAATAGTTTGTTAGTATTATTAAAAAATAATAATAATAAACCAAACCAAACTGCTGATGCCACTGCTGCCATCTAGTGTACAAATGCAGCAATAGAGCCCTATGTTACAGATCCTGGTAAGGACTATTTTAGGGATGCTGGATGTATGAATATTATGTACATTATGTTGTACAAAACAAAAACTAAATTCTACGTTTTTACAGCATTTTTTTCCTAAGCTTTTACAGAAGCTTTATGCTTCTGTAAAAGCACTTACAAGCAAAAAAAAAAATCCCTTGATATGTTGCTTCTTAAAAGCTTTTTGTGTTTTCAACTGCTTCATCAAAATACCAACCCGCTGCTTGGTTTCATTGGTTGCAACTTGTTTTTATGTTGAGGTTATGTTTAATTTAAGAGAATACATGCATGAGGGAACAAATGTGAACGGAAAACAAAATCAAATAATTCTATTTTCATGGTTAATCAGTGTTTGTCTTTATTTTAATATACAAAAAGATGGATGTATCCTCATCTAGTTTATATTTCTAAGCATTTCAACTCACAGATAAAGTTACCATTCGTACTGTTTTAGTGAAACCAATCCACATACACCACACACTCACACGCACAGTTCACATGAACAGGGAAGGTCACACAATTCAGTCAAACATCCATTCACACTACAAGAAATGAACAATATGTTGACTGTAAATAAAAAAAAAAGGCTTTGCTTTCACAGGATTCACACATGAAAAGGAAGAAACCCTTTACATTTGTCAAGTAAATATATACACGATAGTTGATATTTTCCTTTTTTTTTTTTTTTTTTGAAGATGAGACTGACTCCATGTTAGTGTTACTAACAAAGTACTGCATGAGGTAACTGGTTTTTCTGTTCAGAAGAGCTGGGTGTAAGACAGCATTTGGAGGTTCCCACCAATCACGGCAGATTTTCCTACAAGATCGTCATTTTTCTGGCACAATACGTGAAAGCACCTGGGTCACGTTCGGCTTACACAAATTCAACCCACAACATTTCTCTATCAGGACACTTAAACGTATCCTCGTCAGAACATGATCCGGGTGTGATGAGATGTACTTCATTAATCCACAGAGGAAAACTTCTAAGTCACAGCTGAGTTTAATGACTTGAACTATGATATTGAAATGACTATTGCTGTATAATAAATATTGCTGGACCCTTGGACCACGCGCATGCCACTGTTTACATGACTCCTAATGGGGCTGCATTATCAAAATCAATCAATCATATAGACACGTCGATGATTTCCAAACACCAAAAACACTGTTCTGTACTGATTTATGTTTTTGTTCCACATGTTCTTTACCAAAACGGCACAGGAGCAAGTGTTACAGACCACTGTCAAAAATCACCATCTTTCCACAGCACAAAACCAAGCACAACAGATGAGCCTGTGTGTTGTCCAACATGGCTAAACACAGAACAGGTCTGAACATCACATCAGCGGGTTAATATTGAGGTAATACTGTTCAAACTGGCATTTTGTTATTGGCAAACAAGTGGCCAATAACAGAGGCCACCTGCCCCAAACCATTAAAATTCGTTGTTGCTTTTTTTTTTTTTACAATATTCACTAAGCTTTCTGATGCAGTGCCACCTATACAGCTTCTGATCCAGAGGAACTGATACCATGATTCATAGAAATCAGTAACACAACTACCATTCTTGAAAAGCACACACACACACATATACATACGCTCACTCAGGTGACAGTTTATTAGGAACACCTCGCTAATCTCCTGCAGTCTAATCCAGTCTAATCTCCTTCATGAGGCTCTAATGTTAAGTTTTTTGTGGATTCTGTGTTAAAGACATGTTGATTCAACTTGATCATTTTGGAGGATGTAGTTTGTGCTGCTGTTTAACTTTATACCATTATACAAAGAGGTTTGTCTGTTGTTTAGTCTACATAATGCAATGCAGTTAACAGCACCACAAATTAGATGTTCCAAAATGATAATACAGTTGAATCAACATCTCTTTAACAGTTACAACAAAAAGTGAACACTGAAACCTGCATGAAGGAGGATGTCTTACAAGATTGTTGTATTGGACTGCTTTAGTTTAAGCTATGTATTCCTAATAAACTGATATGTGTGTGTGTGTGTGTATGTGTATTGAAAAAAAAATCCCAGGGCTAGTTGCCCAAATGACTTTTAAATATCTGGAGGTGGAACTGAGAAATCCCTTTCTGTTTCTGTGAAATGAGAACTGTAATGCGCTGATTTTATTTTATTTTTTTTTTTATAAAACAGATCAGTGTTCTGCAACTGTGTGTGCACGTCTATTTACAAGAATCTGCCTCTCTTCTTTTAGGTTTGTACAGCATTAACACCGTGACGACTGGTCAGGCTCTATTTAAAAAAAGAAAAATCTCCACAGACAAAGAGGCCCAACCAGCAATAAAATATCTCAACTACTAAAACACAATAAAATACATAACACAACTTGATATACATGTAGAAAAAAGCCTGAGGTACTTGTCAGAATATCTGAGGTCAGTCTGGAGGAGTAAGCAGCTGAGGGCTTACCCAGTCATAAAACACAAAAACAAATTATTAGCCTCACATAACATCATGGATAGTTATCACATGTTAGCGTTATATTAACAAAGAATACATGTACATCTACAAATCCTTGAGTATCCTGGAATAGTCACAGCAGCATAACGGACATTCAATGTATGGTATTCATGTTATGGTACAACTATGGCATTGCATTTGAGACAAAGGCAACCATTTGAGCTCTCCTTGCATGACATACAGTGACTGAGGTATCTGGGGACTGGTGTCCGGCTGAGTCTATTGAACAAACACCCATGAAAATTAAAAACAGACATGTTGCTTACTCAAGTATGGCCCTCACAAGGATAAACCCCAACTACCTGTCCATGGTTCTTACTTTAAAAACACTCTCTATCCATCTCATATCATTTAGTCTTCAGATTCCTCACACTCACACACCCATGCACGCGGGTGCCCGCACACAGACACACGCACACACACATACACACACATACACACACATACACACACATACACACACATACACACAGACACAAAGTGAATCAAAAATCAAATCAAAAATGTGTAACATTGCAACTCCAGACAGCATCCGTCAATGCCCCTGGCACTGGCAAAGGAGTAACTCTGAATTTCTACAATTAAAACAAAAAAGATGTCCATGATAGCTAGCTGGATAGCTTTGCTCTCAAATTAGAGAAAATGTTCCAAAGAAGCCTACTGGATACCTGAGAGGTAGTTCCCCGGGGACAAGACGCTTGTCCCAAATCTTCAAAAAAGTTCAAAATGTCCAACTGTTCAGCTTCCATTTCAGCTCTCTCCCTTACGATAAAACAGCTGTGCTCCAATTTTTTTTTAATCTTTTTTTTTCAATCTGAGGCATTCACAGGTTTAAAATAAGGGAGCACACTCGAGTTTAAAAATCGAGAAGCTTCGACCCCTGAGGAAGATGAATATATTTTGTCTAACAGTCTCAAAATGGTTCCTCCGAGGTGTGCAGCACGTCGTCCGAGGTATGGAGCAAAGATTCATATCATTTGGCCGCAGACGATCATGACCAAGACAGGAAAACGAAAACAACTCATGAGGTAATAAAAAATAGACTAACACAAAAGAAATACATGAGGTAATGACAACATTTAAGATTTGACACATGGTTGTTATCAGATGTGCCCATCGCATAGCTTATTACTACTTCAAAACTACAGCAGATGGATGTGTTAGTATGATCCGACACTGAAAACACTGAAAACATTAAAACAGAAAAAATACCAGTATTGGGATAAGATAGCAGCTGCATTCAAGTTGCTAGTTGTTTTTTTTTTTTTTTTTCATGTTTTTAAATATTCACGGAGATCCGCTGAGTTTGGGTTTGAGAAATAAAAAGTCAGGAGCTCAGGTGAAGGATGGTGTCACCCATTCAGGTGCTGGACTCTTTGGGAGGTAGGTCCTCGTTGGTGAGAGACGTCACAATGGAGACGGGGCTGTCTGAGGTAGTGCTGCTGATCATCCTGGCGATTTGGCCGATGCGCTCCTCGACGCAGCCGGCTGACAATCGTGCCTCTGCGTCGTGGTCCCAGCATTCCTCGATGCTCTCGCACATCTGGCTCAAACCCTGTAGTCGCAAACCAGAAATTAGTTTGTGGTTCTATATTCTTATTTTATTAAAAGGCAGTTCATTTTGTGCATTTGTTTGGACCCAAATGTTAAGTAAAGATAGATCAATCACAAGATTCTACTACGAAGAATGGAAAATGTCATTGGTATAAATGGAACTGCACTCGGCTTGTTTAAGTCATATTTATCAGACAGACTGCAGTTTGTTCTGTTCTGTGCTAAGACCCATACGTTTCACCCTATATATGCTTCTTTTAGGCGTTAACAGCAGGAAGCACCACATTACATTTACATTGCCACACAGATGGCACCCATTTGTATTTATTTATGAAACCAGATAATACTAATCAGGTGGTTAAACTTCAGGCAGATCTTAAAGACATAAAAGCCTGGATGAACTGTAATCCTTATAAATAAGTTATTGTACTTCAGAAAAAAAAACTCAGAAAAAAAATCCAATCATTTGCCTAGAACAGCCTTCTTACACCTGCGCAATACTGTGAAAATTAGAAACATCCTGTCTTAAAAGGGTGGTGAAAAACTAGTCATGCATTTCTTACCTCTTGACTGGACTAATGTAAAAGAGAAAAGAGATCATATTTCTCCCATATAAGCTTATCTGCACTGGCTCCCTGTAAAATCCAGAAAAGAATTCAAAATCCTTCTCCTTACATGCAAAGCCCTTAATGACCAAGGTCTCTCGTACCCTTTTATCCAACAGAACGCATTTCTCTCAAGATGCAGGCTTACTTGTGGTTCCTAGAGTTTCCAAGAACAGAATGGGAGGCAGAGCCTTCAGCTATCAGGGCTCCTCTCCTGTGGAACCAGCTCCCAGTCCGGGTTCGGGAGGCAGACACCCTCTCTACATTTAAGATTGGGCTTAAAACTTTCCTCTTTGCTAAAGCTTATAGTCAGGGCTGGCTCAGGTGAACCTTGAACAAGGCCTTGATATGAATTGAATCCAACAGTATATCCAGCTGTTCCTGGTCTCTCTCTCATCTCCATTTCTGTCATCTCAGCACAATCGGTCATGGCAGATGGCCGCCCACCCAGAATCCTGCCTGTTAAAAGGGAGATTTTCCTCTTCACGGCTGTCAAGTGTTTGCTCATGGTGGGAACTGTTGGGTTTCTTGCTGCAATATTGTAAGCGCTTGACCTCACTCCTTAAAGTGCCTTGAGATAAAGCGCGTTCTCATTTAGCACTACATAAAAAAGCTGAAATGAGTTAAATTCAATTTAACAGGGCAGAAATCCCTCCCTTTCTCTATGACCCAAAGTTGTAGACACAACCGACCAAGTTTCGGAAACAACAAACACATAATGGATTCATGGAACCATGACCTCACATGACAGAGCTGTATTCACTGGAAAAAAGGATGCATGGCATCCTGGAATTGCTGCTGAAACTGCAGGAGCCATTCTTCCACTGTTACTCACAGGATGTTTGAGCCAGCACTCCTTGATGACTGGACGCATCTTCTTGTGCACGACCACATCCTGCAGATCCTCCAGGGAGGGATGCTGGCCTATTTCATCCTCAAACGGCAGCATGTACTCGCCAACCGTACCTGAGGAGAGGCAGTGAGGCCACAGGATGGAAAGCATTACACAGAGGTCAAGTAAACAGTGCAGGATTTGGATTTTGAAAATATATACTATATCAAAACTAGTTCAGTATTTAAACAGTAACTTCACCCACATTACACCTTTAACCTGGATCAGATGACTTTTCCAGACAAAACGAAAACTAATCCTTTGTTTATTAGGTCAGCCTGAAGCACAGTGACCTATCACCTCTGGGTGAAGCAGCATTCCTGCACTGTTTGACTCACCGTCGGTCTCTGAGCAGCGGGACACCAGCTCCCACAGCACCAAGCCCATGGCGTACATGTCTATCCTCAAGAAGGAGTCTCGTTGGAAGTTGATGGCTCCCTCTAGCACCTCTGGAGCCATGTAACGCCTCGTACCCACCTGGCAGGACAATGGATTTGAGTGTTAGTGAGTGTGTGCATGAATGTATTTTCTAAAGGGCACTTAATGCTACGAAATGAACCTGATGCATACAAGTTTTAAAATAATGAATAAACAATGGAAACCCAGCACATGCTGTCAAATCAGTTGGCAACATTTTTGAAGAAAATACTGTTTAAATATCTCCATCAAGTCAAGGCATTTACCCATTTGTAAACTTACCCTCCTTATGACCCCTGGACATTTAACATATGTAACCATGAGCTAGTTAAAACTCTGCGAAACAATGCTTACGTATCAGACAACATCCAAAGTGGCTTCTGGGTAAACTGGCTCTACTTAAGGCATCAGTTTCCAAACTTATCCCGTTACCCTGTAGCCTGATTAAACAGTTTGGAATTATTTTCAAAATGAATCATTAACACCATCTCTCAGTGTTAACCCCTACAATACTTTATATTCATAAGTCTTACTTACAGTATAATCACTGGCGATCGTTTTCATTTTGAATCACACTGGGTTTTTAAGCTATTTGACACGGATGACGAGAAAAAGATTATTCAGTGATAAAGGAAAACACTCTAAAATTAAATTGAGCACAAATATAAATCCCAGTAATTGACTGCATAAATATTCCCTCCTCTCAAGTCGGTATTTAGTAGAGAACCTGTAAATTGCTAAAATAAAGGGACAGTTACTTGGACACGCCTCAGAGTGGCAGTGCAGAAATAGTTATTCATACCTGGCCATGAGTGTCTCCTGGAGGTTTTCCTGGTTCAAATCGTACAGCGAGCCCAAAGTCTCCGATCACTGCTGTTAAATCATCTCGAAGCATCACATTCTTACTCTTGAAGTCCCTGGGAAAATTATTTTAGAAGTCATTACAAGGCTGTAATTATGGAGACGGTGAGTCACACGAATTAGCCCATGATTTTCCAAGGTAAATATTACTAAATCAAGCACAACCAGGAAAGTGCACCATTAATTTAAGGGTAGATCTAAAATCAAATGTATTCTGGTTTTCAGTGTAGTGAGTACAAGGCTCAGGAAAGCCAGAAGGAGATTATGTTTCTTCTACCTGTGTGCAATAGTGGGTTTTGGCCCCTCTCCCTTGTAGCTGGGAATGTCCTCATGGAGGTAGGCCAAGCCGCAGGACATAGTCTCTGCTATGTGACATAGCTCACTCCAGGTCACAGTGTTACCCTTCAGGTGGTCTGTCAGTGAGCCCTGCACAAAAGATTCAGGAACAAGGATTAAAAACTGCACAAGAATCGAATTTTTAATCCACCTCTTAGAAGATTTACTGTTAGTCAGAGAGCGAGGAATTAGCCAACCATGACCCTGAGAACTGATGCTGGATGCACAAAGGAGCAGGAAGAGATTATTTCAGATTCATACACTACAGCTTAAAATATCATTACAACTATTGACAGAAATGGAAACATTTAACCAAACAGAGATGACACATGCATCCATGGAACTAAGACATTTAACAGTGACTAATTACGTTTGTATCACTGCCATGGATTAAATGAAAGGGAGCTATAAGAAGAGGTCTGAGAAGTCAGTGCCCAAATGTAATGCTATGTAATGCAATATAAATGCTATAACCACTAAATGTAATTCTACATTTGTGTTTCAAGTGTTTATTATTTAAGACAAGACCAATGAACAGAATGTTCTGGTAGCCTTGAGGTGTTATTACTGTTGTTTTCAATACTAACAATATTTGACATAAATGCCGGTATTATTCTTGCACAACATGCTTAAAAACATAAAGTGTATAAATCTAAGCGAGACAATTCTATCTCCCTGAGGCATAGTGGGCACTGCAAACCTGCCATATGTAATAAAATCCCATCTTTAATAAAAGCTGTGAGGGTCTTTTGTTAAGGTAAACAAAAGGCTTCTGCTAATATTGGAAAGTAGTTCTGGTCAACCCAGAAGCCCTATACCTCACCATGAATTTGCTATATGTGGGTATATATGTGTGTATAAGAGTAGACATTCTCTCACCCTCTCATGAAACTCCGTGATGAGCCACAGCTCCGTCTCAAGGTTGGTTCCATGTTTTTCTGCACCGATGTAACACAAGATGTTTTCATGTCGCATCCCCGGAGTCATGAAAATGTCCCGCTCATTCTGCCATGACTGCTTATCCTATACAAACACACACAAACCCGCGAGTTATGTTTAGGTCTTGATGATATGTGCTTATATGTTACAAAAAGCAGGCAGCCTCAGTTTGTGCCTTTCATATGTTAACATCAAACTTAAGTGACTGTGCTAATCATCCTTTTTATCCAGTAATGTATTCCTAGTAATCTATCTAAGAAACCTAAAGATTAGAAATGTATTTACGTTATGATGGTATATACTGATGTTACTTTCCAGTACTTTGTAGTTTCATACAAAATAACACTTTTGCTTGTTTTACAAGAAATGGCAACAACATATGTCATTCGTGGCTAACTGGATTACAGTCCAGTCGCAACTCGAGAAACAGGTTGAAAATCTTTCTTATCGTGCAACAGACGGAATATTTCATCATCCAGATGGTGAGAAGTGTGTTTAAGGATTCTGGGAATGTCTTCAAAACAGCCATAAGTGTTAATTAACAACTTTCTGGGTTTTTCAAGGATCACAGGACATATGTTTTTCTGAAAATCAGATGCTCGGCAATGTGACTAAAATATAATGTTAATATATGAGCGGTACAAACTTGGACTATAAAGCAGTGCTGGACAGGATTTTTTTTTTATTACACAAATGCCTTGACTTAATATTGTCGTTGTACCTGAACAGGGAAGATCTTTACAGCAACATATTCGCTCATCAATTGGGCCTTCCAAACACAACCAAAGCGCCCCCTAGCTTTGATTTCCAGCAGCTGCAGAGGTTTCAGACCCACCAATGGGGATGGAGGAGTGGGTCCTGGATCCTAAATAAAAGACAAGGAAACGTGTCTCATTCTTCTGCCACATCTATGTCAAAGATGTGACACTTACTGCAAAATATTACATGACCATAACAGAAGAAGTGGGTAACTGGCATAAATAGAAGCAGCCAACATGGTTGATGAGCAGAGAGGGGAAAAAGCAAAAAGAATGCAGTGAAAGACTGATCTCACAGATGTCACAGATTTAATTATGGTCAGTCTCACCTCGCTAAGGTCTACGTGGCCATAGGGAGGTTTGCGGTGGCGGTACATCCACAAGGCCAGAACGAGGGCCAGGGACAGCACACAGAGAGGCAGCAGGGAGTACACCAGGACATTGAGCAGGGACGGCACACGGGGTGGAGGCCGGATTTTCACTGTCAAGGAGGAACAGAATAATTACAGCATGTCAGCTTTATGGCGTGTAGGTTATTAGCCGCGTCACAAATGTCCCTCACAGACTGAGACCTGATTTCAAAAGAGCAAGGTAACGTTTTATCTGGACCGGCCAACCTTGATGCTCGGCTGACAAATGATTAGAGTCTGCAGAAATACAGCAAACAGGCAAGTGACTGCCTTTTAAAAACAACATTCAGTTCCTTAGCACATACAAGTCAGCCGATAACCAGTTCTGCAGTGTGCAGATAAAGACAATGAATGATGAAATATCACGCACATGTAAAAGTCAAAAACCTTGTGTTGATGCCTCAGTCTCTCGTTGATTACAAAACACATTAGATTAAAAATATTTTTTGACCGTGGCTCTTGTGCACACAAAGCTGACAGGGAATAATTTAGCTACATTTAAAGGAAATAAAAATCAAAGTCTGTGTAAAAGGGATCACAACAACACAATCCTGATGTTTTTTACTACTGGACACAAGGCTAAGCTTAACTCCCACTAATCGGAGGGTAAAATCAAAGACCCGTTTTTGCTCGTCCTATATGTAGGATGCATTTGCTGCTCACCTCGGTTGCCACTGCCAATCATATCAGGAAGGTGGGTGAATCGTTCATTGCAGTAGTTGCCCTCGCAGCAGCAGAAGAAGACCTGAGGGTTTTCCTCCATGGAGACACACTCTTGCCTAAAACAGCAGATGACACACACTACATTATTGCTCCGATTACCCAATGCTGAAACAAGATACACGTCAAACTGTTTTAATTATTTAAAATAGGACCAAAATATCAAGACAGTACAACCAACGAAGTATTTTGAGATCTAGATTTTAACTTGAAGGACCAAGTAGGTGAATGTCTGACTCTTCTGCTTCTGCTGTACATGAACTATTAAATGAGAAAGTAATATTTGCCCTATTTATTGTCTGGACTGTCTCTAACCTATTCACTCCTTGGGGTTGGTTCCTGGCAATGTATGAGCCAACAAAAATGACACTTTGCAGGATACTTGAGTTATCAAAATCTTATTTTTATTGAGAATATACTATCTTTTTATTCTTCTCAAGTCAGCAAATGTTCCAAATACAGAAGAACCACAGGATTTCTAACACTACACTACAGATCTCCGCTCAGTAATACAACAATTAATCTTTGTGACATTGCCTTTTAACTTACTCTGCCCACCTGTTGATTGCCTTTCACTGTCTGTCACTATTTTACAGAGCTTTTCACTCAGATTAAACTGACTAGGAGCAAATTTACTTTTCCAGGTCCCATTACATTCTCTCTGTGGTTGTAATTACAGCCAACAGCACTTCAGGCCGAAGCAATCTCCCTGGAAACTGTCAACATATTTGCAGCTGCATCTAAACCTACAATTTGTGTGTCCCATTCTAGCAAAGCTTTTTAAAAACCTGCTTTTGATTTAATGTGATCATCGTCAAATAGCCACTGTGTCACACAAAATAGTCGCCATTAACTGCTATTCAACTGCAGTCTTGATCCTGAAATACTCAGAAACTGCAGGTCAATCTCAAAACTACTTTTACATTTAGCACTAGAAAGGCTGCCAAGTATTGCAGAAAGACCTACACAGCTGTGTCAGCTAGGACCGATTATTGCAGTTCTCTTTTCTCAAGCTTGTGCTAGTGAGTCACCAGAGGTCTCCAGCTTGTTGCTGTGGCTTGAATGTTAAAGACTAGACAGTTTGATCGTGCCACACAACTCTGCGCTGGCTGCTGATAAAGGCCAGTATCAAATTCTCCTCCTGACTTAAAAACAATCCTGAGTGGCCTGGTGCCTTCGTATCAATCTGCCATCATCGGACTGTGGACACTGAGCTGCAGGCTACCTGGTTATTTCCAGAAAGGGTAAATGGGAGCTGTGCTGATTGTCGAGCATTTTCCCAAAATAAATCCCTACTTGAGGAAATCGCTTTCTCCTTCTTATACAGTCTGGTTCCATCAAGGCTTTTATATCAAGATTGATAACTTAATTTTGAAGTTACTTCAGTCTTCGGCCTCATAGTTTGTTTTGTACAACATACTATAAATAATTCACATGCAATATACTGTGTTGTGTATTCTGTGTGTGTATTGATTGTTGCACATGTGGACACAGTAAGCTGGCTGCCTTCTAGCTTGTGCTGGGTTTTATACATGAAATAAAACAATAATTTGATAAATCTCAACCAATTACATTTACATTTGTTGGTATCAGCTTCTCAAACATGTATATTTTATGCTTTTCTCTGTTTTATATCATTGTAAATTGAATATATGTGATCATAAAAATGAGCAACTGGAACAGGTTACCTTGGGCTCAGGGACACTGCATGTTTGCCTTTTAGACTGTTTACTTTTTGACATTTTAGAGATTAACTGATGATGAAAAATAATCAGGAGTTGCAGCCATGTATCATTTTATTTTTAGCATCATGTGCAGTGTATAAGTAGTGCCATGTATATTTACATGTGTACTGAGACCAATGCTGGAGACAAAGAACTGTAAATAAGCTGTTTTTTAATAAGTCAAAATGCAAATGGACAGTTAATCTGGTAAACTGCATATCCTGAATCCCTGTGTCATGTTTTTACACATGCAACAGATGATTTGCCCTATTAATAAACATGTTACTCCAATGTTTACACTTTAAAATGTGAGAGGAAAAAAGTGAAAATTGACCTTCAAAATGTTCCCAGAGCAAGATGTCTTTAAATTGCTTGTTTTGTCTGACCGCCAGGCCAAAATTCAATAAGATATTCAATTCACAGTGGGAAAAGAAGAAAACAGCTGATTGTCCCATCTGAGAAACTTCAACCAGCAAATGTTTACCATTTTTCAGTTGACTGGCTAATTGACTAATTGTTTCAGCATTAGATCTGCTATTCTTGTCCCTGAAAATGCTCCAGGTCAGAGAAATAAAGATGCACTGAACTACATGAGGGTACTAAGGCTGTTGTACTCACTGCCAATGACTTTGGGTATGAGCAAGATACCTAAAATATACATGTAAATGCATGGTGGCGATGACTGCACTCAGTGCCCTGACCTGTCATAGCAGTTGAAGTCGTCCAGCCAGCAGCCTTTCTTCACCAGCTTGATGGTCCCTGAGGAGTTGAGCCAGGAGGCATAACAGTGCAGTCGCTTGTCCTTCTCCCCCTCACAGCGCTCGAAGCCGCTCTGGTTGGTCCTCTCCGTACGCCAGTTATCATTGTAGTACACACACTCCCGGGTCTCTGCTTCGCCCAGACTGTACCCTGAGATGGACAGAAGGCCTCAGTCAGCTCACAGCGTAATGAATTGAAACTCGGTGGCGGAAGCACAGACATATGGCGCAGGATTCGTTCAGTGCCACGAAGAAACATCTCTGAGCAGAGCCTCTATCATCACTCTGGCACACGGCCAAGTTTGGGAGCTCTCTGTAGTAAAAAAGGGAGTTCCTCTGGGCTAAGAAATTGTTGCTGAATAGTAGTTCAGCATAATACCATTCACTGAAAAATCTTTTCAGGGAGTAACAAGTAAAAAAAAGAGGAAAATTACAGAATGTAATTAGCAAAAGAAGAACAATAATCTGCCCTGCTGTGGTATAGAAACACACACCGGCATGCTGCTTCTATAGATAAGGACTCCTGCGTCCTCCTGGAGTATGACATATCTGGAAAGACAGATAAGACCTTCTTCTTTACAGGAAAACCAAGCCAAAATGTAACAATAGCTGTCAGTCTCCTAATGCTGAATTCCTTATAGAGAAAAGCTTTTATTATTCCTCTAAATGGATTTAATGTTGGACGCACTCATGCAACAATCAGGAGACATGTTTCTGATAAGTAAAGCAGATAACACACACTGTACATGTCGGCCACAATATCTTATGGACATTCATGCTTAATCTTTGTTCACAGAAAAAACAGTGCCTGTCTCTTTAAATCCCTGCTTATAGGAGGCTGCCCATCCCCCAGTGCTACCCCCACCAACCCATTACACGCACACACATCCACTTACACATACATGCATTTAGTTGTCCAGCAGCATACAATGGACTTCATTATGGCATATAGGGATGTATGCAATGATCAAACATCATGCTCATAATTAAGGAAAGAGGGTAGTAAGGACAAATCATATACACACGCAACACACACATACAGCAGTGATGCTCAATGCTCCATTGAGCCGAGATGACATTTCTGATATCTGTGGTCACATGATCCGGGAGGACTTTTACTACAAGATCATTCCCTAACCCCCCTCCCTCTGTCACTTACTGAGGCTTACACCACAACAACATGAATTCTGGAGAAGCAGCTTACTATACACTCCAAGTCATAATCTATAAACCATAAAGGCATTAGCCACAGTGCTATTTGGCACACAGGAGACAGCTGTGCCTCAATGAAAATTTTAGTACAGTTCGAGGAAAAAACAAAAGATATTATGTGACAAGAAAGTGGATATTATTAAACCAGGTCTGGTGTGTATCAGTGTCTGAGACAATAAAATTCTCCCATATAAGTTTCAAACACAGGCAAAAAAAAGCCAAACAAAAGAAAAACAACCCTCATGCTCAATTTCACGTGGTACCACAGGCTTTGGAATCGGAGCTGTGTGTAACAGTAATCTCAATTCAGGGTAAAGACCTGACTTCAGACGAACAGCTGATGTCGCTTCAAATCAAAAGCCATTGATTTATTTAAAAAAAAGCAGGAAGTGTGGCTCTTGTTCAGGCTGTAACCACAAAACAGGAGTGCAGACCTGAGATGTAGCCTATAAGGTTTCAGGATGTTGATGCAGCTGCTGCCTTCTATTCCTGCCACTGTTAAGAAAGGCGAGGGGGACGCAACAGTTTTAAATTTGGATAAATATAGTTTTTTATTCCTCAGCATTAAAAGCAGCATTCAGTCACACTGAAATGTCTTTTGTTTATTATTAAAAAGAGAAGCAGCAATTGCTTAAATAATTATCCAGTGGAAAATAGATGTGTTTAAGGGACAAACGGAGAAAAGGCGATTATGTTGCAGAGAAAGAAATCCCCACAGCTGAACGATAGCATCCACTGCCAAGAAAGTTTACACAACTAACAAACGTAAACTCGAAATTTCGAACGCAGACAATTACACACACATACACACATAAAAAAAAACCGTGTGTCTGCCTCGGGATGAACGACACCGAAAAAAAGGAGAAAGAAACTGTTGCAATCTCTAAACCAACAATAGCACCTTACCTGCGCATAAAGTTCCCAGAAGAAGTGAACAAGTCAGCCATGAAAAAGACATGTTCCGTTTTAAATACAGGACAGATATTTCCCCCGCTTTCCGTCGCGAACATTAAAACTCAGGTTGTCCAAAACATCAGTCCAGGATCAAAACGACCACAGGCCTTCGGTCCCTCCAGCAGTCGAAACCACCACCACAACGCGTGTCAATAGCCGCGGCGGTGCAACAATGTTGCAAGAAAAGATAGGAGCGATTAATTGACTGCCAGGATGTTATTCCATTAATAGGTGCAGCATTTCGCGTCGGAAAGAGGATCCAAAAACCGAATAGGAAGCCGCTGAACCATCCAAGACGAGAGCTCGGCGCTTTTTTAAGGTTATTCACTTGAATAGTAGCACCGCTGCGTCGGGAGGTCGGTCGGGGTTTACATGCATGTTACTGATCTGTGTCCAAAATGGCTTCTAAATGGGGAATGGGCTGCAAACAGGGAAACCCGGATGTGTAAACACAAAGAGGGGAATTCAGGCAGCCAGCGAGTGACCTTAACGCGACACCGCACATACACGCCTGAATTGACTTTATTTTCGCCCCATGTCGATCATTTTCAGTTTATTCTAATCGCTTAAACCCTTACAAACGGAATGTGAGGAGTTGGTGGGAGCTGTGTGCTCTCCACGTTGGTATTTTGTCCCGGTTCCAGCTGATATAACACTTGCACTTTCTGTCGTCAGAGTTGGTATTTTACAGTCTACTTTTCGGTTCTTATCATTTGGCCGCAGGTTTAAACGATGGTTTTAACCGGTTAATGTTGAATTCAACGGTTTCGCGTAGAGAACAATGCAGCACGTTTGACTGTTTTTTTTTTTTAATACGAAGAGTTATTGAAATAACGAGCTGCAATAGTTCAGTTGCGAAAAACAGATACATCACCCGAGGCAAAGTGAGCCGTAGGATGAGCCAGGCTAAACATAAAGACTGTGTTTATTTATTTTATTTAGAGTAGTATACCAGTACAATTAGCCAGCACTTAATAAATTCATACTCTAAATGTGTTAGGGTTTTGCCCATATCAATGTGATAAATATCTCTCACAGCCCCATGATAAATTCTTAGTGGGTTTGATCTGAATGATCTTTTATGCATAAGTGGCAGAGCTAAAAATAGCTGACCTAATTTGCAGTAACACGATACGATAAATGCTATTTAAAATTTATTCGTTCTAATTACTCATTTCACCAACGCAGTGTTAAATATAAAATATATCTCACACAGCAAAAACCAAAATAGAGCAAACCACGGTTTGCAAACCAGCCACTAAGCATTTTTATTCTTATCTCAAAAAAGGAAATAGGTGACAATAATTTCCCCTTATTTCCAAATGCGATATTCTTTCAGTAGTCTGTTGATGACTACTGACTGTCTATGACTTCTTGAAAAAAGATGTGTTTTGTGTCAAAGGATTGGTCACCCTGCTCACTCTGTAAGTCTCCCAGTCAACAGTCAGTCACCTCTAAAAGTATTTCCCTAAAAGCGTTAAGGTTCAAGTTCTTCTCCTCTGACTAACTGGTATGCTTCCCTTTTGTAATCTCCCTTCTTAAGAAGTTCTTATCTCCATTAGAGCAAGTAATCTAGGTCTCTGAAACAGAATAGTTGCCTACAATAATAAAGTATCCTGGCACATAGTTTGCTTCACAGCATTTAGAGCTCACTTTTTCAAAACTGAGGTCCTTTGTGTTAGATAATAAATCCCATCATCACGGAAAATCAACAGTGACATTGTTAAAATGCCATTAAGCCTTGCTCACTGGTCCCTCTCTCATCCTCGTCTTTGACATCCAGACTAATGGCATGTTGGTGACACCCAGCCAATTCATGCAGCAAATGGCCTAGGAATAAGGTTAGATATAGGTAATCGCTGTTAAACTAGTGCCGTTGAGTGTAACTCAAGACAAAGCATTTCCTCATTAAGCTATCTTGTATTGACCCTGTAACTCAATAGTGGCCATGAGCGAAGCCTTGTAAAGATAGATGTTGTGTTGTCATGACAGTTGGGAGAGAAAGCATGAGTGGTCATTAAAGGTCCCCCAGCCACAACCATAGTGTGACATTCCTAGGAGAATTAGAGAGCACAGGCCGAAATGATGCAGTGGTACTTTAAAAACATGAAACTATGAGCCTATGGTGTAAAATGCCATTAAATGCAACATACACCAGCCTATCTTCACTTACACACATTGTACACAGCATCAATACGCAATACATACATGCTGTGTGTATAATATGCTTAAAAACTGGATAGAAAATTGTTGGCCTAACTGAGTCTACGTGGATAAATTCCAAATAGAGATTCACAAATTAATGAATGATTCAAAATTAGTGTTTCTGCTCCTGGGTTTTCTTTTTATGTATCTAAAACATTCAAATATTTTTACGTGTTTTTGTCATCGCAGCTGAAAGTCTCCATTGTGATCACTTTGAAAACCCTGAGGTGAACGTCACGACTTCACAGTAAAATAGATAAATGACACTAGGTGGTAGCAGAGCTCCCTGGGGCAGGTGCTTATATGGCTCCAACCTGTGCAATATCTCTCTTTCAGCCTTGATTTATACACTGTATATGTAGATAGTTACACAGTTTCTGCTGTTTATTGCCGACTGCCAAACATTCATTTGTATGTGTGGAATGTGTGTGTTGCAAGGCTGGGTGACTGCTTTTTGTGCCTTTGGAAGTTTTTTAATTAAGGCATCTTGTTTTGTTGAATATTGGGCCACACGTTTGTTTTTTTTTTTTGTTTGTTTGTTTGTTTTTTTAACTATTAAAAGATTTTAATTTCCCTCCTGGATAAATGAAATGCACGTCTATCTGTCTGATAATCTGTGCTTAGTGGTATCCAGAATACATCATATAACTTGGTAATGGATCCATTAGTATGAGGACAGCACAGCACTTAAAGGTTTTGTAGTTACGGCGCATAATAGAAAGCAATTACCTGAATCATAGCCTGCAGCCATTTCTACAATGAAATGTGATGGTTAAGTTGGGAGTTTTACACTGAGTGAGCATAAAAGGGAAAAAAATGGAAATAAGATTGAAGATACTGTAGGATGACTAGTTTATTTCAGCCTTTGAATAATTCAGTACAAAAATAAAACAACAAGCAATGCCAAACATTTTCTGCATGTTTTATTATTTTACGGCCCCACAGAGTCAGCACGAGATTACTCAACAGTGTTTTTCCTCCTTCCCCCTGCAGTCACACTGTCAGTGACAGAGAGATGGTTTTAAAAATAGTTTGCCACCCTGCGAACAGACTGGATGTTGGGGTTCTCTGCCTGCCACTCCATGTGGGCGCAGTAGCTTCCTCTCTCCACGATGTACATGCGGCCACGGTAGTTAGGCTCCTCATACAACACCCAGCTGTTTGGAAAAAATAAATAAAAAATAACGATGTTTAAAATATGCAATGTTTAGTACAAGGAAGGAGATAAATAAAGCAAAGTGCTTTTAGGTACTTCTAAAATCATACAAGGTAAAGTTTACGACAGATTTCGGACACTATTCTTCCTCACTTTGATTATACACGTCTGAAATGTATGTTTATGGTTTAAAGGACGAGTTTAATGACTGAAAAAAAATGACTAAATGACTTTTTAAAAAAATCCAGCCTTTTGTGATATGTAGATAGTTTTAATTTACCTCTGATTAACTTTTTTTTTTAATATATAATATACATTAATATATATTTTTGGGGATATTATATGTTTTCAAGAAAGTGTTGAGAGTGGAGAGATGACAGAAAAGGAGGGGAGAGAGAGTGAGATGTAAAATGGTGTACAACAAAGACCCTCTGCCTGAATCAAACCCAGGACCTCTGCAGTTCATGGTCAGTGCCTTAAACCCCTCAGGTACCCCAACACTGAGATTTCTGATACCACCCCAATACAATGAGGGTGCACTGAAGGTTGCTTGTGGGGCTAAAACTGTCATAAAATGAAAATTAAACAAACAATTTCCCAGTTACTACCTTTTTTCTTGTTGTTTTTATTTAATGTTATTCTGTTTATCTTGAGTTATTGGGGGAGGTCTTTGGATAATCTTTTAGCTTTCTACCTGTCATGCACAAGCTTTTGTTTACTTTGAATTCATGAAAATCTGAGTGTATGTAGCCTAAAGTGTGTGTTGTATGTTATATGTGTTATAAGAATTGCTTTTTTTCTATTGCACAAACAAATAGAATACATTACAAAGTTGCTCTGAATAATCCACAGACCTCACTTTGAACTGTTTTCAGTGGAACTGCTGCTGCTACTTTTTTCACCACAGAAATAGTCCTTATTAAATCTGCTGACAGTGTGTTTAGTGACCCCTCCAGACCCCAACAAGGACACTATTTCTTGAAAGCAAAGCTGCTGGTAAAGTTTTTCAATGCAGTTTTTCATTGGAGAGTTTACGATGGTGATTATATAATGACAGCATCCCTGACTTGAGGATGGTTAGGGACTTGTGTTGCATATTATCTCTCTCTACATATTCCCTGTCTGCTCTCTACTCCTAACTTAAAAAAGGCAGAAATGAATTAATAATATTTTTTTCAATGTCGTGAGCTCCACAGACAAATCTCATTTTGTCCTCACAGCTGGATATGTGATATTCTTGTAAAATATTACTAAAACTATCCTTATGGTTAAATACCAAAAGAGGCATGTGAGAAATATGCCTTTTGTGACTGAGGTGACCTCACTCTTTAACAATTTGCACAAGGTCACACAAGTGATAAAGTTCACAAAGGTGCATCCATCAGTGAAGTATAATGAACCAAAATATTCTAGAAAATGTTGAAAAGTCTTGTGTGTTTCAGTCAGGTTAAGCCAAATCACTTGTTGCAGAGACACATACGCTCCATCTCCGTAAACCTTGATGGAGTTGATACAGTTCTTGGTCAGGCCTCGTGCTTGCAGAAATGGACAGTCGTCACACAGCTCCACACACTGGCCAGTGAAGTTTTCTCCCTCGAACAGCTCCATCCTGTAGTGCTCTCCATGCTGGGGAGGATAATGACATGCCAGCTCGCTGAGTCATAGCAACAGTGTTCGGCCTCACCTCACTGCAAAGAACCAAGGCCTTCTCCATGATGTAACAGGGACTGTACTGTGTGCACAAGCACCTATAGAAATGTAAAGGTTAAATGTGCCCAGGAATGACAATATGTATAACTCACAGTCTACAGTGTCTCTCTGAAGTGCACGAAATGTGCTGATTTCTCTCAGCTGATGGTTTAAAAACATGGTGTGAGAAGCTGTAAGTTGCTAATATGATATTACTCTGTGCTGCAAGACTGATTCGTGCATAATTTTAAACTCAAGGCATTAAACTTATTCTGACTTTGATTAGTTTCAAACACAGATGTGCACAAATGAGGCCACACGTATGCCAGTCTGCTATGCCTTTTTTTTTGTTCCTTTTTTTTTTCTTACCATCCAAATATTTGTCTGTCCCTGGGGTCTCACACACACTCTTACCATCCGGATTGGCCTGCAGGAGCCCATGTGATCATTATGGGCATTCCAGCGCTGGAATTCAGGGTACTCTCCGTGCTCCAGAATGTACTGTTGGCCCTTGAAGTCTGGGTGGTCGAAGCAAACGAAGGCCCCGCTCTCCACACGGACAGAGTTGACCCTGTTCATGAAGCCTCGGTCCTGAAAGTTGTCGCAGTCGCTGCAGATCTCCAGCTTCCTCCCAGTGAAACATTTTCCCTCATAGAACACAATCTGTTTTTTTGCCCACAACAGTGAAGGTTAAAATGTTTTTCTCCTGACAGACACTTACAAGGAAAAATGCTGCAACAAGGATTATTTCTGACTAACAATGAGCTGGAGATTATCAGAAAGATATCCTGCAAAAGTGTCATTCAACACTGTTAAATGTATCATCTGAGGTTGGACCAGTCATCTACATCCCTGTCTTGTGTGATTGACTTTTGTTTGTGAAACACCTGCATAGGTTTTGGAAAAGCCCCCTCTGTGGCTGCATCCTGTTTGTGGTACTCACCTTTCCTGAGTACTGAGACATTTTCCACTGTTAGCTGTTCCAAACTAGTCACACAGTATAAGCGTGGAAAAATTTGGACACCCAGATATATATGGCCAACAGAGAGTGTGCCGGTATCGCGAGGCCGAGGCAACAAAAGCACAACAATGGGGGGTTTAGACATTTTGCCACATGGACAGTTTCCCTTACATGTGCCAGTGCTGATATTGGACTTTGGCTGTAGACGGAGAAACAATAGAATGAGAGAGATTTTGCTTTGATTGGGCTTTGAGCGTGATGTTGCACCGAGTCGGGGTTGCAGAGTAATATTTGGGTTGTGTCCAGAGGAGGGGAGACGAGGAGCAAAACAAACACAGAGAGGGAAAGTTAAAGCAGAGGTGAAAGGACATGAAAGACCCAATGTAAATAACAAATCTATCTTCTGACAAGTTGAAAGAGTAACTGGGAAAATGTGGAAACAATGTGGTGTGGTCCTAGTGGATTTTGAGCCACTTATCCATGTCTGAGTTTTTAATGGCGGCAGGGTGAACATGGCAGTCCAGATGTCATACTCCAAAGTAGATTTCCCAGCAGCTTTTCTTTTTGGATGCCTCTCTGTTGTTGTCTCTCTCCTGCTCATAGAAAGAGGATCCCTGGATCAATTTAGACCTTGGCCTATGAAACTCTGGGAGGAAACTCTCAGTAACAACATCAAACTCTAACAGATTTAAGGCTGAGCAGGTGGAGCAGGGTACAAAACAGATAAAACCTGTTTTTGTAGTGCAAAGCTTTTGTCTCACATGTGTAGATTCAAAAATCACACAGACTTTTGCTCAATAGATGTCAATCATTTTATTTATCATGGTTTTTGTGTTTTTACACCTGAAGTATTCAGTCCACGCAGGACACTTTACGATTTAAAATAAATTGTTAATCTTTTTTTAGTGCTTGCTGTTAAAGTTTTAACAAGTATTTTTTCAGTCAACTGTATTTGATCAGTTTTCTGTATATGTTTTGACTTGGACTTAAGTAAAACTGAATGGAGGTAATATTTCTTCTGCACCAGCTTCTTCTGCACCAGCTCTGTAAGAGTTAGAGGTATTTACCTAGATTAAATGACAGCTGTTGAGTTTTGCAGCCTTTCCCACTCTTTTATTAGTTTTAAATTAAATGCTGCTTCAACTAAATTCAGACTGTGGTTTGTATTTATTGAGTCTATTCATACCTGGTGTCATTGTTGGTTAAGACCACTGAGGCAAAGGTATTACCCCTCATATAGGTCAGACATAATCCACCTAAAACAAACATACTGTACCTTTGACTAACATTCTCTTGTCCTCTTAAAGTACACTAATTTAAATCTTTATCCAAGTTTGTGACAGATGCATACATTAATATTTACAAAAGTCTCGTAAATTATATATGCAGTAGTGGACAAAAGGTGGACAGCTCTTGCATAATAAGTCTGAACATTGAGAAACTGTAACCCCTGAACACAGTGTACCCAAGGCGAGTGAGGTGCTGAGTATATAGACTTAACAGAGATACATCACTTAATGGAACGTTACCATGACAGGTCAAAGTGTTAACCAGTATAAAAAGAGGAAAAGTCGATGAATAGATCTCAGTCACTGACAGAACCCAAGACAGACAAATCAGCCAGGTATGAACACACAAAGCAGTGTCTTCTCTCTTATTTGAGTTTTAACCTTTTCAGTGCTATTTTGAAATATGTTTAAAAACTTTCAATATAAAATCAATATGAGCTAGAAATGTTTTCCATATATCTGCTACCAAATGTCAGTATCACTGTCCATGTGCTCAGAATTTGTTTAGACTGTATATTTCAAATTAGTGCTTTGAGAATCACCTTTAAAAAAATCTTAATAAATAATATCTAACTCTAAAACACTGTACAATAGAGGACATGCCATGAAGTCAGGAGCGCTCAAAGTACAGCACATATTGTATAATCAAATCTGTGCTTTATCTTTCACAGGCTGCATTATTGAACAGAACAATGAAGTTGTTGGTCTTGGCTTTAACCGTGGCTCTGCTGTTTACAGCTGGTGAGTCTGTCACTGATTCTCCACTGAATAAACACAATCTCTGCTGCTGTGCAACAGGGAGATCTGCTTTCTCTTTTACTGCGCAGGAGCACAATCACAGCAGCTCCGACAGAAAGACAATTCTTTTCACTTTGCAACAGATTGGATGAGTCTTATTGAAGATGTCAAAGTTGTTATGTAAAAAGCAGTTGACTTACTTGTGATTGTCAAAGCACAGTATCACGCTATATATCTCTATCTTCTTCCTTTGGCATCTAAACTAAATCAAACTTTAAGGATAGACTCCTGGGGCAAACAAAAATGACCACATTTTGACAGAACTGAATGAGAATCATTGAGAAAAAAACTATGACTGGAAAATCGTCTTGCTGTTTTTGTTCCCAGGTGACGCCCTGAGCTGCCACCGCTGTGTCCCCAGAAAGGCTGGAGGAACCTGTGAGCTCACTGCAGAGACTTGTAAACCAGAGAAGGATGGCTGTGCTGCTGCCAGGTTCCTCAGAGAACCATGTAAGTTTCTAAAACACACACACTATTCCATCATTTATATGGAACATCATGGACTCACAGCAGGCCATACGTAAACTACAGAAAAGCATAAATGTTATTTGTCAGTCTCAGTTAAGTTAAAGGAGTTGTTCACTGAAGAAGAACAGTTGTATGCATACTAAAGAACCAAAATTAGAGGGCAAAGGGCATCGCTGGTGAATTACATGAACTGCTTTAACATTTGAAAAAAATTCCATTGGTATACATCAAGATTTGATGGTGACTTCCTTAAAGTGTCTTAAACAATGTAAGTGTCTTATCAGGCAGAGTAAGCAGAAAGTCAGCTGAATGTCAAGTAACTGAAACAGTCAAATATTTGTGAATCGTGCAAATATGTGAAGTGCTTCCTGCATAATAAAAGGACACATTTTTTATTAAAAGCCAACCTTTTCCCTTTTTTTTCACTTTCTTAGATGGCCAATACCAGAAATGTATGGCTCTGTCAGACTGCGAAATGCTGAAGATGAATGCCTACATCAATATAAAGTGCTGTAGCGATAACATGTGCAACACCTTTTAAAATTCAAGATAAAAATTAAAAAACATTACAATTTATTGGAGAGCATTCATCCCCGAGTGACTTCTGCAGACTGCAGCTGCTGAAGACAGCTCCCAGGTGTGAGCACATACATGAATTCAAAGCAGCTTTAAACACAGTAAACCCCTTGCCCTGACAAATAAATGTGTTTGAAAAAGAACTTGTGCCTGTGCTCATTCTCATGTTTGAAAATCTTTTGACTTTTTCTGTTTCTTTTCAACTTCCACATCAGATCAGTAACAAAGGCTGCCCATCATGACCCTGAGAAAAAGCAGGAATCAGAGGATTCACTTTCCAGAGATACAAACTCTTATTCATGCTCTCATCTCAACAGCTAGTTTATTGTAATGGCCATATCTCAGGTCTCTTAAAAAAAGTCTCTCAATGAGCTTCCAATAGGATTTAAAATAATTCCCTAAATCATTAGAAAACACAGAGAGACAGCAAGTTTGAGTATTCCATTCAACTAGCAGAGGGAGTAAGAGGACTGCTCTGGAGTTTTGTGGCCTTGGGTTCAATCCTGAGGTTCTGCGGTGAATTCTGAAGTCTCAAATCAAATGTTCAAAGACTCAAGGAAAGAAGGGTCAGTTGTCAAACCAAACAGCTCATGGCATTAGAGTACTCCTTGGAAGATTTAAGGATGACAGTTTGAACCTTGTGAGGCTCAGTGTGTATACATTTACTACGTATAGAGCTTGACTCCCTCTGCTGTTTGAACAGAAACACTTGAGATCTATTTCTTAGAAATTCTTACTCTTTCCATTGGACTTCAAAGTTCAGTGCACCCCAAAGTTCAGTGCACCCCACAAAGCCACAACCCTAAAGCTACCAAGCAGTGTTCTATCTCCCTGAGTTCTGTCACAAGCACAATGTTCTCTGTGTCTTACAGCGTGCAGGTCTTTCCTCTGGGTGCAGGATTTCCAAGTACAACAAGTTGCCTCAAGATCAAACCCACAATCTCAAAACTTCCAAATGATCCTGTTTCTCCAGTCTCATTCCTCTTGACTACTTGTAAATTTCCTTGCTGTGGAATTAATTATTATCTTAAGATCTGACAATGCTTGTCCCAACTTTTCCTTTGGACACCACCCAAAAGAAAGCTCAAAGAAAAAGCATGAACCAGTCCTTGACTTAATAGCTAAACATGTTAGAGGACTGCTTGGAGGTTCTGATTTTTTTGAGGCTCAGTGAATTTTGAAGTCCAACACCCAAAGCGAAGACTCAAAGACTCTCAGTACAATATATCTCATAAGTGTCCAACCAAATCAAGATTTTGAAGTTGTGGGTTCAATCCTCAGTTAACTTAGTGAATTTTGAAGTCCAGAGTCCAAAGGACAGACACAAAAGGTTTAAGAAACACAGAAACTCAAATGGTCCTGACCAAATGGCTCAAGGAGTCAAAGGACATTACAATGAACACAATGTATGATCATTGTGATGATCACTAATCTCCAATGTTCAAAGAAAAAAAAATCAAAACCTTAAGAAATAACATGCAAACGTGTCTGGTTGAATAGCTCAGGATGTTGGAGGACCATGTTTAAGTTCTGAAATTTTGGGTTCGCTCCTCAAATGTCCAACACCTTAAGCAAACATTCAAAGGCTCTACCAAATATTGGTCAAGTGTCTTTTTACAACAAGCTCAGGGTGTTTGAGGAGTGCATGGAAGTTTTTCTATCCTTTTTAGGCTTGTTGCATTTTCCCACACTCAAAGACTCAAACGCTCTAAGAAATACAGCTCGGTAGTGTCTGAACAAACGCTTCAGGGTGACTGCTCTGAAGTTTTGAGGTTGTGGGTTCAGTCCTTGGTGAATTGAAGTCCAACTCACAGATGAAATACCTAAGGACTCTTGAAGAGAAGACCCTCAAGTGCATTTAAACAAATAACTCAATGTTTTGGGGCACCGCATGGAAGTTCTGAGGATGTGGGTTTGATCCTTCTCAGTAATTTTTCAAGTAAAGGCTGTAAAGCCCTCAGAAAGAAGCTCCCAGTGTAACTGGTAGTGTAGTGAGTTAGGCTGCAACTGTAAGGTGCCAGTGGTGCAGTCACTGGTTCAAATCCAGCTGGTTTTTGCTAAATGGAGAGTCAAAACCAGCCCTGCTGCATCGTGGTGTCTGTAATTTGCAACAACAGAAATTATATTTATTCAATTCATTTACTGAATATTCACAGAAAACTGAACCAGAATTTGGCAGAGAAAGTGTTCTGGACTTTGATGATTGGCTGTTCCAAACTTACTGATTGCACTGATTGACATAGTTACAGTTAAGCATTCTGGTCTATTTGTTAGCTTTCTACTACAAGCAGGTCATTTTACTAATGCTACCCTGTGTTTCCTCTTGCTGAACTGTTTCTTTTCGTTTTTCTTGTTTCTCCTTACAGTAAGTAATTTGTTTTCTTCCTTGTGCAACACAAAATCAATATTTTTTTCCTGTATCTACTGTATTTTTAACCCTCCTGCAAAGTGCACTGAATTATCCTTGACAAGGGCTAAATAAATAAACTTACCCTGATTTCCAGGTGAACAAAATTCACAATCATCAGCAGCAAATAATGCACACTCAAGCCTACTTTACATAACCACTTTTTGCTTTAATGATTACAATCAAAAACATTTGTACAACATTTTCAACATTAGAAAATGGATGCAGATTTTTTTGGCTGACAGTAACTGCTATGAAAACAAACTGAGGGACAGAGAAGTGGGTACTGCGTGGAGATGAAGTAGAAAAAGAGCTGAATATTGGAGAGGCCAAACAGCTGGTGATGTATCAGAAGAAATGTTTGTGTTTACTTAACCATTTTCAGAGCGTATGCATGGCAGACATGACATTTCTCCTCTTCTTCTCCTATCTCGTGTTATTTGAACTGATAAGGGCTCATAGCCTATATGGGAGCTGCACAATGAGAAGCTAAGATGCATCAAGCCACTACAGTCTCTGGCCTTAGTTACGGTTGTCGTCATTACCAAGCACAGGAAAACATTTTTTTCTGATACACCCAAATGATATTCTGTGTTTTGCATCAGTGCCGAGCACAGACATGGAGGAGGGGTGGACTGTGGGAAATATAAGACAAGGGAACCACCACTCATCCTCATTTTTTTTTTTATCAAACACACAAAGAAAAACAAGGATGACAAAAGGGCATAGGAAATACTGATAAATAACAGTGGATTCAGAGCCATAAATAGACAGTATTGGATATTTAGGACCCTGGGGGGTGGAGTCAGCTGAGGTGGAGGAGAACTGGCAGCTAGCCTTCAAGTAACGGGATATCCCAGTGCAGTGTCCTGTGTGTTGATTGGGCGGCTCTACATCATGGAGCAGGATGTTTTTCCTGGCTGCACGCCGCCGTCCATCTTCTCTGCCTCCAGGATCATCCTCCGGAAAACCTCCACAGCCGTCTGAGAAAAAAACACACACACATAAGATGCTGTCACATGTCTCAGTCACACCACTTTGAATATTCCAGCAGCACACACACTACATCCAGTGGAACCTCGCTGGCTTTATGTATAACAGAGATAGCATTGTTTTTATGCACATTTAAACACAGCCAAGCAATACTGCTTGCTAACTTGATTTGAAGCAGATTAGCTGACTTCCTGAAAATGACACTTACTAGTGGAGGGATATGCATCACAGAAAATGGAAAGACGGTTTTAAAAAATGGATTTCTGTTGCACGCACTGCAGGTTTGCTATTGATTACTGGGTTATGTTGGATGTAAATTAATAAAATCTTAGGATCAGCATATACTGCATGCTGTGTCTTGGAGACTGTGGTGGATGAACATTCTAATAATTATTAAAGCTACATTTTGGCCACGTGAGGGCAGCATAACAAGCTGTAAAGATAAAACTGGCATTCAGTATTCTCCTGTTATAAAGTTAATAGGGAGAACCTGTCAGCAAACAGCTGCTTATTTACTCATGGAGGAGACACGCAGCAACATTAGCATTCATGTATGTGTCCACCTGACAATTTTAAGTCCAACGTTCACTCTCCTTTTAGCTGCACTTTGCTCTCCACCAACTCCTGAGGGTAAATATCTGGCTCTTGAGCTGCTAAATGCACCATATGTTCACTCGCTAGTCACTAACTTTGTTTGTTTGCTGTTTGGTGCTGGGAAGCTAGCTAGCCTACAGTGGGTTTTTCACTGTAAACAGCTGCCCTGTGAAGTGGGCATCTAGTGCGGGAAAACCGGATTCCACACAAAACAGCTTTATAAAGGGAAAATAAGAATGGTCAATATTTTTTATTCAACGGGGGCAGAAATATCCTGACCTTCATTTTTATAGTCTGGGTCAAACTATAAAAATGCTGGATCTTACACTTCCTATACACACAATGCAACTTCATATCTGGCAAATGTCTTTCAATCTCCATGTCCTCAAATTGTAAGACAGGTGTTCTGAAGTCTCACTGTGGTATTGTTTTTAGACTTTGGAAAGCTCCCTATGACAACTGTATAAAATAGACAGAATTCCTTAAGGATCATTACTTTACATTAGACTGAGGCCTTAGTCAGACCTGACACACACATTGTTTATTCACTACTGAATCAACAAATACATGTCACTAGCTATCCATTAATCCATTGTCTATAACCACTTATTATTTAGAGGGTCGGGGGGGTCGGTGATACAGGATGACTTTGGGAGGAAGTGAGGATACACCCTGCACAGGCTGCCAGTCAATCACAGGGCTGACACATACAGTCAGACAACCATTCACATTCATGTTCACACCTACGGGCAATTAAGAGCTGCCAATCAACCTGACCTGAATGTCTTTGGGCTGTGGGAGGACACCCACGCAAGGACAGAGTGAACATGCAAACTCCACACAGAAAGACTCCAGCTGGCCGACAGGTTAGAACCTTCTTGCTGTGAGGCAACAGTGCTACCTACCATGCTGCCCTATATCAGTAACTACTCTTCATTATTTTTAGAGCCTTAAATGTAAATGTATTTAATTAATTATAATTATGTGGGTATTTTTTCAAATAGATATATATCTAGCTTTGAGAACAATTACAATCTTTGAACAGCCTTGGCTCTTACCTGGTTCTCTTTAGCTGAGGACTCCATGAAGGCAGCGTTCCAGGATTCTGCTAATGCTTTTCCCTCTTCACAACTGATTACTCTGAAGAAAAAAAAATCGCATGGACAGCAGACCAGTCAGGATAAAACACATAAATATTTCAGAGTAAGGCTGCAGTGTTGACTCTGACAAACCCACGGAGTTTAATTCTTAGGAAATCAGCTCGTATTAATGATTTTATTGACCTGGTCCTGACTACGCTGTATTTGAAGGACTTCACAAAGGCAAAGTTGTAACACGCTAGCTTGGTGCAAACAGCTGCCGCCTTCATTTGGGTCATCTGTGAACCAAATATTAACATCTGCTCTGTATTTTCATTTTGGTTTCATATTTCACTGATGTTGAGTTTTGCATTTCTGCCACTGAGACCCACATGTATACCTACTGTATATAGTGGACTTCATGTACAATTTAAGAGTGTGTTAGGACATACCGCTCCATATGTAGGTCATTCTTGTTTCCGACGAGCATAATTGGTACTCTGCATAGGAGGGAAAGTCAGTGGCACAGTGTCATTTATGCCAGAGATACTGTATATGTCTTGGAATGCATTAGACGGTAAAAGGAGAACAGACGATACTCACTGAACTTTTCCCACCATGTCCAACAGTTTTTCATGGATAACTTGTACAACTTCGAAGCTGGAAGAAATGAGGGGAAAGTTTCTTCTTCGGCATTTATGAATTTTATGCAGTCCAACTCGTAATACAGCAGTTAATATAAATTAGATTGCCTTTTAAAAAAACAGGGATGTAAAAGTATACCTTTTATTAGATGTAACTGAATAGACCAGAATGTAGCCGTTGATATCTATGGAGTACGTCTGTGGGAAGATGGAGTACTCATCCTATGGAGGAAAATTTGTATTCAGTGTTAAAGGTTTAATGAAACAGAATTAACTATGAAATAACATCATTACACCAACACATTTTCACATAAAAATCAATAAACAACTGACAGGTTAATAAAAAAATGCACTGCGTCATACCTGTCCTGCTGTGTCTACCAGCTGAAGATGGTACTCTTGTCCATTAATTGTGATCATTTTAGTAAACGCTGCGGTTAAGAGAAAAGACAAATTGGAAATTAACCAACAGAAATTACAAATTGCTGTACAGCGGACTGCATCTTCATTACTCTACATTTTCTCTCTGCAGATCTCGAGACATACAGGAAACAACCCAGTTATGGATCCATTTTGGTTTGCAAGGGACCACTGAGTTCATCCGGCAAAAGAATGTCAATATCTGCCTGGAGATGGGTCATATTATCTACAGCGGGACTGAGGGATAGCAATGCCTGCAGCATCTCGCCGATAATGCTGATACTTCACTTTACATTAAGCGTCCGAGGATTATTTATAGATACGGACCACACGTTCGAGAAACGCAGGGTGGTATGTGAGCAAGCATGTTGTGAAAAAGAGAAATAGCCTACAGGTAAAAGTTTAGATTCAAATCTCTAAAGCGTCTGGGAATGTGTGTGTGTGTGTGTTCAGGGGGTTGATGGATTACTGCATGTTCTTTCTCCTTCAGCAAAATGTACTAAAAAAACTGCAAGCAAGGTCCCTCTCTAAGCCAGAGATGTCCAGGCATACACCAATCAGAGAGTCAGAGAGGTTTCATTTCAACCAGACATTACAACAACAGATTACTGAAAAGTGTCCCAAAAGAAAGTTCTTCTGATTGAAAGTGTGGAAACTGGTGAAATCAGCTGGTGTAGTGTTTGGACACATTGTTTTAGAGGGAACATTGCACCCTGCTGGGTAACAATTCAGTTATATCATTTATACTCTTTCAGTGTAATCATATCATAGAGTTATCATGGTGCACAATTCAAATGTCTAAATTAACAATAACAACCAACATTTATTTAAAAAATGAGGCCTGACAAAGTTTAAATTTAGAAGATTATTGTCTTTGTCTGGCATCACACGTTACATCCATTCATCATCATGTTCATGTAGGCTCGAATCAGTAAAATGTAATGATATAATATTAATATTAAAATGACACTGCTGCCATGATAGGAAGCAATGATCAATCAATTGATGACTAATTAATTGTTTAAGTCACTTTTAAGTTGCCAAAATAATTTTTAGTTTCAAGAGAATATGCTGTAAGCAAAGCTCAGTTTTGGACTATTCGTCAGACAAAACAAGAAATATATTAAGAAAAGAGAGAAAAATAATTTACTTAAGTTTAGTTTAGTTTAGTTTCATAATTAATGAAATAACATTTCAAGTTAAATGCAAAACATTCTCAATGTTTCTTAAGTGCGAGGATTTACTGTTTTTTTGTTGTATGTGATAAGAAATTGAACATCTTTAGGTTATGGAGTGTTGGTCAGACATTATCTCTTTGGGCTTCAGGAACAGCCAAGTATTAGACTACTGCAGTCTAATGCAACAGTCCTGTAATAAATCCTACATTTGTGAAGCCTATAATTTTCAGTTTCTGTTGAAACTGGTTTAGAGAGGTGTTGACTCGACTTAATGATCATTTTGGCAGATGTGGTGCTGTTGAACAGTAATGCATTATACAGAGATTTGTTTCTATGACTTTGTCCACCTCGTTTATATCAATGAGTGTAGGTTAAAAAATAGAAACACCCATCTAAGAGTTTTTGAATAATGTCTCTGATAGCAGAGGTGGGCAACCTCGTTTGAAACTTAGACCCCCTCCTCTAACATCTTAATAAGTTAATATATATTTAAGTAATACAACATTAACCTTGAAATTAAGAACAGAGGTGCTGTTTCAAAAGCTTTTATATTTTTTGTGGCTGTTGTTGAGTACATCATCAATTTACTGAGCACATCACAAGGTGAGATGGACAGGATCTGGGTGGCTCAACACCTCGCCTACACAGATTCAGGGTGGAACGGTCCCACTTACTGTTTTCTATTGTTGGGTCATAGGAGTCAACAAACTGGCCTTCCACAAACTGAATTGTCAAAGAGGACTTTCCTGCAAAAAAAGGAAAAAACAATAATTAGAAAAAGGGACCCTTCAGATGTAGGGAAAACTGTTGTGGATGTAGAAATAAAATGTGAAAAAAGCCTCACATGTTTTCAGTATACAGGGTTTTTGACCGTTCACAAGTCAAACATGTTCAGTAAAAATATCAAAATGCTCTTAGAATACCGGTAAAGCTAAAACTTACCTACTTAAGGTCACAAAATACACCATTCAAAGTCCTACATCGACTCACTATAGAACAGGCGACCATAAACACAATACAAGTGTCCATGGGAATATGACATGGGTTTTTTGTTAGTGCTGGCATGCTGGCTGGGCCTCCAGTCGTAGTGCTATCTGTGTGTGCCATCTTGCCATCCTGCACATCCCTGCACCGCATACAAATTGCGCTTCTTTGGCTTTACATACGATCAAATAAACCGCACAGTGATGCGTCAAAAATCCGGCGGCCACAGAGCGTGGCACCAACTTAACGCAGCCGGGGTTTGGGTCATTGACAGAAACGCGTCAATAAGAAAACGAGTTTGCGTAAAATATTTATCTTGTACACAATATTGGAGGCCCCATGTGCCGAAAACCACAAGGCCACGTCTCACCTGGTGGCGCTCATTCCCCCGATCTGAGATGTTGCGTGACAGATCCTACTCCCTATAATTTAAGTCTATTATAGGAGGCGTAAACCGCTCTCATATTAGGCCTAAATTGAATCGAAAGGCCCCTGAAATCTAGCCTCGGCGTCGCGCCCGAGGCCCCTGAAGCTGTAATTCCCTCTTCAGTTCGCGTGGTCGGAACTCACCTACGGATCTGTACCCGAGGATGGCGATTTTTCGTGATTTCGGCTGCGGCATATCTCGTCCTCGTTATCGCATCTAGTCCTCGGGGTCTACCGCAACCTCCAACCGGAATGGCATCCAAATTCAAAGGGCGCAGAGATTCGACATACAGCCTCCAGATGACAGCGGGGAATCCTCCGTGTTTCCTGTGTTTATGAGGAATTTAACGTCCACGGCTTTGAAAATAAATAATAGTATTATTTCAGGTCATATGAAAAAGCATGGAGTATCTATAGATCTACAATAACTGCGTCACTCCCCTTTGCAATGTAATGAATTAGTAATTACGGCATGTTATTGATTGGCTGCACGCGCAGTGAAGGCGGGTGTCGAGGCCCGTTGTAAAACTCTGATTGGGCGAGACAACTGTCCATCTCCCAACTGTGCAAACTTCCTGAAATCTGATTGGCGGTTCAGGACATTGTGACGTGCTGGGTGGTCGGGTGCAATGTCATTCATATGTTTAGGGTCAGGGAGCAGGGATAGTGGCCTGACTGATGGGGACGACGTTGTCTCTTGAATACACAGACGCAGTGTAGTAACTCTGTTATGAAAGACACAATATAGGTCAGTGTAAAAAGTATTATACATCACAGTGGTTATGTAGTGGCTAAAATGACCACGAAACGAGCTTTAATACGATCCATAAGCTCATAACTGACACGTCGTTATTGCCCATAGAAATATTACAGGGTTCCAGGGTAAGTATAAACTTATCTATTACTATAATCGAAGTTTTTATGGGGATATCAATATTGAGGAAATTATAATAAGTGCTATGGCTGATAGCCTACAATAAGTGATCTATGTTTTCTACGGGGTTCTTTGGGCAATTTAGGCTTTTCTACAATCTTGGCTACTGCCCTCTACAGTAACATCACTTGCGCCTGAGTACCATGGTACCAATACAAATATTAAAGGACTATTTATGAGAAACGTATGAGAGGCTATGATAGAAATACAACAGATACACTACTACAGATACAGTACACACGTGCTATAAGCCCCAGAAGGATATTACTGGAATACTTATCACATGATTTAAAATGAACAGGCTGTTCAATGGTAGAAAAACCCTCCTTCATATGTTTTAACACTGGCCAGTAGATGTCCTCATAACACCATTTATATCTCGCACAGGACCCACTTACAGTACCAGGGGCCTATCTGTAAGTGCCAAAGTAACTATTATATATTACTGTAGAAACATCATCTTTTAATAACTGTTTATTTCCATCTCTTGTGTTCGGTTCAGTTTCAGAAATGTATGAAACACATTACAATAAGGCATGCACTCTCAAAACCCAAGGACACTACCTCAACAACCTCGCTCACAAATCACACCGCACGCATCCTTGATTATCTGAGTATTCCACTATAGATGTTAAAATACGCAGGTCTTAATATAACTGAAGCCTTAAACCAAACCACAGGCATGCAACAATACCATAGGAACTAAAGCCACAATTAGTGGGTTAAGTCCATAGGCAGACAGTGGAATTCAAGGCAGGCGTGGTGAACGTGGTGAGATGATGAGAGTCCTCTTTGCTTTTAAACGCTAATGTTACTTATGTACGTCAATCATTTCGCAGTACTTCACAAACACAAGTGGTGCAGTCTGTGAAGCAGCGTTCTCGAGACAGTGGTCTTAAAACTGATGAGATTTTTTACATTTTTCTCACAGTTTAAATGCCAGTTTACAGAGTTTTGCTAGCACCACTCTTGAAATAATTATATACCCTCTCAAAAATAGCCCACAGGCCCAAGGGTGTGCAGTTTTTCTTGCCCTGTGACCAATGAAATCCCCTGTTTCCCTGTCACGTCCAAGGCCATTACTACTTAATCACAGAAATGTCCAACTCCCCGTCAGTAAGACCCAACTGTTTTGCCTCCACACACACTTCTCAGCACTGGAGACAAGAAATCACTGGTGTCAGCAATAGGCGATTTGTTCTGCATGACATTGGGTGTCAAAAAAAAAAAAAAAAAACTCGACTGAAATGGCTGAAGGGTGCCTGCAATCACTGGATACACACACACACACACACACACACACACACACAGATGCACACTCATTCGCATGGACACTGTCAATCTCTCTCTCACTTTCTCACACACAGAAAAACACACACTTAAAACACATACACACACACACCCATACATGCTCTTGGGAAATTACGATGACCAAGAATAGGTCACACTGGTAATACAGCCATGTTCTAACCAGGGATTACAGTGTGCTGACATAGGCCCACAATAAATATCCCCTGCAAGAACAACAGGTGTCTGAAAAGATTGTTTCGCTTTAATAAAAGGCTTACACAATCTTCAGACAAATAATACATTAAGCCCTTTTAGACATGTTAGCCTTTTACTGCTTCATCCCTAGTGATTGGAAAAAAAAAAAAATTCACTTCAACAATTAATCTCACTCTGCCTCGCGTGCAACAAGTCACAGATGTGGTGTTGTGAGTGATTGTTAATATCATGAGATCAATATTCCTGCTACGAGCCATGCTGCAGGTTGAAAATTCACTTTTGATTTCCAGTCTCTGATTTCTTTAACTACATGCAAGCTAGTGGACATGCAGCTGGAGCCTGTGTCTCTGAACCCTGGGTGTGTGGCACCAGCACCAGCCTCTTTCAACTCACTGTGAAAGCACCCCTGGCTCTGTTAGTATGCCGGCCTGAGCACCAGCAGAGCGAGTCAGCCACATCCTCCAGCTGGGTCTGTGCCATCGACGGGCACCTGGACCCACTCGCAAACCTCATGAAACGGAATGCATATTTAACTCAGAAGAATGCATTTGTGTAGCATCTTTCACCAGTGAGTCTGTATGTCTGCACGATGCCTGGAGGACACCCGTTGCCTTTTTATTTTGCTCATCTTTGAGACTTTCACCTATCTATTGGATGCAACGTGGCCTTTTTAACTGGCAGATTCACACTTCAGACTGTGCCTCAGCTGTTGGACTGTGTCCAGAGTCACACAGGCCTGAAAGACAGCCATCGTTATCCAACTCTCACAAGGTGTCATTGTAGGGATCCAATGATTACCATATCAGCACCACATGAAACATTTATGGCTTGCTGGCAGTGATGGTCTGGCAAGCATCCTAATTTCTAGAACAGGGCTTGTCAGATCCTATTGTCTCTAGTTCTGGTGGCATGAACATAAAAATCATCAGACCTGAAACGTCAGTACTGTCACTTCTGGTCACAAGGAGAACTTTGTAATCTAAGTTTCTCCACCACACCTGACACGCCACCAAGGCCTAGTTCAAGCAGACCACTCTGCAAATATACATCTAACACACCCTTGGCGGACCTACTTCCTGTCTTTTGCACTGCTGATTTGCTAACATTGTTTTTATTCTATAATGCCAACACTTGCTGCAACTGCTACCCCTTATGTAGTAATGTCTGTAATGTTGCCGCATGTCTCCTGTAAACAGGCAACTGCTAGCTAACAGTTATTTTATTATTTATTTGTCACTATTTTATGCTTGTCTCTGGTTGAATTCGATTGTTTTGAGGGTTAAGATTATCCAACACAGCTCCAAATACTGCGTTTCCCTCAATGGTTGGAGGTGCTGTTTTGAGGAAAAGCCAGAAGGCAGCTGGTGCCCGGCTGTGAGGTCTCACTAGTTAATACTGTATTCCCTTTGTGGTTTGAGGTGCTTAGCAGGGGAATGGTGGCTGGTGCCTGGCTCACACACACATTAGATACCACACATATTAGCTGGCGTCAGACTCCGTATCTAATGCAGCTTTGAAGGAGGAGTTCATTATTATCACTCATGGGAGTCTGCTGAGGTTGCAGGGAGTGACGAGGTCAGAGCCTGGACTCCAGATCAATCAGTCAATCTCACTGTCATCCCAAAGCACCGCCGGTTTATCTCATCGTGATTACTCTACAACAGCGCCCACTGTACAACTGTTTTGTTCAGCACTCAGTAGCCTGTAGCAGTCGCTGTGAGCAGGTGAGACCCAGATAGGCTGCTCCATGGTACTTTATCACCCTGCTTGTTGTTGTCACAGCCACAATTGGTTTGTACTCCCCATCTGCTGCATCAGCAAAGTCGGGACTGATTTGGTCACTTTGGAGCCCAGTTAACTGTGCTCACTGCACTTCCCCGTTGATTCTTGCCATCATTACAAATGGTACCTTTATGTGGTGGAGTTAACCTGGATAGTGCGCTCCCCTGGGTGCCTTTATTATCTATTCATCATATTGTCCCAGTTTATCTCATGATGAATCTGGCTGCTTCACTACAGATCTAACTACAGATACCTGGCGTGTGGCCTGGGGAAAGAGATTAGTAGATTACAAGATACTCAGTGGAGGTGCTTCACTTAGAGTAGATAAGAAGGTAAATAATATTCTAAGAAGATGTAGAATGGTTATGATTTTGTGTTTGTACTCTTTCAGCACCAATTTGTCTTCAAAGTAGGTCTCCAACGTGCTAAAACCGCCTTGCTATACAGTAATTTCCATGGTGACAATTTGCACAACCAGCCTGGGGAAAGCTAAGTGTGTCCAGTCTGGTAAATAAATGAACATTTGAAACATTGAAGTCAAATGTTCTTGGGCTAGTATTCAGCCTCCAAGCAGACTTGTTGGACACTCAAATTTCCTCCCTGCCAATTTGCATTGCTGAGTAGATCCTTTGTGTCACCTGGAGGTTTGGGCAGAGCAGTGTTGCAGCCAATTTCCAGATGGCAATTCAAATGTGTGACATATCCTCAATTTTTGACAAAAATGCACAGCCACTTCCACAGACTCCATTAGCTGGGGGTGGGTGTGCTCGTGCATGCACAAATGGAAAGTGGAAAGTGTCCAGTGGTGTGAATATTCACATCTGCACCTGCTGAATAATAGACGATTATCAGCTCAGGTGGCTCGCCATCCACCGCTGTTCACAAGCTCTCTTCCATTTCGTGGTGCTAATTTTGTCTGGAATACTCAAAAGGCTTGCAAAAATGCACATTTCTTGTATCCCGTACCTGATCTTACCTTGTATTCTGTCCAAAGAGGGAACATATTCTTCAATAAGAGTGCTGGCTTCGGGGAGTTTTGTGTCTGCAATATAGACTCTAAAGAGCCTCAGGTCTTGGCAGGTACCCCTTTCATTTCAACAGGACAGAGACACCCACGGCAGATTCTGTGGCAGCAAGGCCATACATCAACTGTCATCGCCAGAAGCCTCCACAGTAATGAACAAGTAATAATGGTATATATCTTGAACTTGAGTCTCTAAAGGTAGCTCATCCAGAGTCATTATTGTGTCACATAACCAGATGAGCTTTCTCAAATGAGATCATTTTTGTCACCCTGAGGAGTGGAGGGTGTAACTGTTCTCAGAGTGAATAACTCATCCTCATTTGGTGCTAATGGTATTGCGGTGTTGTGTGAATGCAAGAGGAATGGTAAATCCCATTTTCTTGTAATTTAAATCTCAAGCTGTTTCCACACATCTGTTCCTCTGGTGGAAATTAGGATTTGTCTGGAAAAAAAAAACATGTACAGGATAAAAAAGGAGCATTTAATGAAGATTCATGCCTCGCAAGATTATGACGAAGTGGTAGACAATGGTGTGTTATGAAGAGGTATGTCATGATGACATCTCTCTGTCACAGAAATAAGCATTATTCCCTCTGTCCATTCAGCCATCTACCCATCTAGCTTCTATCCCACCCACTCCCTCCATCTGTCCATCCATCTCAGCTTTATCCAGGTATTGCAATGCTACAGTTAACCCATAATGAGGGATGCGCATATGAAGCCAAGGTTTTTCTGCATATTTGACAGCATGTGTTCCTGGCCTCATGTTGCCACTCCGGGGATATGTTTGCATATGGGGGGAATGCTCTAACGGTTACAGCTGAGGTGTCATTTTTCATGTAAATAGAGGATGGCAGGATACAGCAATCCTGCTGCTTGTGAAATTAGCTGTGGCACACATATACACAAGATCAGTAACGCGGGTCTCCTCCTAAAACTGAGGGCTGTTCAAAGACTTTGTGATGAAATATTTTACCGCTAGAACACAGACAAGAAATGTACCCATCAGTTTCTACACAGGGTTACTGTGATATGAAAGTATTAACATTTACTAAAAAATGTCCAGCTGAGACATGCTGCACAAGCAGCTGCCTGAAAAGGCAATGCACCCAAAAGTCCTATCTCCAGTGTCCAATTCAGCAAAGACATGATTCAGCCTATCATTCATAAGTGCTGATGTGGCCGTGCTTAGAGCAGAGCCACCAAGTCCCCAGAGTTGGATATCACTGCTAACTGTCATCCAAGTACTTTGATTACCGGACTGGGAGAAGAATAATGACTAAGGCCACTCTAAGTCCTGGTCAGACTCTGTAAGGCTGTCGAGGAAAGTGGATCAAATCCAAGGTCCCATTTACACCCCTATCGTTTTTATAATGTGTTCGCAGCTCATGGATGCAGACTTCTCCTGTTGCAGAAGTCATTTTAAACAACTGAGTGACACTTCTCAGAAAATGACTGATGCCACAAAATAAATATGAATAAAAACAGTGTTTATTTAGAAAAATTAAAATAGATAGATAGATAGATAGATAGATAGATAGATAGATAGATAGATAGATAGATAGATAGATAGATAGATAGATA